>CM034147.1:186961980-187347718 GCA_019776745.2 Taxus chinensis
GGGAAAAGGCTGGAATATACAGGTCAAGAGAAGAGATTCAAGAGGCCATTCTAGTTGGGGAGGGAAAAACACTTCAAATTGGTTAAAGTGGCCACTGAGCAGGAGAAATCAGATTTCATACAACTTTGCCAAGAATTTCCAGATGTCTTCGCTTGGAGCTATGAAGACTTAAGAGGTTTCGATCCGAAGTTGGCACAACATACCATAGAATTGGATCCAGATGCTAAGCCCATCAGGCAGAAGGCAGAGACCAGTCAACCCTCACATTGAGCCTCTAATGAAGAAAGAGCTAAATAAGCTAATAGATGGTAAGCATTATATTTCCGATCAAGCACTCAAGCTGGGTTGCAAACTTGGTTCCGCGTCAGAAAGAAGAGCGGAGAAATCAGGTTGTGTGTGGACTTCCGAGACCTCAACAGGGCATCTCTTAAAGACACTTACCATTCCTTCAATGGAACAAATATTGCAAGTAGTATCCGGTTCAGAGAGGTTCTCTCTCCTAGATGGCTACTCAGGGTATTAATCAAGTAATGGTGAAAGAAGATGACCAGTTCAAGAACAACTTTCACCACCAAATGGGGCACCTATGCCTACAAGAAGATGCCCTTTGGGCTATCAAATGCTGGAGCCACTTTCCAAAGGGCGATGGATATGGCATTCAAGGGGTTGATCAATAAAATAGTTCTAATATATCTCGACGACATCACTGTATTCTCAAAAAATGCAGCGGATCACTTCTGTCATTTGAGGCAAGTATTTCAGAAATGTAGAAGATTTAGGGTATCATTGAATCCCAAAAAATGCATATTCTTGGCTCACGAGGGAAAACTTCTAGGCCATATTGTTTCAAAGGAGGGGTTGGCGATTGACCCAGAAAGAGTTGAAGTAATTCAAGCATTCCCATTGCCAAGTCACAAGAAGGCTCTTCAAAGCTTCTTGGGAAGGATCAATTTTTTCCGCAGGTTTGTTCCAAACTTTGCAGCTCTTGCAAAGCCAATAACATTGATGTTAAAGAAGAGCATGGCATTTAAGTGGACATCTGAAGGCAAGGCAAGTTTTGAGGCAATAAAAGAGGCTATATCTCAAGCCCCAACTCTCGTCAATCCAGACTTCTCTAAGGAGTTCATGCTATATGCCTTTGGTGGTGGAGACACAATTTCTTCAATCCTGGTACAACAAAACAAAGAAGGGTTAGAACAACCAGTTGCTTTCTTCAGGCAAAGCTTGGAGGAATATGAAACTAGGTACTCTTTTATCGAAAAGCATGTCCTTGCAGTAATCAGGAGCTTAAAGAAATTCAAGCACCTAGTCTCAAACAACAAGATCCAATTGTTCGTCTCTCATGCGGGAGTCAAGGAATTCCTTCCAAACAAGGATGTGAATGAGAACGTGTAGGATGGATAACCTGTGTCATGGAATATGACATCGAAATAAGTCACTAAGCTAGTACGTGGAAAAGGACTATGTGAACAGCTAGCTTTGAGTCAGAAAGTTGAAGCAGGTGATGAAAAAGAGACTGCCTTGGTACTGCAGGATGGTCAAGAACAAGAAAACGATGGTGTGCCCACTCCTTGTTGGACTCATAATATGATACACTTCCTACAGAAAGATCTATGCCCTCCAGAAATGAGAAAAGCAAAGAGGAGATACTTTAGATTACAAGCCATTCCATATGTTCTTGTTGATGGTGTTTTGTTCAAAAAGGGACATCAATGGAGTTTTATTGAGGTGCATTGGGATAGGCCAAATTGAGAGGGTGTTACGAGATTTTCACGATGGAGATTTTGGAGGACATTTTTCACCACGAGTAACAGCCCTCAAGATAATGAAGGAAGGGTATTATTGGCTGACAGTGTTCAGCGACTTGCCATACATGGATAAGAAAGTGCAAGAAATGTGCACTCTTCACAGGCAAAGAAAGACTGGCAGCGCTTCCATTGCGCCCAATTTTGGTTGACCAGCCATTTATGCAATGGGGATTGGACTTCGTTGGGGTCATCAACCCAAACTCAAGCCAAGGCCATAAGTGGATTCTCACGGCAACAGACTATTTCACCAAGTGGACCGAAGCAGTAGCGCTCAAAGAAGCAAATGAGTCTAACATACTAGACTTTTATGAAGGAATAGTGACCAGGTTTAGTGTGTCAGCCACTATCATATCAGACAATGCATTGGCATTTATAAGTTCCAAAATTACAGAATGGGCTGTTAAGAATGGAATCTACTTGGGCACCTCTTCAAATTATTACCCGCAGGGTAATGGACAGGCAGAGTCCACAAACAAAAATTTGCTAAGAATCATCAAGAGGACTCTGGATGAAAAATCAAAGAACATGGCATACAAGCTAAAATCAGCGTTATGGGCTGACAGAATAACACCAAAGAGGTCTACAGGGAATTCTCCCTACAAGTTGGTCTATGGGAAGGAGGCAGTATTGCCCATATCATTAGAACTGCCTGCATTGGAGTTCATGAGGCAGTTGGAGTTAGCTTGAGTTCAAACCAATGGAGGCCAGGTATGCAGAGTTGATGGAATTGGAAGAAATTAGAGAACATGCAGTTCAGACGATTGAAAAGGATCAGGCCTTAGTAAAAAGATGGTTTGATAAGAAGGCAAGAGCAAGGACCTTCTAGGAAGGGGATCTAGTTCTAAAATGGGATGCAGATCGGGCAAGACCAGGAAAGCATTCCAAGTTTTACGCCATTTGGAGTGGCCCCTACATGGTCATGGGGTGCAAGAGTAGCAATGCCTTCCAATTATCTACATTGGACGGAGAAGAACTTTCGATTCCGGTCAACGGAATCTATCTTAAACATTGCTAACTGAAAAGAGAAAATTTCTACCCTTGTAAATATTAGCTTAGATTTCAATTCCTCTAAGTGCGTTTGCACATTGTCTTGTTGTAGTTAGGTTTCAGTTTCCCTAAGTGCTTTGGCATAGTGTTGCGTTGCTCTCAGGTTGTTTTCTACAGTTCAAAGTGCTGTCGGAGAAGGAGTTGTGGTTTTCAGGTTCGGGATCAGAGATCAAGTTGGTTTCAAGTATTGCTTATGACTCCATGCCCAATGGATTTCTAAAAAGGGCCACTGATCTTCTACCTAGCAGGTAGGTGATCCGTTTGAGTCGCCAAATTGTTGTATATATCTTCCCCCCGGGTAGATATAGACAAGCGGAAGAATATGGAAACCAAAGAAATTCACACCTCAGCCCATGGTGCAAAAAAGGGGTGCACGACAATGAGTGTCGACAGCAAAATGGATTCACCCATGGCGCACAAAAGGGGCGCACGGAAATGATTGTCGACATAAGAAAGGATGCGCTCATGGCACACAAAAGGGGCGCACGACAATGACTGTCGACAGCAAAATGGATGCACCCATGGCGCACAAAAGGGGTGCATGACAATGAGTGTCGACAGCAAAATGGATGCGCCCATGGTGCACAAAAGGGGCGCACGACAATGAGTTTCGATAGAAAAATGGAATGCGCACATGGCGCACAAAAGGGGCGTACGACAATGAGTGTTGACAGCAAAATGGATGCGCCCATGGCACACAAAAGGGGCGCACGGAAATGAGTGTCGACATAAGAAAGGATGCGCCCATGGCACACAGAAGTGGCGCATGACAATGAGTGTCAACGGGGAAAAATTTGCTCCTTGGTGCACGTAAGAAGATGTCGACACACACACGGATGCACCTATGGCACACCTTCAGGAGGCGCAACATTCTGAGTGCTGACAGGAAGCAGACCCTGACCCAGATATTCAGATGGCCATAACTTTTGACTGGGAGCTCTGATTCACACAAGGTTGGACTTTTCGGAAATCCTACGGTGTCCTCTACCTAACTACGACTGGATATCTTTAATTGGGTGGGAAAAATTTCTTAAAAATGCAAAATACAGTTTTCCACTTTTGGGGTTTGATATGGTCCTCACCTACCACCATAATGAGATGAATTAAATACAACCTGAGGTGGTTGGGGTAGATTTGGACTTTCTCTCTCTTCTCTCTCTCATTCTTCCTATAAATTGTAAGGAGGGGATTCTTTCTAAAGGTTGGAAATTCTTGTTTTGGCCCCTCCCTTCTTCTCTTTGGCAGGTAGAGTTGTGGAGCTCAAACCTCCCATCTGAAACTGTAATGCACCTTTGCCTCTGGGCATTTTTTACAGTGTGTGGTATCAACCTTCAGAGCAAATAAATGAATGAATGTGGATGTTTTCTCAACCATCTATGTGTTTCATTTTGCATCCTCCTAATATTTCACTGTGAATATGTTTATCTGTGCATGATTTTGCATTGCATTTCTGTGGTCTGTGTTTAATTGGCAAAACGTATGTTCTTCATTCCTCGGTGCATCACCTCCTTAGCTTAGGTTTGTTTGTATGCATTTCTCTCTCCCTGTCTCCTTGGTAGTTAGATTAGGTTTTAGTAGACTCTCTACGTTTCATTGGTGCATCTGAACAGAGGAATAGGAGCCGGCCTTCATCCGGAGAGCTTTTCCGATTTCGCAAGGTCCCACACTTGGGAAAAGCTCCATGTTGTGCAATCGCACTGAGATTATCAAACCATCGAGTTGCAGAGTCCCAGGGGTGCTGTGATTCGACACCAACAAAGCCTTTGAGGCTCTTAAAGATTATCTCTTGCAGCCACCCATGCTTGTCCCACCTTAGGACGATCACCCTTTCTACCTTTACCTTTCTACCACCAACCATGTTGTAGGAGCCATGCTTGCACATCATGACTCTGAGCATCGAGAAAAAGCATTTTATTACATAAGCCGTACTCTTGTGGATTACGAGACTAGGTATACACATGTAGAAAATTTGTGCCTAGCCCTATCATTTGTGGCCACCAAACTCTGACATTACCTCCTGAATCACAAGACTTTTGTCATCACCAACGCTGACCCCATACATTATATGTACACCAAACCTCATCTAAACCAACACATCACCTGATGGCTTATGCTCCTCGCCAACCTTGACCTTGAGTTTGTTCACCAAAAATTAGTCAAAGGACAAACTATCGCAGACCAACTCGCGGAAGCCCCTTTACCTGGGGAACAATTTACCAATTTTACTTTCCCTGATGAGCTCATCACAACTCTTTCACTCAGTGATGTGTTGTATCCAATGATCCTCTTCTTTGATGGATCTAAATGCCAGCGCGGTGGAGGGGCAGGCGTTGTTCTCATTCCTCTTGAAGTTGAACCTATGCCTCTTTCATTCAGGCTTGATTTCCCCTGCACTAACAATACAGTGGAATACAAGGCCCTTGTTTTGGGTCTCCACGTTGCGTTACACTTAGGTGTGAAATCTATTAATATTTTTGGTGACTCTCAATTGGTAGTAAATCAAGTTACTGGCATCTACCAATGTAAAAATGAGGAACTTCAAAAGTACAAACATTACGTCGATTCACTTTTGACCTTATTTTCTCATTATTCTATCCAAACCATTCCCCGCTCAACTAATAAATTTACAGATACTATGGCTTGGTTGGCCTCGAAAATTTTGGCCTCACCAACTGACTCGGACATATTTGTCTTGGTCCAACAACTCTTTGCCCCATCTTACTTAGTTTCGGATGTTTGTATGGTCAATAATGTATTTGTTGATTCACGGGATACCTGGTATCACCAATTTCACGACTACCTTACAACCTCTGTTCTACCACCTGACCTTACTAGTAATGGAAAACGTGATTTTCTTAAAAGTGTTTCTCGTTATGTCATCATGGGGGGACTCCTCTATAAACGTGGTTTTGATGGTATCCTCCTTTGCTGTCTAACCGGCGCCAAAGTCACTCATACCACCCAACAAATCCATGACGGACTTTGTGGCGGGCACTTTAGTGGCCTCGCCATGGCCAAGTGAATCCTTCGCCTAGGATATTATTGGCCTACTCTTAATAAAGACTACTGTGAATATGTTAAGTGTTGTGTTATGTGTCAACAACATGCCAACCTTCAACATACTCCTTGCCACCCATTACAGGTCGCACGAGATATTTGGCCTTTCTCATAATGGGGTTTAGACCTTATTGGCGAGATTCACCCGCCTTCTTCGCAGCATCACCGTTGGATCATCATGGCAACTGAATATTACACTAAATGGGTGGAGGCCGTTCCACTCATTTCAACCAAAAAAGAAAAAATTGTCGAGTTCATCAATCATCACATTATCTGTCATTTTGGTGTTCCTCATCACCTGATAACAGATAATGGAAAATATTTCAAAAATAAGTTGTTACAGGACCTTTGTGACAACTTTGGTATCAAACTTAGCTTCTCGTCACCCTACTATCCACAAGCAAATAGACAAGTTGAATTTTCTAACAAAATTTTAATCAAAATTCTCATGAAAGTCGTTAACAATTATGGCAAAAAATTGGCATGATCACATCCCCTTTTCCCTTTGGGCTTATCGTACCAGCATTCTTACTTCCACTAATGCCACACCATTCTCTCTGGTGTATGGTACCAAGGTTTTCTTGCCTCTCGAAATACAAATCCCTTCTCTCAAAATATCTCTTCAGGATATTCTCACCAATGATGACTTCTACCAAGAGCGGTTAGCCCAATTAGAGCTTCTTTACGAGCGTCATCTTACAGCTCTTGACCACCTTCAAATATATCAAAAGCGCATTAAGCATGCTCATGATAAGCAAATTCATGAGCATAACTTTAAGATTGGTGATCTTGTCCTCAAAGAGAATCAACATGTAACCAAACTAGAAAAGAGCAAATGTGGAAAATTTTCTCCTAATTGGATTGGGCCTTACATTATCACTCACACCTATGGATTAGGTACTTATCATTTAGCTTCGCTTAATGGTAAACCTGAGCCTAAACCCCTTAATGCCTTGCATCTCCGACCATTCTACTGTTGAATTTAGTGTTACATCACTTCTTATCTACCTTGCGCTCATCCCTTGAGCTCATTTACCACCTCATACACCTTGTTTCGTGCATCTCAAAATAGAATCAAGCTCACATGGTTTGATCATCACCTCCTCTTAAAGATGCCTTCCCCTCTTTTAGTCTGGTCCATGACTTAAAAGTATAAAAATAACAAGTTCTCAATTATACGATTCTAGGATATTCTTGAGTCAAACTTCTTGCAAAACTAGATACTTCATGCTAAATGGACATCTAGACCTCTAAGCTCTAAACTATATTGATCCCTCAAGGGACAGCTATGTGCAAAGCTGCATCTGCTATTACAAACTAGACTACTCCCTTGAAGGACAGCTATGTGCAAAGCTGCATTGTGCTACTATAAGTAGACTGCTCCCTTAAAGGACAACTATACAAATTCAGCCTCTATCAGAAGCTTCTCGCATTGATCAGCTTCGTGAAGACCTCAAGAAACAACAAAATGCACATCTCATATAGACTTCCCACATCGATCAATCTATATCCAGAAAAATAAAAGAAATATTCAAAAGCACTTTTGAGTCATGGACTCGTCTATTTAGGTTTGGATCTATTTCGTCAGAATAATCACCTTATAACAAGTCATCTACGCCCTAGCTATACCATCCACCTCACCTCACCATTACTCAAAACAACAAAACTCAAGGGACGTGATGTATATCCAATATATTGTGATTATACAACTCTTTTCACCTATCAACTTCTCGCCTATGCAAGGTACCTATGGATTCAAGCTCATCCTATGATAATACATGGTTTGTTTAGCTCTTTCCAACTATGGGACATTTTTGCCTCTTTTACCCGAATCTAGGATTATGTGTTGACCTTAATCAGGACATGGTTCCCTAATTCTTGGGTAAGCTAACCCTCACTTCACATATACCTCACCAACTCCGACAACCTTACCTTACCAATATCAAAATTTTTACCAACCAACAAATTGCCTAACCACAACCAGATTTCCTGAATTCACCTCTCCCTAGTCCTAAGGGAGAACTACATCGGTCTGAGGCCCCTCCTTGCTTTGTGAAATGGGCTATGTAGGCAGGACTTAGGAGACATGGGGTCTCCCAAGGTTAGCTCGACCATCCCCTACCATAACCTATCATGTGTGGTGTTTTTCTTAAAAATATAAATATTTTCGCATATTTATATTGATAACACTCACCTTTGTCCTTTATCAATCCAAACATTCAAAACGCAAACATTTCTTATTATTATCATAACCTCAAAATCAACATACATATTCAGTTTTATTTAGATGTTAAACAAATACATCTTCTCTATCATCAACATGTAGGTCGGCATCCTTATTTATTCTTCTACCCCTATGAAATTCACGTAGGCCCCCACGCCTCATCCCGAACCAGGTAGTGATGGTGATCATCGACGCTGCTCACCTGGCCTCTCCATCCTCAAAGGGCCACTACTATTGGTTCCTCCCACTGATCCACCAATCTCTCCTGTAACATACGAATACGCCCTCTCGCGTGGAGGAATTTTTCCTCTAGTCTCTCCGCTCATGACTGCGAAACCTCTAACAATCCTGTTGTCTCATTCACCTGTGTTTGAAGCTGGTGAACTAAACCCTAGAGGCGGTCTCTCTCCACTGTAATCATAGCTATGTCAAGATGATTAGCCCTCTCACGTGCTCCTCGCAGCTCTACTACCCACCATAATCTATAAGACTCTTTCACTCCTGCATCCATTACCCTGCGATCAGCTGCTGTCTCTTCTAGTCCTTCTGGAAGTGTCGGTCGTGGAGGTGAGAAGGTACCTTGGCATCGATCCTCCTGTATGGTCTATGAGCCATGGGTATATCCCGAACAAATCCAAATTGTTACCGCACGCGATCTAGTGGAATCCTCTCGTACTCACCTAGCCTATGTCCCACAATCCACCTTAATCACTCTACACCCCTCAAATCCTCGGCTATGTTCACCATCACCATGTAGTTCCTGTAAGGCCTCCAATAGATATCCACAATCGTCACCATCTCCCACATCTGCCTATAATACTCAGCATCATCTATCACGGTTTCAGCTCTTGTCTCTTGCTTTGTCTGGACCCATCGTCTGAATCCCAACCTCTGCACTCCTATCTCTCCTCTCTAGATTGCTCGGCCTATTGCTCACACACACACAATGTGCTCATAGGCCCAAAAATGTAATAAGTATGCACAATCCAGTGTAGTCATGTGATTTCACCTGCATGCCCATAAACCCCTATATAGCTCCGCAAGATATGTAGGTGCCCATGCGAAGGTAATGCTACCTTCTATCATTTCACCAATAATACACATCAATGATTTCAGAAATCTTCCCCCGTCCACTCTAAGTAATGCATAATACCCCACCACTATCATTAATACCACTGCCAACCTTGTTGCCTCAGGGTGTGCCGTAAACATTATACCATAATTGAATGTCAAACCTCGCTGTGTCAAATATTGTGTGGCTAGACCAAATACTTTCGTTATCACTACCCGCGCCATGTTAGGCCCTGCCTGATACATTGGTCTTCTTGTAATTAGGAGTTTCAAAATTCAGAACACATCTTCTAACATCACTGTCATCTCCCCTGTTGGCAGATAAAAGGTATTCTTTTCAGGATTCCATCTCTCAATCAACGCCTGCAACATAGCATGATTGCGTGCAATCCGTGAATAATAGCAGATTCCGCTTAACCCCACATGGTTTATTAATGCCCACTCAGCTGGTGCTACATCCGCTCGGACCCGTGACAACAAAGCTGGCACCCTATCATTCATCCTCAACCTTGCCTGTGCCTGCACAGATTAAACCAACAAACAACAAATCAACAAATAACTTCCAACGTGTTTTTTATCGCAATACACAACTTTACATAGTAACTAGTACTGGTTATAGACAACTGATACCGATTACCTAACCGATACCAGTTATTCTTAAACGATATCAGTCACTGTCAATTCCAACCACCTCGCTCAAAAAACACCACCTATGATAACTTCTGTGCTCGTTTTTCCCTCTTTGTACCTATGCACATATCTCCAACACCTGATTACCTACCCTACAACACTCACCCCATCCCAAACCTTTTTCTATCACCTTTCTTTTTCATCTCTACCCACTTACATTCCCACATCCTATTCATATGCATGCAAAAATTTAACTCCAACCAAAAATCATATATACCTCCTGGGATGCAGTAGTTTGAGGTGGAACCTGTCTTCCCTCTCCTCTCTGCCCACTGGATTCTTCTCCTTGTTCAGCCATGTTCACCACCCTCTTCACTATTACTTTCCTTTATGCCTTCTTACTCCAAGCTCATGATCACTTTACCTATCTCTTTCCTCCTTATCACTCAATTCTCCCATGCAACTACCCTATATGGACGACAACAGCCTCGCATCCTCGTATTTAACATGTTGCATGGCTCTAAAAATAAGAATCTAAAACTGTCTCCCTAGCTTTTCTATTTTTAGAAAAGCTTGTTTTAACATAACTAATGTCGGTTATGTAACCGGTATCGGTCACTAGTGACCAACATCGGTTATCTAACCGATATCGGTCAACCTATACCTATTTTGATTATATCCAAGCCTTCTCTTTGTTTTTTACAAAATTTTGGTAGCGCCCACCTCTTTTCCCTACATAATGACATCAGTATCAACATCCATCATCATAACAAACATCAATATTTCAAAACATATGCATATCATTAAAACATCATCAACATCATTTATATATACATCACAAACATTCCAATACCATTGATAAAAAACATAAAACATTATAATATATGCACCAAATCCACAATTATACACACCATATGGATCAACCTCATCATCTATATATATCATCAAAACAATGTTACAATATACAAATTTCCCTGCATGGGGCCTCTATCATACAAAAAAATACAAAGTCAGCACGCAGGCCGCTGTCTCTATCAAAATCTCGACTTGGCTCATAGGCCAGCCTCTCATGTCAAAAATATACTCAGCTCACAGGCCGGTATCAACTATACAACATGTACTTGGCTCACAAGCCGGTATATATAACAAAAATGAATACATAAATCCTATGAGGGCATGCAAGCCTCTATATACACACTCAGTTTGCAGACCGGTGTCTTTATCAACAAAACCCATCTCTGCTCTTGGGGTGACTCAGATCTCTTCCCCTCCCTCAGCTCGTCTCTTAGCTGGCCCCTATGTCGGATCTCACCTCCTACCCATCACTGAACCACCGGCTGTGGTTGTGGCCCCTTGTGACCTGTGACTCCAGGACGTCTCAGCTCTGTGAGCTGCATATGGCTAATAGTTGGCCCCAGTACCATCCAGTACGTCTTGATAATATCGGGCCTCCGCTCTCACCTCCATATATCGAGCCCGTGCCACTATGGTTGGTAGGGCTGGTCCCCCAGCTCCTAATAGAAGTGGACCCTGACCTTCCTGTACGCCTTGTGCCTAAGGCTATACCTGCGCCTGTACCTGAGGTTGTGCCTGTGCCTGTGCCTGAAGCTATGTTTGTGCCTGTGGCTGAGGCTATGCCTATACCTGTGCTTGGTCCAACTGCCCTTGTAGCACCCTAATCTGTGCCTTTGCAGCAGCAAGCTACCCCTGTAATAACTGCACCTGGCCCAAGAGATGGTCCCTCTCCGCTATAACAACCGCCAAATATGGTTGTGCGGGATGTGCTCTCATGGCTGCCCTCTACCCTACCCACCAAACCAAAAATGCACCTGTAACACTGGCGTCATCCACCGTATCATCAGCCGGTCTCTCTGTGACCCAGACTGGGTCCAATGGCTACGGAAGAGGCAGTGGTGCCTCTACATCCTCTCTCTGATACTGTGGGAAGGGAGGTGGCTCATCCTGCCATAGGCCTAACTATCATCATACCCTCTCTAGGGGAATCCGCTCATGCTCCCTGGGTCTCCGTCCAGCTATCTTGAAGATGTACTGGATCCATCGCAGTTGTTCTCAGGCTCCTCCATGGGACTGATGGCCTCTGTATGGCCTCCATATAATATCTAGTGTGGTCAGGCCCTCTAACATATGCCTGTAGTACGTGACATCTTGCCCTACGATAACCACTTGTGGCTGACCCACGACCCCTAACCACCTCTGAAACCCATACCTATACACTTCCTATGGCCCTGGCTATTGGGGGCAACCCTACAGGTCATAAACACATGATATGCTCATAGGCCCAATAGTGTAGCAAGAATGTCGAGCATATCTCGAATCACCTCATATGGCGATAGCCCTAGAGCTCTCTGTATAGCTGCACCAAATACACCGGTGCCCATGCATAGTAGGTGTGCTCCTCCACCATCTCATGTAATACTACCATCAGAGCCCGTGGGAAGCAGCCTCCCTTTGAGTCCGGAAGGGCGAAGTAGGTGATACCAATCATCATCAACATAGCAAGTTGTGTCTCATGTCGATGTGCGTGATACATATCGCCGTAGCAGATGCTCGCACTATGGTAAGTAATCAATGGGACTCCATCTCCGAATACCTATATGATGTTATCCATCGCTCTCTCAGCATCCACCTGGAACACCGCCTCACCTATGATTGGCAGTCTCAGGATGCGATACACATCCTCTAGTGTGACTGTCATCTCTGGACAGTCAGGAGATGGAAGACATTGGTTTCCAGATCCCATCTCTCGATGAGGGAAACCATCAGGCTGTGGTCCCTATCCAAAGCCCTATATCTCTAGACTCCATTGATTCTAACCTCCAGCATCACTACCCACTACGCTGCAGAAACATGTGGCCACATCCGCCCCAGTAGAGGTAGCATCCGATCCTGCATCATCAGCTGCTGGTGTGCCTACAAAAACAACCCACTCCATCAGGCCTACCCTTTACAAAAAAACTACCCAATAACCCCAATATCACTAACCCCACCCAACAAAACACCTACAATATCCCCTTTACCTATCCCACAACCTACCACCTACCCCACTCATACATCACCCGATTACCACCACCCCAATAACCTTTCCTAGCAACTCTACCTTTTCCCCCTTCACCCCACAAATCTATCCTTCCCACCTACGACAAACCAACACAACAAATTTCACACCCTTTTCTCCTACCCATGGTGTCCGGTACCGGTCACCCTCGACTGCCATCGGTCCCCCACTCCTTGTCTATACTCGGATTTTATGCACCGACGTCGATCAACACATGACCGACACTGGTCTCTGAACCCACTTACGTGGTGACCGATGCCAGTTGCTTAGTGACCGACATCAGTCACTGTGGGATTTCGGGGCCGGATCGAAAACAGGCCCCAAATCCCCTTTCTTCCTATTTCTACCCATCTATCCAGCCCAATTGCCTAAAAAATCACCCACCTTGCCATTTTGACTTACCTAACATATCTACCCACTCCATTTTATGATAAACCTTCATTTATTCATTATTTTCTCAAATTTTAGATTCCTACCCCAAAACTGACATCCTAGCTAAATTCATCAACTTTACAAAAAGGAGGATTTAGAGCTTACTGGTACGACTACACGTCGTCGTGGTGGGATAGGTGGTGGTGGTCCAGCTCCTCCAGTACCTCCTTCTCCTCCAGGCTGTGCCATAGCTCCAAATCTCCTCAGCAGGGTCCTCAACCAATCAAACTCTGCCTCCTAATCTCTGGGGCCTACCAATAACTCACTCCCCCACTCAACTAGTGCCAACTCAGTCCAAATAACCAACTCAATCAATTCAAAACTCAGACAAGAAAAAGGTTGGCACTCAAATTCACAATGTGAAAATGACACGCCGTATTTTTTTCTTTTTATAGGTTTTGACCTCTAACCGATATCAGTTATGGCACACCTGGAAAATCGATATCGGTCTTCTAACCGATACCGGTCATAACTAACCGATATCAGTTACCTGCCTAGTTTACCCTAACTCCTGCTCTTCCTCATTGAACTCTATTTTTCACCACAACACCTACCCCCGGCCTTTGCTAAATAGCCTTATTTTGAATTCATTGGCCCGACCCAAGGCCATAACCAACCAATCGGCCCGACCCAAGGCCGCAACCAACCAATCGGCCCGACCCAATGCCACAACAACCCAATCGGCCCAACCCAAGGCCGCACCCAACCAATCGGCTTGACCCACGGCCGCAACCAATCAATCGGCCTGACCCAAGGCCGTAACCAACTAATCAGCCTGACCCAAGGCTACAACAATCCAATCGGCCTGACCCAAGGCCGTAACAATCCAATCGGCCTGACCCAAGGCTGCACCTAACCAATTGACCCGACCCAAGGCCGTAACTAACCACTTGGCCCGACCGAAGGACGTAACAAACCAATTGGCCCAACCCAAGACCGCAACCAACGAATCGGTCTGACCCATGGCTGCACCAATTAAGTACCTTAACCGAAGCCCGCAAATTATGATTCTATCCACCCATAATGTAGCTGTTTGTTTAATCGAGCTCACCTATTTGTGTTTTAGCATGACTAGGATACTTGAATTGATCAGCCAACCAGCTTTGCTTAGATCGAGACCGCGACATTTATCTCGACCAAACCAACCATTTGGTAGTACCGAACATGCCTAAACGTTCCAGTACCTTACCCATTATATCCCCTGGAACTACTTCCTATGCCTTGGATACCAGGATTATATCAACCTTGTTTGGATAAACTATCGACCTTTGCCTATGAATTTATTTTTTGCTCTTCAACTCGTGTACCCTGGTCACACAACTGCATTTCAACATGCATCTGCTTCCTTGAACTTACCCCACCATCTTATCATCATCTCATCATCATTCACCCTTTATCAACCCTATCCCTGATTTCAAGTCACCTTTATCTATGATAGATTTGAGGGGGATTACCTAGACCCTTAACTGGGGCAACCACTTCTTATTATTGTCAGTGTAGCTTTACATGACAAGCTACATGACAACAAGGGGTAAATGTAGACACCAAATTTGGGTCTCACGATGCCCTGTACCCCATATCTTGTCCTATAACCTAACCCTACCTCACCATCTAAACCTTACACACCTAATGATTTATTAATTACCTTATAATTAATAAATCCACATCTCCAACCCCACCACCTCACCGTGACCTAGCCCTAACCCTAAACCAACCTAATTAAGAACTATGACTTGGTCCAAACCCACACCTATGACTCATTACCCCTCACTTGCACTAAAATGAGCCTAATAATGACTTGACCAAGCCCACAAATGATCCCTCAGAAGAAAAGGAGGGAAAGATGGCTATTTCACTAAAAATAGCCGCTTTGACCTAACCGACATTGGTTTCTATTCGACTACCATCGGTTATGTAACCGCCATCGGTTCCCTGTTAAATGACCTTCCCGAACCAAAAAGAAAGGATCAGGAATTCATTTGGTAGGAAAAAGAGAAGTGAAACAAGTAGAAGAGGTTGCAGAGAAGAGGATCGAGCCCAAGACTATAACTGAGCAACTAGATCCCTGTCACACTCATCCAAGCATTGGGAAAGACTGATGATAGCTTCATCAGCTCGCTTTCCAATACCAGATCATCCCAACTAAGCCTTACTACCGCCACCAAATTCCTTGGACATGTATCTTCATCAGGAAGTAGTAAGTAGTATCTTGTTTTTTTCTAAGCACCATTTCTTGAAATTTTAATTCATAATAATTATAAGCTCACTCCTAGATCTACCACCCGGCAGCACTCTGCACCTAACTTTCATTCATCAACCCCGATATTACCCCAAAGATAGTTTTCTCACTCTCTGAGTTTTTCTCCATCACCCTACTACCCCCCCCTAATCATTTATTACTCTATAAACACCTTAACCACCTTACAACTGACCTCCATTTGAAACCCCTAAATCACTGCCCCTACCGATATCGGTTATCTTCTACCGGTATCGGTTTTATAACCGCAGTTGGTTATCCAGTGACCGGCATCGGTCACTGTGACTTATACCAAAACCAACCTTTCCCTTATTTACCCCCAAACAATCTCATATCTAGCTGGGTCAATCCTTGTAACTTGATCTGAATGCATCGATAACCGGTGACCAAACAAACATCATGACATTTTATTATTGGTAGTTTAGTCTCTATTGCTTTTTAACGAGGTACCTAAATCGTGATTTTGCAATAGTTTCTTTGTTATCATTTGCATTAATTCATGTTAAAAGGGGAACTGACCACCTTCGAAAGGAAGTCTAATATTTCCTGGGCTCAAGGTAGTTCCCTCACTTATTGTCTAACTAAGATCTGGTGGTCTTATATTCTTACTTACAGGTAGTCCTTCCCAGACAAAAAGGAGTTCTTCACAATCGATCTGATCTCTCTACAGTACGTGCACACCTTCCCAACACTCAACAGGTATTCCTCCTAGCCCTAACCCTTATCTATTTCTCAAGAGAATGAAAGGATAGAAGCAACTCTGTTCCGAAACAAAATTCTGTGCAAAACAACAACATTGAATTGTTTAAAACAGTGGACTGACAACCATCTAGGAAGTATCATACTTCGTAGATCTAGCTTATGCTAGGCAGTTCACTACCCATATTAATTAATTGCTTCTGGTGGTCTTGTTTTTATTACAGGTAGTTCCTCCTAGCCAAAGGGAATCTCTCACGATTAGTTGTGGATTCGGAAGTCATACGCATGTAACAACCCATCAATTGATATTTGAACAGGTATTCCTCCTACGCACGTTACCCTATCTATTTCGTTAACACTTCAAAGAAACAATCTAAGAAAAAGGTGAAACATTTTGGCATGCGCGGTGGGACCCATTTGGGGTTCCTTGCATTTCATTCATTTCTAGTAAAAAATTGTGTGTATGTTTCCCTTCTAAAAAGTGCACACACTAATTTTCTTCCCTGGTAATCCACCTCTTCTTTCTATTTTCTTTAAAGGAAACTTTTCTTTTGGTGTAATTAAAAAGAATCATTTCTTCATGTTTTTATCCATTGTAGTAAAGAGCATCCCTCTTCCTCTTCATCTTATTGTGTCATCCAATTCCACATTTTATTTGGATTTAAAAACAAGTGCATTCCATTCTAATTTATTACATTAGCTAACATTAATTGAGGGCAACCTATACGCTGGAAGTCATGACCAGCTGATGGTTAATAAATGAATTGTTGAAAAGCACTTCTATCCTTTTCTCTTTCTCTAAGTCTTACTAAACCACAAAAAAATTCAAAATACATACATTCTTAAACAACATCCTACTTGGAATAAGCTGTAGGTGATCACATGATCATGGAACAGTGGGCACCCAGTTCACTACTCTGTCAAGTCATACTTAAGAGCGAAGCCCGCCCCCACCATAACATACCTGAAACCTCACCTTTTAGATCTCCTTCTTTGTAGGAAGCCATCCTCACCAGAAACTCTATTTCACAATTCATGTGTCATTCCTTAAATAACATAAGCTAAACAAACATAATAGAAAATGCACTCCTAGGATCGCATTTTCTTAGTGTTTTTGTTTGGCTTGCATTTTGACATGAGAGATCACGTTCGTCACTTTCTTGTTCATCCTTGCACATTGATCATCATAGCTGGTGTATTTTGGCTACACCTGAGTGTGCCTAGGCCATATCATTATCATTTCCAAAATTATGTGTCTGATTCTACATCAGATTTTAATTCACAACCACTTTCTTTCATCATTGTTTCAATTTCATAGTAACTGTCATCGGTTACCTCTGACGGCCATTGGTTATACCCAACCGACATCAGTACCAAGTCCTTTTTCTAATCTACTCAAAAGGACATATTACTTTACTTTCTTCCACTTTTCACAGTCTCTGTTACTGTCATTTTTCCTATTGATGTTTTAAACATCTTCAAATTTGGCATACTTGTTAGATTTTACCTTCTACCTTGTTGTTTACTTACTATCCATTTTCAACAGTGACCAGCACTGGTTACCCCTGACTAATGTCAGTTTTCCCTAACTATCATCGATTATCTTGTTTCACATTGTAGCCACCATTTGTTACTTCATCCACTTTTTATCACCAGATTCACCTGTTCTTGATCTTCTCTGTATCATTTACGAAGAAGCAGCCCTACCTTATTAGTGCTGGTTCACATGGTGCTGACCTAAAGATAAGCAAACACCCTTGTATGTCACGCCATTTTCCAACCACTCCCACCTATTCTTTCACAACCTTCTATTTTATGATCAGCCATGGATCCCATCCAGCCTACTACTATTGCTACTGGAGATGAGGAGTTTTCACAACTCCTTGACTAGAACCCTACCACCTTGTAGTTTTACCTTTCCCACTCATCCACTCGCGATGCCTTAGGTCTGTTGATATATGACACGCTTGTATCTATCCCCCCGACTCTCACACCCACTTCTATATCGGTCCCAACTAGCTCCGTGCTACCTGCATCCACCTTACCCCCAGTCATTTCGCAATTAGGTTCTATACCCGTTATGACTGCCATGTCTGTTACCTTTGTGGCACCCATTACATCCACCATACCCTCTACGACTACCCTAAACATAACCTCATCCACCCCTAATGTCTCATACATACCTATAGCTACATTCCCACCACTAGTGTTGCTGATTCCTACCCAATTTTAGAACGTGGTTCTTTGCATTCCATAATCATTAGCCCCTATTTCCACTAGGGTTACCATGAACCTTCCACCCCCATATACATACTACCAACAACCTCTTATTTCATCCATTATTCATTCCGGGTACGTACCCGCTATTTCACTACCTTCTTCTCCACCACCCTACATGGAAGTCCCATACACTTGAGTGTCACCTTTGTTATATGCCCAAAACACACCTCCTCACGCTACAAGAGGCATCCAATTATCAAAACCCACCAATGACATAATTAAATTGATGTTGAACAAGATACAGACATTAGAAGCATCAGTTTCTGGCTCCTGCAACACTCTCACCTACGACAAGATTTACAACAAGCCTATTCACTCATCCATTCCTATCCATTCATACCCTGTGCATTGGGAAATTCCTAAATTCAATTGTTTCAATAGCAAAGAAGACCCACAATAACATTTGTAGTCATTCAAACACGGGTGTTATCTGATCTCTCATGATGATGCCTTGCTTTTGAGAACATTTTCCATGTCCCTCAATGGACCTACATTAGACTGGTATAGTGGGTTACCTAAACACTTTATATTCTCATTTAATCAGGTATGCCAAGCCTTTTTGGATCATTTCTCTATCAATATCATCAAGAAGGTTACCATGACTGATCTATATTACACACATCAGTATGAGGACAAATCTATCACATATTTTGTTGCTTGATAGCGCAGCTTGATCACTCAACTTACCTTCCAACTACCACAAACTGAACTCATTGATCTCTTCACATGAGCTTGTGCTAGACATATCTCCCTGACCTTGTAGGTCCAAACCTTCCAAACATTAGATGAGGCATTCACTATGGCATGAAAGTTAGATATTTGGGCCATCGAAGAGAAGAAAATCCAATTACGCAATAAGAATTCAACATTCAAGATGAATGATACCTCTTCCTCTTCCAAACCACAAACCAATTATTCAAAAGCTAAGGGCACCACTAATGCAGTGGTACTCAAGGCCGGCCTATCTCATTCGTCGAATTAGGCTACACCCTCATCTAATCTCTCACCTGTCAAGACTTTTTGATTCAGAAAAGAGCAATGAAAATACCCCAATTGTGGAACCTTACTCTTTTGTCTTAGAAAAGCTTATCAAAGTTGGAGCCAACACCCTTCCACCCATAAAACCACACACTAGTTTTGACCCTACTCACCCCATGCCTACATGGTATAAAGAACATGATTTATGTATTTATCATCGAGTAAAGGGTCATAGTGACAACAACTACATCAATTTCAAGAATATCATCCAATAAATGCTCAAGAAAGGTGAGTTAACTGTGGATAATCGCAACGCCACCCCCAACCAAAATCTACAAATCTTAAAAAAACCATTTCCCAACCATGCCTCTTCATCCAATGAAATCGGTGAGACATCTACTCCTGATGCCCATACCTATGAGGTTCACGAGATATTTAACGAGGTACCTGTTGCCTCTCAATTACCTCACATCCCTTCCATAGAGGAAATCCTAGCCCGAAATCCTCCTTCCACATTGGAACCAACCTCCACTGTTCCTTCACCAATAGAGGAACACCTTTCATCTCCTTCATCACCTATAGAGGAGTCTTCCACTAACATTGAGACCATCTCACCCCTAGCTTCCCCACTTAGAGAACCTTTACCTATAGTACCTCCTCCACCCATAGAGGAGCTCCAATTACCTCCACCCACAGAAGAGCACCCACTACCTCCTCCACCCATAGAGGAGCACCTATCCATCTTTCCACTTATAGAGGATCTCCCATCATCTCCTCCACCCATCATAGACCTAGATGAGATACCTTTGCCTCTTAGTGAGAATTCTCCATCAGCTACCCAAAATCCAATAGACCTACTTTCAGCTCTCTTATCCACGGAAGCTGAAGCTGGCTAATTACCCATCTCTAAGACACATTTTATGGGAAACCCCTATAAGGTCCTCACCAACTCCACCCATAGATGTTTCATTCTCACGTTTGGCTGATCACTTAGATTATGTGGATACGGGTTTACTATGGGGGCGCCTCTTACTCCCCATCTCAACACAGATGTAGAGATCCCTCGCTAATACCTCCACTATCTACCCAAACACATTTTGACTCATCAAACAAAATACAACCACTGCTGTCTTAACCGCTTCCATGATACCCATTAGCACTCACACCACACCCTTACCCATAACCCGACCTACATCTAAAACCAAACCCATACCCAGAACATTTGCTTCCACTAAACCTATTACCGCTTTAGGGATCACCCCGACCACCAGCGTTACTCATCCACCTATTAAACTAGATTTATCTACATCCTTCAATGTCAATACCACACCTAATCCAACACCCACACCAAATAAAAAAAATCATCGACCTCATACCCTGACCACACCAATCACACCCACACTGGTCCCTTCTGCCTTAAGACCTTAGCTACCCAACATGGTCAAGCACCCTTCACCCATCTGTAAAACAATAACACAACAACCCATTCCTTCCTCACAATCCTCTAACATACCCAAGCACACAACACAACTTATACCCACACCTGCAGTCTCTTTACCACCAATACCTCCAATACCTTCAGCTATTGCTTCACTACCCACTACACTTCAGTCATTATTTCTCACACCCCAAGTATGACCCATGTCATCTACTTTCATAGTACCCCTGTTATCCTCATGGGTAACTCGCCCTCTTCCTCCATCTACTTTTCCTTCTAAACCTCACACACCCACATCACCTTTACCCAAGAAGGTGTAACCAAAAAATAAAACCCCACTACCCCACAACAAGGTAGTCAAAACAACCCTACACCCTCCTACCCATCCATCTACTGTACCCCTACCCAAACAAACCTGACCGATACGTCAAACCACATCGGCACCTAAACCCATAGCTCGACCCATTCCTATTCTTCCAAAAATAGTCCCTTAACAATCAACCACACCTACACCCAAACCCACGTTCACTTCCCATTGTGATCCACTAATAGGGTCCTATGCCAAAATTTTATCCAACCTCCTCGAGACTTCTGTTAGCACATTACTGCCACTCTGACATTCCGCCCCCTCAAACCCAAGCCAAAAGGGTTTGATGATACTAAAATTTTTGCATACCATCGTGTGCCAGGGCATGATGTGGAGAACTACAAGGCCTTGAAAACCATCCTTATCCAATTTTGTCCACCATAAACCAACTTTGACGATGAAAACCTTCTCGATGAAGATCCTACATCATCAACACCCATTCCCACACTACCCTCTCAACAACCACAACCTCCACCCTCAAAGCTCCTAGAGCCACACCCAAGATTAGAAATTAACATGTTTCAAATTAGAAAACTTGCCACGCCACCACCTAAATGTCATTGCACGCAGCTGACCTTACAGGGTTTTTCTCCTCTGGTAGGTTTTTTCTTGTCGTATCGTTATACCACTCACCCTACACCTTCTCCATTTTCCAACTTCCCTTAAATCAACATAATACACGCCACTACATGTGCACATAAGGGAAAAGAAAAGGCAACTGACCCACCAACCAATCCTATACCCAACATACCATCTACACTCATACCTAAAATCACTATCCGCGACCGCACATACCCCATTTCTAATGGCATCACAAATTGCACCATGCTCAAACAATTACACCAATCTCCCCTCAAAATGTTCTTACATGCCCTCATCCAAACCTTGGAATCCCATCGTCAAGCCCTCATGGAGGTTATTCAATCTATTAAGGTTTTACCCACTAACCCTACACTCGTAGCATTATCACACCCCATTATGTAGTCTCTCTCACCAAATTACCACCTTCATCCTCACCTCACCTTGTTCACCAAGTGGCCTCCCTTAGCTTCTCAGAGGAGGAGATTGCACCAGACCAAAATGATGACACAGACCCAACCCTCTTCATCTCTGTCCACATTGATGACATACGGGTATGCCATGTGATGATTGATAGAGGTGCTAACATTAACAACATTTCATCCCATGGATTTTCTCAAATGCACATACCTAACAATTACATGCATAAACATCTAGTCATATTGTGTTCATTTAACGATGCTATCACCTCCACACTAGGCATTTTCATCCTTCACATTCGCGTGGGCCCCCACACTATTCCAAAATTGTTTTATGTTTTGGATGTGGAAATCCAATATAACCTATTGCTTAGTAGACCCTAGATCTGTGTCATGGGTTATGTTCCTTCCACTTTGCATCATTGTGTAAAGTTTGAACATGAAGGACACACTTATACCATTCTAGCCGATCCATCACCTTTCAAAACATTTAACATGCTTTACCGACCTAATGATGTGCTCATACCTGTCATGTCGTCTACCTCCGCAACCACTACCACTTCACCTACACCTCCACCTACTAGTATAACCGCTGCTTTCACCACACATACCTCCTCCATTCCTACCACTGCCATAACCTCCATAGCTAACCCATTAGCTTCCCAATCCATTAATTCCACCTCCACATTGACATCCAATACATCATCCATTCCAACTACCTACATACCAACCACTAATCCCCTGGAAGGTGTTTTTCAACGCCTCACTCTGGGGGAGTATCACCTATATAGTGTCAACACATTCCTTACTCCACATGAGTATGGAAGCCTTCACCAACACCCTCGCTATGATCACTATATAGGAGAATGCATCCTTTATGGTCCTCCTCATATTCATACTAGTCTCACCTATGGGGGACTTAATACTACCACTTACACACCTGAACCACCATCACAACCCTACCCATTTTCTGCTTACTTCCAATCACTTACCAATCACCATTTCACTCACACCTTCCTACACCACTATGCGTGGAAGGGTTTTGGTTTTGGATTTTATGAGTAAGTCCGCCATACTGTTATTCCATGTACCACCCATAAACATAATGACTACAGTGGTATCGGCTTCCCTGAACCTCCTACCAAACAGGCCTGCATTGAACTCATTGAAGACCCTCACCCTCCTCCGCCTTCATCTTCATCACCACCTTCACCCACTCCACCTTCATCACCACCCTCACTAATAGATTCAATGGATCTTGAATCTATCCCCCCTAACTTTATTTTTTCATAAACACCATTTCCTTGGGGCCTTTGACTTATCAACATGAAGGCGAGGCCCTTCCACTCTTCCATTCTTATATCCTGAAATGATCGATGACAAGACATCTATAATTAACGTCATTCAATGTCAGGATGATGAATCCATACTCACCTACCTTGGTGCAGAGGAATCATATATTCATTGGTTGTTACCCTCTAAGATGCAAACCATGTTGAATGAATTGACTATCGAGATCAACATTCATACTCAAGATGACCAGCACATCCTAAAGATCAGAAAATCTCTAGATGCTGCTAAACAAGAATCCATCACTTATTTTCTCTGAGATCATAACCATGCTTTCACTTGGTATTACGAATACATGCCCAGTATTGACCCGACCATAGTGGTCTATAACATCATAACCGTTCCCGATGCCAAACCTATCAAACAAAAGCTGAGGAAAATGCCCCCTTGTATTGCTCTTCTCGTCAAAGAAGAAATTCATCCCCTTCTTTCGGTTTCCTTCATCTTACCCATTGATTATCCTCGTTGGATTTCTAACATTGTCCCTATTACTAAAGCAAAAAGGGGACTCTGTATTTGCACAGACTTCTGTAACCTCAACCTAGCCTACCCAAAAGATGACTTTCCCTTTCCCGGTATTGACCAACTGGTTGACCTCACCAATGGTAATGAGATGCTCTCACTCATGGATGGATTCTCGGGTTATAACCAAATTTTTCTTTCCCTAAAAGATCAGCACAAGACCACATTCATTACCCCTTGGGGAACCTTTTGCTATCGAGTCATGCCTTTTGGACTTAAAAACGCAGGTGCTACATATCAATGTGTTATGACTTACATCTTCCATGATATCATGCATCACATATTGGAAGATTACATGGATGATCTCTTAGCCAAATCTAAATGTCACTCCGAGCACCTCGCTGTCCTCGAAACCATCTTTGACCACCTCATTAAATATTGCATCCAACTTCAACCTAAAAAGTGCATCTTCACGGTTCTCTCAGGAAAGCTCCTGGGATTTATTGTTTCCCTTTGTGGTATAGAAGTTGACCCTACTAAAGTCAAGGCCATTCTAGAAATGCCTCCGCCAACTAACCTTAAACAACTTCGTAGCCTGCAAGGTAAATTATAGTCCATCCATCATTTCATTTCACAATTATCTGATCGGTGTCAACCATTTCATCATCTGCTTAGGAAGGATGATTCCTTTAAATGGGATGATGACTGTCACAAAGCTTTTGATGCCCTAAAAAAATACCTTCTCCAACCACCCGTACTCATTCCACCTAAAAATGATCAACCCTTTTACCTATACATATCAGCTACTGATCATTCCTTGGGAGCCATGCTCATCGTGATGAACAACATAAGGAGAAGGTAGTTTATTACATAATCCGTACTCTTTTGGACTATGAAACCTAATACAACCATCCAGAAAAGATTTTCTTAGCCTTAGTTTTCGTTGTCACTAAACTCTTTCATTACCTACTCAACCACAAACATATGTCATGACCAACACCAATCCCTTACACTTCATGTACACCAAACCTTATCAAAATTAGAATGCCACGTAATGGCTTATGCTTTTAGCTAGTCTTGACCTCAAATTCATTCACCAAAAGTCCATCAAGGGTTAGGATATCACTGCCCAACTGGCTAATGCACATGTTTCCAGGGATCAACCCTCTAATTTTGACTTTCCTAATGAGTCAATTGCTACTCTTTCCCTGGACGAACCCCCTTACCAAATGACATTGTTCTTGGATAGTTCTAATTGTCAGCATGGGGGCAGGGCTAGTGTTATCCTCATTCCTTTAGATGGAGAACCAATGCCTTTGTCTTTCAAACTAGAATTTGAATGCACCAACAATATTTTTGAGTATGAAGCACTCGTACTAGGTCTCAAGGCCGCATATGCCCTAGATGTCAAATCAATCCACATCTTTGATGATTCACAATTCATTGTAAACCAAGTTAATGTTATGTACCAATGTCGTAATGAGATACTTCAAAAGTATAAACATCATGTAGACATACTTTTGACCACTTTTGAGAGTTACAACTTTCAAACCATCCCACATTCAACCAACAAATTTACAGATACCATGGCTTGTTTAGCTTCCCAAATACCTTCTTCCCCTATTGATTCCAAAGTATTTGTCATCGTACAACACCTCCATTCACTTTCTTATTTGCCTCATGATTTTTACTCAATCAGAACTAACACCCCTGACCCGAGTGACCTTTGGTATAAACAATACTGACTACCTTTCCCTCTCCATCTTACCTCTTGATCTCACCCGTAACAGACAATGCACCTTCCTTAAAAAGGTCTCTTGTTTTGT
Organism: Taxus chinensis; assembly: GCA_019776745.2. Lineage (NCBI taxonomy): Eukaryota > Viridiplantae > Streptophyta > Pinopsida > Cupressales > Taxaceae > Taxus > Taxus chinensis. The sequence goes on from CM034147.1 coordinate 186,987,981, forward strand.
CATTCTGGGGGGGGCTCCTCTATAAGCGTGGCTTTAATGGTATTCTCTTACAATGCCTCGTAAGTTCTGAAATTCCTTATACCATTAAGGAGGTTCATGATGGCATATGTGGAGGTCACTTTAGTGGCCTTGCTGGTGCTAAGAATATTCTTCACCTAGGCTATTACTAGCCTACCATTAACCATGATTGTTGCGACTATGTCAAACATTGTGTGAAATGCCAACAACATTCCAACCTTAATCATACACCTAGTCATGCCTTACAAGTCACTTGTGACCTTTTTCCCTTCTCTCAATGGGGTTTGGATCTTGTCAGAGAAATCAATCCTCATTCTTTCCAACACCATCAATGGATCATAACTGCTATCGAATACTACAAAAAATGGGTGGAATCCATACCACTCATCTCCATGAAATCTGAGAAAATATGTGAGTTCATTAACCATCACATCATTTGTCACTTTGGTGTTCCTCATTTCCTCATCATTAACAATGGAAAACAATTCAAAAATAAAACACTGCAAAAACTTTATGATGCCTTTGACATTCAGCTTAGTTTCTCATCACCTTATTACCCATAAACCAACGGCCAAGCTGAATCCATTAATAAAACCCTCGACAAAATTCTTATGAAAGTGGTTGATGATACTGGGAAGGATTGGCATACGCACATTCCTTTTTCCCTATGGGAATACCATAATAGTATTCACACTTCCATTGCGGCCACACCCTTTTTTATGGTCTACGTTATACAAGTTTTTTTTCTTCTTGAAGTCCAGATCCCCTCACTCTACATTTTTCTCCATGACATGCTTACTGATGATGACTTTTGTCAGGACTGCTTAGCACAACTAGAGTTATTATACAAATTTCGTCTTAATGCTCTAGATCACCTTCAAGTTTACCAACAACGTATCAAACATGCTTATGACAAACATGTTCATGAATGAACCTTCCAAATCGGTGACCTTGTCTTGAAAGAGAATCAACACGTAACCAAAGCAGAAAAAATTAAACGGGGAAAATTCACTCCTAATTGGCTTGGACCATACATTGCAGCTCATATCTATGGATCAGGTGCCTATCGTTTATCCTCACTTGATGATAAACCTGAACCTGATCCCCTTAACGCGTTGCATATTTGACCATTCTATTGTTGACTTATTGTCCTACCTCACCCTTTGTCTCTTTATAGGTTCATTCCCTTGAGCGCTATCCACTCCATACACCTCCCTAATGATTAAACAAGAATCATGTGAGTACTTGTCACTTACTATCTTCTCTTGAATATGTGTACCATGGCACTGCACATAGCATGATTCTCATGGATACTTTTCATCTACCTTTCAATGAGATCCCATGGTCATTCCACCTTTACTTTTGAAAAAGAGTCCTATCCTTCACCTTGGTCTTGTCCATGATTTCAAAGACCTCCAATGGGACCAAACTCCTTCAATAACACAACTAACCTCGTCTCATCCAGAGGGGCTAGGTACATCTCACCATAGCTCAAACTAGCACTATGGAATCTCAGCTCCACTGCTTCCTCACCAAAAATTTTCCTAATCAGCTCCTCTGATGCCTTGGAGGAGATAGAGTACACCTGGGCCCCTAATATTGGTAACTACAAAATTCAGAACACGTCCTCCAGGGTGATAGTCATCTCACCCATCGGAAGGTGGAACATGTTGGTCACGGAGTCCCATATATCGATGAGTGTGACCATCAAACTAAGCTACTGAACAACATGTCGATAGTGCCGAATACCACTCAAGCCTACTGCCTCCACGTGAGGTAACTCCAAAGGGCTCGCTAAGTCCCACAATGTCACTAGTAGCAATGGAACCCTATCCCACATATGTAACTGTGATCTCCCCAGCACCCAATCCAAGCACAACATTAATCTACATTTACCATGACCATATTCACCAATTATCATTACCCTCGACCCTATTTGTACTTTACCCATCTCAACTACCTGGCCCACATCCCTCTTGGACTTGTACAATGGAAAAGTGATAAGTGAGCATGGGAATCTACAAGTAACTCTTCCTCGCACCCAACCTCCTGAGGTCGTGCCGAGACAGCCGGTGGGGATAGAATATACATGGGGTATAGGTAAACTAATTAGGTAATCTTATATCTTTGACATGCACTAATGGAATCTGTGAATCTAAGGAAAAAAAGGCCCTCCTAACCTGAACCAGTGTGATAGATCAGTCAACGAGGATGACTTCTTGAAGGCTCTAATTAATATCGAGCTCTGTTGTGATCTGATCTATAGGTTGTGGGATATGTGGAAAATGACCTGGGATTGTTTCGGGTATGTCTCCAGATAGGTTCATAAGATGGATGATGGATATAGTGGATTCTACGGGTGATTCTCTTGTCTAGTCCAGAAATCCTTAGCTTGATTAACTACTATATCTAACAAGGATAATTATGTGATAATGTCTGGTGGAAGTGGAGAGGATCTGAATATCAATGTGTGTAAACTAGCATCAACGTTTGATTTACTTGTGAGCCTATTTGGTTGTGGGACCTGTGGATCACAACTGTAGATTTTTGGTTGTTGTGGACCTCCTATGGTCATGTGCAGAATCAATCCCTAATCCCTAGTATCCAGTAGTCATATGTCTCTTCGGCCTCTATATTTAGAACTAACAGTTGTGTAATCTTCTTAGACTATCTTATAGGTGTTTTGGCAACTTGAATTCTTAAGCTAGTGTCTATATCAATGATAATGTCTCCTACGTCTAGTTGTGGGACCAAAGGATCACAATCAAACATTTTCTCTCTTTCAAGGCTATCTACACTCATGTAGATATTTATCTAGGGTCGTCTGTAGCTTGGTTGGTTTGACCAAAATGTATGTGCTTGGTCATATTCTATGTTTAATCCTCTTAACTATGAGCTAATTTCTTATAGGTCTGTTGTCGTTCGGAAGACCCGAATTCTAATATTTTAGTCTATATCAGTTATTGCTGCAACAAGATTGGGATGAGGCATTATTGGCTCGAATATGTATTCTTTGGGATCCCTAGGTCTCGTGATTTTCATGCAAAAGGAAATAATGTAAATCTAACTAAAATAGAGCAAACTAATTATGCAAAATATATTCACAACATATATATAAATTCCTTGTTTTTGTATTTTTGATAAACTATTAAACAAAATTGAAAGAACAATTATATAATATATCTAGAAATTGAAAACTAAACTTATAACGAAATTAAAACAAACAAGGCAGCTGAGTATGGCTACTTGCCTATGCAGTTGTAAATCTATTCTAAATAACTGAATAACTGATCTAATCTATTTGAAAGACTCTCGATCCTACCTCAGAAGTGAGGAATGAATCATAGTTTCTAAAAAACTATCAATCCCTATAGCTTCCTTGGCAATATCGAAAATGAGGTTAATTGAAATGAAATGATTTCACTATTCTATTTGATATACTTTAACTATAACTTTGAAAGCTTGAACCTAGATTTTGCAGAACAATGGAAAATCTGATTGTGTGTGGCTTTGTCCCCTCAGTGTGGTCTCCTCGTTTCTTCATGCTCACGTGAATCCAGAAAAGCCTGTAATGCTAGCATCAATAGAAGTAGGTATTGGAACAATGACATCTTTGGATGTAGACCGAATACAATGCGAGTAGGAGAGGGATAGCGCAAGAACAGAGCTTGGCTTATGCAATTCCTAACAGGATTTATTGTGATTCATACGACACAAAACTTCTATAACCTAAAGCTTTTCTTTTTTACGAAAAAAACCTATGACTCTAATGGCTTCAGACTGAAAATAAAACTATCCTATCTCAATTGATTGTATGAAACAATAACAACACTAGCACAAGAAGGTTATGTGGCTTCTAAATAGCAAAACAACACTAACTATGCATGTAATAACTGAAAACTATGAATTCCTAAGAACTAAAAGACTAAAAATATGAAATGAGAAGATGAGAGCAAATTTTTGAGTGGCCATTTTCTTCAAGATCAACCAGCTATTTATAGAATCCCCATTTACCCAAAGGTGAAAACTAATTTGAACTCTTTAACCATAAACAATGCAAAAACACTATTTGAGGAAAATATTATCATAAATATGAGAAAAGACCATGAAAAAAGATGGTAAACATTGAAATTTATGTGAGTCATGATAAAAGAAACATTCTGGGAAAACGCGTGAAGGACCGCCGCCCTGCCTGGGTGGCGGTTTCGTAACTGAAGACCAAAACGCAAAGAAAAAAAGGGGAGAAGAGAAAAACAAAGCACCCAGGGGCTAAGTGGGACATGTGGGATGTTAACGCGTACTTGGAGAGCTTTTTTGGATCCTGAACACCTTGGGAGGAGACTTGTATCATCATTGGGGCATGTGTAACATTGTTCCAGCGGTGTAATACCCTACAATTTTGGGTACGTACATATTGCCCCATTGGAGAAGTGTTTTAGCCATGAAGAGGCGTAAAATGGTGGGTCCGAGTATGGCAGTTCCGAAATGGGAGGTTAGAAATTATACATGATGTGCCCGCATGTCGAAATGACACCATAAAAAATTCTCGCTACCTGCAAAATGAAAATAGGATTGAAGTGCAGATAGATAAAATAAATCGAAAAATAAATACTAAAATAATATGGAGTAAGGACTTACAATTCATGTAGGGATAAGAACTTACCTCCATCAGCGCTCCAAACCTGCAAAAGGGGGCATTCACAACGAGTCAAAATGCTATATATGTGAAAATGGGCCCATTTTCCTATTCATTTGCGTGTGTTGATTTGATTGATTTTGAGATTTGGAACCCATGGTGACAGTTTTCAATGAGAGTATAGTCAAAATGTTTGTGATGAGATAGTGATCATGCCTCCGCGAGCAGAACATCGACCCGCGAGATCACAATTTAGTTCTTCTTGATTTAACGTTTTTACCCTCAAAATGTAAAAATGATGAAATCTTTGTCATGGGGGGATTATTTTTGAAAATGTCAATGTTAATAGGGTCACTTGGGGGGGCGACTAATGGGTAGGCTTTGTTTTGGTCAAAAATAGTCATTTGCGTGTGTTGATTTGATTGATTTTGAGATCTGGGACCCATGGTGACAGATTTCAATGAGAGTATAGTCAAAATGTTTGTGACGAGATAGTGATCATGCCTTCATGAGCAGAACATCGACCCACGAGATCACAAGTTAGTTCTTCTTGATTTAATGTTTTTACCCTCAAAATGTAAAAATGATGAAATCTTTGTCATGGGGGGATTATTTTTGAAAATGTCAATGTTAATAGGGTCACTTGGGGGGGCGACTATTGGGTAGGCTTTGTTTTGGTCAAAAATAGTCATTTTTGGTGTTTTTAGCCATTTTTTAGGGCACATGACCCGTGCGGAAATTCAGGACACGACCGCCACCCTGAGCAAGGTGGCGGTTACACGACCGCCGCCCTGATCAGGGCAATAGTTATAGGACCACCACTATTAAGGCGGTGGTCCTTTACAGAATTCCAAAATCATACATGTTTGAAATAATTTTTGCATTTCTAGCTTTCTTACCTGCTTTCATGATTTTTCCAATGTCGTTTAAATACTAACTTACTCCTTTTTGCATGTTTTTGGGCGTATGCAGGTGAAGGAGGAATATATCAGATGGAGCCGAGAGAGAGAGAGCGTGTGATTGACTTCCAGTAGTGTTGGATGCACTTTCTCAGGCTGAGTAGAATATGCTTCAGAGGGCTGACATATTCCATATATCACAGGTCCTGCATGTTGCACCTTCTAGTCAGATACTTTGTGACTTGTTTTCATATTGGGATGCTGATCAGAACACTTTCCGATTTCCAGGAGTCAGGGGTGAATGGACTATCACCCTGGAGGATGTCTACCATATCTTAGGGGGGTCCCAATCATCAGGAGATGGCTTATGCTTGAGACAGTAGGGTCATGGGCTCTAATAGCATAGTGGGATACATATATGGGAGACGTAGTTATCTCCACTAGTTCGAAGAAGGGGGTGAGGGTCCGTTCTATTCCTATCCTGCCTATCCTGTTGATTCGTCAGGCCATTATGGGGAACCTTGCCTCGAGATTGATCAGAGACAAGGGAGGGGACACCTTACTCTACTGCTGGTCCCCTATTATTGCACATATTGAGGCACATGGCCAGATTTATGCTTGGGGAGCTAGCAATCTTGGGACAACCTATCATGATTTGTATTGGGTGGTTCACTTACAAGGGCAATCATTGAGCCATCCAACCCTGGTTATGAGATGGGTCTACGAGTGTATCATCCCTTATGGGAGAGGCATAGAGGTGGCAGATACCAGAGCCGTGAGGGCAACTAGATGGATAAATATGTCGGTGCTCAAAGCACCCCACTAGCTAGTTTCCTCCTTGACCACTAATGATATGGAGGCCACACCTTATCAAGCCATGGCAGGGTTATGGGGTGAGGAGACCCTTACGTTGATTTCCTGCTCTACTACAGGGTATCTTGTGGACAGGATGGGGAAGGTGGAGACACACCCTTTTGATTGAGTGCCTTAGCAGTTTGGCCTTCCTTACATCGGTATGCTTCCCCCAGAAGTGCCACTATTTAGATCAGTTTGGGAGACTAGTGGAGGTCCTAGAGGCCAAGGTTGGATTTTTGTCACTCTTGACGTCCCTCCTACAGCCAGGTGGGTGGTACGTGCTCGAGGGAGAGCCGGTGCTCCTCAGGAACCCTTACTTCAGATTGTCATCAGTCCTACCCACAGCAGCGATGACCCCATTGATATAGACTCCGAGTCTGAGGAGTTCACAGGGGGAGAGACAGAGGAGGAGACCAAGGATGAGGTCAGCAAGTCAAGTGGAGAGGAGGAAAAAGATCCCGAGTGGCATGATACTTAGGAGATCTTATAGGCCAAGAGGCCAGAGAAGAGTGCGGAGAGGGTGACTCTAGTTTCACATGAGCCACCTTCTCAGGACCTAGGTGGGGAGGATGAGTCCGTAGTAAGACACTACATTGCCCCAGACATAGGAGGATGACATCAATTAGTGGTGACGTCTATTACAGGGGCTGACCCTAGGGATCCATCTTGGAGGCCCAGAGATCCCAGTGAGTCGTCACTCTCTTTTAATGTTTATTCCTAGTTAGGATTGCCTTAGTTGCTATCTCTACTCTTGTTCATTTTGTTTTTATCTTTTGACTATTTCTAACTTATTTTCTCCTTTACTTGCAGAGACTGCTGACGAGTGGCAAGACTTGATTCACCGGGTATGCACTGATACCCTAATGATCCCCAGGGAGAAGACTCATGCAAAGCTATCCATGGATGTAAGGGAGCCTTCACCAGCCAGTAGGCATACCAACATTTTTTCCCCTATCTAGCATGTGGCCAATATGGTGACTACCCTCCATACTGAGTTGGTTGGGTATAGGACAACAGAGCGTGTGATGAGGTGTTTCTCTCATAGCAAGGCTACAGCTGCTCCTCGGGACCGTGAGCCCTCAGTGCACTCAGAGTACTAGCGTAGCCAGAGTTCTAGACGTGGTTGTGCACCTTCAGAGGGATATCATAGGGGTTGAGAGGCCACTTGGCTCTCTTAGATTGTTTATATGATTTATTTTGTATTTTCTAGGCTCATTGAGTGTTTTGACCATGCCTAGCGCATGATGGAATTGTATAGGAAACTTGATTATATATATATATATTCTTTTTGGATCAGACCCTTGGTATCTAGGTTTTTGTGATTCATTTCCACATGTATATTATAATGTTGTTTTTATATGCTTTTCAGAATGTATGTAATGGAGAACAAATGATACAAATGCTTTCTTTATTTTTTTATTTCGTGATGTTGATATATGATAACATAGACACAATGTGATCTTGAACTTTAGCTTCTATAAGAAATTTTCTAGTACTTCATATTTATTTTGACAAAATGAGATGATAAACCGGTATGATGGGTAGATGAACTTGCCCCACTCCTAACTCCATGCAACTAGTAAGATGTGCGGGTTCACCACCGAGAGCTAGAAAGGGCACAAGCTATGAATTTAGTTGAATGGTAGTGATGAGAGATAGACAAATATTTTGTGGAACCAAATTAGGACGATACAAACCTACTCTACTCAAGTGATTCCATTGTTTAGAATGCTACTTGCTTTGTGGTTTATCTAGACTTAGATCTGTAGATGGCCACATGGTAGACAAAATCTGGTTTTCGAGGTTTTGAGCTTTCTTGGAATTTTGGACATCTGATTCACTTGTTTTTGACTCAAAACTTCAAAGGTTTATTTGAACTATTTGTTTACGACCTTCAACGTTTATTGTCAAGAGGACCCCCCACACCTTGCCCCATGCTACTAGTAAGAAGCATGGGCTTATCACCATGGACAAGGCATAGGCGAGTAAGGGCATTCCCATCCTTTCCCAACCCTACGTCACTAGTAAGAGATGTAAGCTCAGCACTGAAGGTTGGTAGGGAAAGGAAATGTGTAAAAATAAAATTTTCTGTTTGATCTATATTTGACTTATTTATTTGAGAAAAATGTCAGTATGTTCTTATTTCCAAAGAGATATGCATACAGGATAGATGTGACACTATGAAGCTTCTAGAACAGACCAAACGCAAGACACCTATCCTAGGAAGAAACCAAAAGTGAGAATAAGCATGCAGACCTTGGTATGGTTACTGTTAATACTTTGTCATATCTAGCTTTATATGGATGAAATGATTCAGAAACAGATGATGATGTTATGAAAATGAAGAAGTATGATTGGAAGGATTATGCCAATACCATCAGAATTTTGTAATGCATTGCTTTGAGAATAAGTTCCTTGATCACAAAATTTTATGAAATGAGTGGACAAAATGAACCTAACTACATGAAGATGTAATGTAGATATAATTATAGAAATAGTGCTGGTCGCTTATGCATAGAATTGTTTAAGATGTAAGTAATTGACTGTTTTGTTGAATTCCTCACCTTCTAGTGTGTATAAGAGATACACACCATTTCCATATTCTTTCATGATTTAGTATGGGCCCAACCATTTAGGTTGGAATTTCCTTCCTTCACTGATCTTTTTATCGATCCAGTTGTCTGGTTTTAGAACTAGATTTCCTTCATATATATCTCATTCATAGACCTTTTTATTATACTGCCGACACATCTAGTCAGCATAGACTCTATGCCATTGTTCAGCATCTATCCTAGCCTCATCTAGGCTTTCTAGTTAGGAGATACGTGCTTCTCTATAAGCTTCTTCATCCAAAATCCCTTGTAGTGAGATGCGGAGACTGGTTATTTCAACCTCAAGTGGGAGAACTGATTCTACTTTGAATTCCAATGAGAAAGGAGTTTCTCCTATTGGTGTTCTTATTGAGGTTTGGTGGGCCCAAAAGGCTGGATATAACATTAAATTCCAATCTTGTTTGTTTTCTTTTACCGTTTTAAAGAGAATAGCTTTCAATGTCTTGTTTGTTTCTTCAGCCTTCCCATTAGCTTGAGGGTAATACATGGAGGCTGTATGATGGCTTATTTTAAATTTATTGCATAGCTCATAAACCTCATCATTATTAAATGAAGTTACATTATTTGAGATAATTATTTGTGGGACACTATACCTACAAATGATCTAATTCAAAATGAACTTGGAGATCATGAAACCTAGTACAGTGGTAAGAGGCATAGCCTCTACCCATTTGGTAAAATACTTGATGGCTGTGATTATGAATTTATGGCCATCTATTGATGAGGGAGAGAATTTCCCTATCAAATCTAGGCCCCATGTAGAAAAGGAAAATGGAGTTGCGATTGGTTATAGAGCTTGTGCCAACATGTGAATCTCATGGGAAAATTCTTGGCATATGTGACACTTACGTACAAACTCTACTGCATCGTGCTCTAGAGTGGGCAAGAAATAGCCCATCTGATGTATTTTGTCAGCAGTGGCATGACCTCCAAAATGGCCACCACATATTCCACTGTGAGATTCGTAGAGAATCTTCTTGGATTCTTCTGTGTCAACACACCTTAGGAGCATTCCATCAAAATTCTTACGATAGAGTACTTGTTCTATAATAATGTATTTAGGTAAGATAATGCATAACCACCTTCTTTGTTATGGTGTAACACCTTCTGGATATGCATGGCCCATGATATAATTAATAATATCAACATACCAAGGACATTGGGAGATGGGAGGGTTGGTTTTGATGTAATATATGCATTCATTAGGAAAATCTATATCTACTAGATCGCCTCCATCTAACGGGTTATCGGCTAACCAATCTGCAATATTTGGTCCCTTAATGGACTTCTGGTTTACAAAAGTTAATTTAAATTCACCCATTAAGGTTATAAAGCATCCAACCTTTTTAGGAGAGGACCCTTGCGTGAGAAAAGGTCATAAATGGTCTATTTTTACTATGACCCTTGTTTCTTAGTTTAACATCTAATGTCTTCGGTGTTTGGTTGCAAAGACTATGGCGAGGCATTCTCATTCTACTTGTGCATAACGTGTCTCATAATCAAGTAATGTTTGGCTAATGAGATAGATCACGTGTTCTCTTTTGTCATCATCTTATTGAGCCAACATGCAGGCTAGCGAGACATTGGTAGCTCGCGAATATAAGATTAAAGGGTGGTCTGCCTTAGGAGGCATTAGCGTAGGTGGTGACAACAAGAAATGCTTAACTGCTTCAAAAGACTCATTGTAGTCTTCGGTCCAATCAATACCATAATCTTTCTTGAGTAGATTGTTGATTGGATGAATGGAAAAGCTTAAATTTAGGATGAATCTTCGGATTGCACCAAGTTTCCCAAGAAATGAATTGATTCCAAATTCATCTGAAGGTGGGATCATTTCAAGAACAGCCCAAATTTTGGCTAGGTCTATGTCAATCCCTCATGATGATATAATGTAACCCAAGAGTTTCCCTCCTATCACACCAAATATGCATTTTTCTAGGATTAGTGTGACTCTGTATTCTATCAAACGTGAAAGAATGATGTGGAGCACTTCTGGGTGATCACAAGATTTCCTGGCCTTAGTCAACAAGTCATCTACATAGGATTCCATAATTTTATGAATAAGATCATGAAATGTATATGTCATTGCTCGTTGGTATATAGTGCCAGTGTTCTTGAGACCGAATGGCATAACAACGTAGCAATAGGTTCCCCAAGGAGTTATAAACATGGTTTTGTCTTGGTCTTATTCAAATATTTTGATTTGATTATATCCTGAGAATCCATCCATGAGAGACAAAATCTCAAATCCAGCTATTGTGTCAATGATGACGTTAATGGATGGTAATGAGAAGTCGTCCTTGGCACACACCTTGTTAATGTCTCAGAAATCTATGTAAATGTGTATCTTCCCATTCTTTTTTAGAATGGGAACGATATTAGATACCCACTGAGAATAATTAACTGGCTTGATGAATCCTACTTGGAGGAGTTTCATTACTTATTCCTTCACCATGAGAGCTATGTTGGGTTTCATTGGCCTTGATTTTTGTTTAATTGGCTTTGCATCTGATTTGGTGAAGAGATTATGTACCGTAATGTGTGGCACGATTCCCATTATTTCTTTATAATGTAAAAGTCTTTTGATGTTCTCTGAGGATTCGAGTGTGTATTTCTATCTCCTCTATAGTTAGCGAAGATCCTAGTTTTAATATCTTTGGTTCTTCCTTTGTTCTGATGTTAATATCAATTGTTTCTTCAATTAAAGAAGCGTTACCTTCTTCAAACTTAGGTGGGGCTGGAGGTAGTTCAATGTTTTCTTCATTCTCTACTGTATATATGTCGAGTTCCTTTTGTGGGGGGAGCTCTATCATGGGATTTCCAAAGTAAGAAGATGAATGTGGGATCAAGGAAAAATCCATCATGTGATGGGTGAGATGTAATGCTGCATAGGCTTTTAAGTAATCAAGAGTGGCTCTATCACTATCAACATGATCTAAGATAACAAATTTATTCTTAGCTATGTTTGTTAAAAGAGGGTTTGACATTTTCTTCATGAATGGTTCAGTGCGAAGGGATACCATGAAATGGGTGTCTTCCAACTCACTACTTGGAGTGAAATGTGAGGCTAAGGTTGCTATCGAATATGCGAGAAGATTTTGTTCTTGTGGGATTGCTTCAATTGATATGAAGTTAAATCCTTTGCTCAAATCTAATACTGCTGTTTTGTAGAGCTGTAAATGTTCAGCTCTACTCTCATACACCTCAGAGACTTGGTTTGCTACTAATTGTGAGTCTCCTAACACTCTGATGTCATTAACTCTAATCCTCTTAGCTATGATGAGACCAAAGAGGAGGGATTCATACTCAGCGCCATTATTTGTACATTTAAAATTTAATTTAAAGGCGAATGGTAGGATATTTCCTTCGAGCGAAGTAAAGATCACATCTGCCCTAGCCCCATAATGACATCTAGCTCCATCGAAATGGAGAGTCCAATATTTAGTTAGGAAGATGGTTGTTAGGACATTCACTATGTCTATTTCGTCTGTTTTGGTTACTTCTACTATGCAGAGTTCCTCTACTGGAAGAAAACCAACACCTAGGGTATATCCCATGCCTATAGAATCAAGATGGTGACTACCAACACCTAGGGTAGTCCTATACCTAGGGTGATTATCATAGGTACCTACGGGTTTTATTAGTGTTTATTGAATGTTATCTAACTTTAGTGGGTAACTTGGATTTGGCTAAGAGGAATACTCTCGTGTCCTTGTTATGGATTCCACGTGTAGCTCAGTGTCTAAATCCACTAAATCGACTATCTTGGGTTGTGGATAACATCCTAATTGCAGTGTGATAGGTTTATTTAGTGAATTTGAGGCTTCATGATCATTGTTTCCTATCATTACACTCTTGTTAATCCCATTTGGATTTAATTCATCATTATTTGGGAGCAGATCATTGAAGATCTTGAGGGGAGCATTTTGAGGGGAGTGTAACGTCCCCATTTTAGTACATTAGAACAATATTTTTTTTTTGATAGAAGCATTCTAGTTCTAAATACATAATTTAGAACTCTTAGATCATAACAATCATTCTTATAATAGATAACCATATGCAGCTGTGATGACTCGGAGTACCTCCGATCTATTCATTCCATGACTCGGTAATCTACTGATCTATTCATGAGTATCAAAGAGTTTGCGTTTTTATTTTAACACATCACTCTTGCGGTCCTCTTCCCTAATCCGGGATTCAGAATGATTTGTCCAAGGAACCTATCTGAATAATTGTTACCATTATTCATCGGCATCTCATCCCTCAGACTAGGTGACATGGGACAACGCAATCAACAACTTGCGATACTTTGGCCAAAGATTTGAAACATACTGCTTATGTCTCGTATTCCTTGACGGCATACTCATCAATCTGGAATATGTCCTTCACCCCATTCCTATGTTATGTAGAATGTCTTACACTAACTTTTGTCAGCCTCCCCTTTCCCAAGTTATTCACTGAGGAACGGATTAATAATATGACAATGATCTAAGGATGTTCTCAAGAACTAGGGATACGCTGACATACTGGGTCAACCCTAGTTAACCCTGTGTGTCAAGGTACCCCGAGTCTCAGGGGTAGCCTCATATCATGACCACATTCCTAACCAGTCCTGGAGTAAAAAATTGTTTGAGTTTAAGGTGTAAATCTTAACGATCAATGCAAAGGGTGTCGCCATAAGTCACCTGCATTGTTGTATCTTTGAGAAGATACTAATCTTCTCGAAGGTACAACCCTGTTTGACTTGTGCCATCAACCTTCAAATCCACCTCGAAAACATCTACTTAACTTTAAGGTGTTACTTATGTTGGGTTAAAGTTATACTTTAAGACGCTCCTTTTAGGGTAGTCTTTTCCCAACCCCTAGGTTCCTCACCTTAGAATTGCCTTTCTTATTAAGACCCATTTCACAAAGAGAAGTTAATAAGATTTGAGGTTTCATAAAGGAGTTCTTTGATACATAATAATCTAAATCAATGAAATTGGGCAGTAGCCCTAAGTCTTCTTGTAAGGTTGCTAACCATACCCTTATTAGGTTTATATCAGTTCTCAAAACTGAAATATATCTTACTTATTAGTATTAAGATATAGTGATTTAAAATCAAATTAAGGCGTTGTCTTGACTTAGATCAAGATTAGGGAGTAATAATTTATTCAGCCCATTCAACTTCTTGTTGAGGTTTATTTTAACCTTAGCTTCTCGAAAGACAGTGATCTAAATTCCAATTTAGCTTTAGTTAGAACATAACGGAACTACTAAACATTCACAAGTATTCAGTCACATAATCTTTGCAAAGCTTACTTAGAGAATCCCAAATGTCTCCAAGGTATACAATAATAACAATGCTCTTAAAATCATTCGAACAGAAGAAGTTCAATCCATCAAGATACGAATGCAAACACATTAAGTAACAAATACCTCTTTTCAATCATTTCTAAGCTAATCAAATACATTTTATGCATTCAACATATTTGATACAATACTCAACAGCAAAAGAACATCTTTCTTCAAGTAGTACATTTAGAGAAACAAGTTGGAATTCATCATTAAACCAAATTAAACAATCTGAACATCATATCAAATCTGCGTGCCTTTACCACTTACGGCAACCATCTACAAAAATTGTCAACACAGGTCAGTTCGGTGAACTGAGCATGATAAGCATTGATTCTTAAAACAATTGCAATCCACCAATTGTTCTCATTAAACAACCTGTTTAAATCAAATCATTTCTTCAAATTCCAAACATAAATTAGGCTATTCATCTTCTTATATTAGAGACTAAGAACAAATGAATACAACCATTCTAAAAACAGCAAAACTCCTACAAGAATGTTTATAAAAATTACCCAAAGGTAGTTTATAACATTCAACAAGCTCAACTGTCGTAATTTCCTTTCAATCATACATTATTTTAATGGTATTGATGAGTATACCTACTTATATAGCAACAAACCTTTTATACCAGTCTCTCCATACAATACCACAGTTTATTCTTGTTATGCCCTTACCGTAGAGATCGCCTAAGGATACAAGGAGAAAGCACATAAAGTTTCCAGACTAGGAGAGAGAGAGTATTTTCTTATTCCTCTTATTACACATCAACATATAATTTACAGCTCAGGAGAAGGAAACAGAGTCAATCAAATTCACATTTCAATCATGTTCTGGACTGTACCGACTCCTCTAAAATAATGCAATTACTTTTACGCGTGTAATTTATAAAAAATGAGATCACAAGAAGAAACTACAGTTTCATCTAAATTCATTAATAAAAATCACCTGTAGCTATTAAGCATTACAAGAGCTCTCACGTCAAAGCAAAAGAAAATAATCCAACCATGAAAGACTCAACAAATCTTTTCCATATCATTCATCAACATGAAAATACCCAACGTCATCGCCTGACATGGTACAACTAAGAGCTCTTTGTTTCAGTCAAACTTGAGACAAGATAACATTAAAAATAAATGACGTTTCCATATGCAAATATAGTGACATTCACACTGAGTCGAAACAAAAACATGCACAGCTTCATTCAACTTAAACAAATCCCTACAATTATATAGCAAGGACTTATATTAGAAGCTGATTTCAAGAAAAATAATCACAACAAGGTCTTCACAGAATCCAAATTCCATAACAATAATTTCCTCAAAGCTTCATCCACAATCGAGCTACTACGAAATACAACAGACTCTCAAATAGAGTCAAGTTTGTAAAGAAAAGCCCATCCTTTAATTCCACAGAAGCGAACTGAATATAACACAACAATGTTAAGAAAGAGTCTGTACGATATGCATGCACAACAAGGACTTAAATGGAGAATCATGCCAACTCGCATCATATCAAGGACTCCAACAGACTCAAAACCAATGAGTATCCACAACAAGCTTCCATAGAAGTCGATAACATACTATCCATTTCAAGGATTCCAACAGTATGCACAATAAAACTTCTTTAGAAGTTAAAAACATAAGTTACGTTTCAAGGACTCAAAAGGAGTCGAAACCATATAGTATTCTCAACTAAACTTCTACAGAAGTCGAAACATACTATCCATTTCAAAAATTCCAACAATATCATGCTAAAAAGTATCCACTGCAAAAATTTCAGCAGAAGTTGAAACATACGAAACATTACAAAGACTCACACTGAGTCATTTTCGTATATAATCCTTGCAACTTTCAACAGATTCTAACCCAAAATCGCAAACATAGTAAGGACCTCGAAAATAGTTTCATTCAAGTAGTATAATCACAACAAGCATTCCAAATAGAAGAAACTTCAAGTATTCACAACAAGAATCAACAGGATTCAACAACAATAAGAGCAAAGCTGGGTCTTTAATTGAAATGAATCCAAAAGGAAGAATAAATACAGTAACATTCCAAAAAAGTCATCGAATAACCCAAGATTCCTAATTCCACAGGAAAAGAAGAACCTTCAGCTCCAATAGGTCCAAGAGCTGTAACCTTCAGCTCTGATATCAAGATGTAACGTCCCCATTTTAGTACATTAGAACAAGATTTTTTTTTGATAGAAGCATTCTAGTTCTAAATACATAATTTAGAACTCTCAGATCATAACAATCATTCTTATAATAGATAACCATATGCAGCTATGATGACTCGGAGTACCTTCGATCTATTCATTCCATGACTCGGTAATCTACCGATCTGTTCATGAGTATCAAAGAGTTGGCATTTTTATTTTAACACATCACTCTTGTGGTTCTCTTCCCTAATCCGAGATTCAGAATGCTCTATCCAAGGAACCTATCTGATTAATTTTTACCATTATTCATCGGCATCTCATCCCTCGGACTAGGTGACATGGTACAACGCAATCAGCAGCTTGCAATACTTTGGCCAAAGATTTGAAACATACTGCTTATGTCTCGTATTCCTTGACGGCATACTCGTCAATCTGGAATACGTCCTTCACCCCATTCCTATGTTATGTAGAATGTCTTACACTGACTTCTATCAGCCTCCCTTGTCCCAAGTTATTCACTCAAGAATGGATTAATAATATGACAATGATATAAGGATGTTCTCAAGAACTAGGGATACGCTGAAATATTGGGTCAACCCTAGTTAACCCTATGTGTCAAGGTACCCCAATTCTCTAGGGAAACCTCATATCATGACCACATTCCTAACCAATCCTGGAGTAAAAAATTGTTCAAGTTTAAGGTGTAAATCTTAACGATCAATGCAAAGGGTGTTGCCATAAGTCACCTGCATTGTTGTATCTTCGAGAAGATCCTAATCTTCTCGAAGTTACAACCCTGTAGTTGACTTGTGCCATCAACCTTCAAATCCACCTCAAAAAGATCTACTTAACTTTAAGGTGCTACTTACATTGGGTTAAAGTTATACTTTAAGACGCTCCTTTTAGGGTAGTATTTTCCTAACCCCTAGGTTCCTCACCTTAGAATTGCCTTTCTTATTAAGACCCATTTCACAAAGAGAAGTTAATAAGATTTTGTGGTTTCATTAAGGAGTTCTTTGATATACAATAATCTAAATCAACGAAATTGGGCAGTAGCCCTAAGTCTTCTCATAAGGTTGCTAACCAAACCCTTATTACGTTTATATTAGTTCTCAAAACTCAAATATATCTTACTTATTAGTATTAAGATATAGTTATTTAAAATCAAATTAAGGCGTTGTCTTGACTTAGATCAAGATTAGGGAGCAATAATTTATTCAGCCTGTTCAGCTTCCTGTTGAGGTTTATTTTAACCTTAGCTTCTCGAAAGACAGTGATCTAAATTCCAATTTAGCTTTAGATAGAACATAACAGAACTACTAAACATTCACAAGTATTCAGTCACATAATATTTGCAAAGCTTACTTAGAGAATCCCAAATGTCTCCAAGGTATACAATAATAACAATGCTCTTAAAATCATTCGAACCAAAGAAGTTCAATCCATCAAGATACGAATGGAAACACATTAAGTAAAAAATACCTATTTTCATTCATTTCTAAGCTAATCAAATACATTTTATGCATTCAACATATTTGATACAATACTCAATAGCAAAAGAACATCTTTCTTCAAGTAGTACATTTAGAGAATCAAGTTGGAATTCATCATTAAACCAAATTAAACAATCTGAACATCATATCAAATATGCGTGCCTTTACTACTTACGACAACCATCTGCAAAAATTTTCAACACGGATCAGTTCGGTGAACTGAGCATGATAATCACTGATTCTTAAAACAATTGCAATCCACCAATTGTTCTCATTAAACAACCTGTTTAAATGAAATCATTTCTTCAAATTCCAAACATAAATCAGGCTATTCATCTTCTTATATTAGAGACTAAGAACAAATGAATACAACCATTCTAAAAACAGCAAAACTCCTACAAGAATGTTTCTAACAATTACCCAAAGGCAGTTTATAACATTCAACAAGCTCAACTGTCGTAATTTCCTTTCAATCATACATTATTTTAATGGTATTGACGAGTATACCTACTTATACAGCAACACACCTTTTATACCAGTCTCTCCATATAATACCATAGTCTATTCTTGTTATGCCCTTACCGTAGAGATCACCTAAGGATACAAGGAGAAAGCACATAAAGTTTCCAGAATAGGAGAGAGAGAGTATTTTCTTATTCCTCTTATTACACATCAACATATAATTTATAGCTCAGGAGAAGGAAACAAAGTCAATCAAATTTGCATTTCAATCATGTTCTGGACTGTACCGACTCCTCTAAAATAATGCAATTACTTTTACGCATGCAATTTAAAACAGTTGAGATCACAAGAAGAAACTACAGTTTCATCTAAATTAATTAATAAAAAACACCTGTAGCTATTAAGCATTACAAGAGCTCTCGCGTCAAAGCAAAAGAAGATAATCCAACCATGAAAGACTCAACAAATCTTTTCCATATCATTCATCAACATGAAAATAACCAACGCCATCGCCTGACATGGTACAGCTAAGAGCTCTTTCTTTCAGTCAAACTTGAGACAAGATAACATTAAAAACAAATAACATTTCCATATGCAAATACAGTGACATTCACACTGAGTCGAAACACAAACATGCACAGCTTCATTTAACTTAAACAAATCCCTACGATTATACAGCAAGGACTTATATTAGAAGCCGATTTCAAGAAAAATAATCACAACATGGTCTTCACAGAATCCGAATTCCATAACAATAATTTCCTCAATGTTTCATCCAAAATCGAGCAACTATGAAATACAACAGGGTCTCAAACATAGTCAAGTTTGTAAAGAAAATCCCATCCTTTAATTCCACAGAAGCGAACTGAATATAACACAACAATGTTAAGAAAGAGTCTGTACGATATGTATGCACAGCGAGGACTTAAATGGAGAATCGTGCCAACTCGCATCATATCAAGGACTCCAACAGACTCAAAACCAATGAGTATCCACAACAAGCTTCCACAGAAGTCGATAACATACTATCCATTTCAAGGATTCCAACAGTATGCACAACAAAACTTCTACAGAAGTTAAAAACATAAGTTACATTTCAAGGACTCAAAAGGAGTCGAAACCATATAGTATTCTCAACTAAACTTCTACAGAAGTCGAAACATACTATCCATTTCAAAAATTCCAACAATATCATGCTAAAAAGTATCCACTGCAAAACTTTCAACAGAAGTCGAAACATACGAAACATTACAAAGACTCACACTGAGTCATTTTCGTATATAATCCTTGCAACTTTCAACAGATTCTAACCCAAAATCACAAACACAGTAAGGACCTCAACAATAGTCGCATTCAAGTAGTATAATCACAGCAAGCATTCCAAAACAGAAGAAACTTCAAGTATTCACAGCAAGAATCAACAGGATTCAATCAACAATAAGAGCACAGCCGGGTCTTTAATCGAAATGAATCCAAAAGGAAGAATAAATAGAGTAAACATTCCAAAAAAGTCTTTGAAAAACCCAAGATTCCTAATTCCACAGGAAAAGAAGAACCAAAACATTGCTTCAAACCAACTGAACTGAAATCACCTGAACAGAGTTGTTTTAATGAAAGCATTTGGAGTAAAGCAAGATTTTTAAAAGTCAGGGCCTATCATGCCTGGTAATGTCACTTTAAAAATCCGAAGAAGACCTCTGAATGAGCTCGAGCCTTCTCCTCTTCTTCCATGTTAGATTCAGCAACAATAATTTGTTACCCTCATGCCTTATAAACTTTCCTCGACAGAGAAAAGAGCTAGTTATTCTCATAGTTGCCATGCAACACCAAGTAGACTGGTTCGAAGAACCAGTGATCAAACAGAGAGAAAACTGGAGCATATGGAAAACCAAACAACCAACTAGTTTTCCATTTTGCATGCCTTCCCGAGCAATCCGTGCTCGGGAACCGAAGTTCATCAATGACATTAACTCCAAGATTCCCACCCAATCTCCATTGCCACTGACCACCAAAGTTGGTGATTGACAAATGAAAACAAATGACCATTCCCAGATTTGGCGACTCTGCCACGTCGATCTCAATAGCCGTTTGAAATTTCCACCATATCCCTTGTCCTTCTTGCTTATCCACTTCATTTAATGCCATGGAAACCACCGCCCATGACTCGCACCCCTTCATAGGTCCCCCTTCATCCATGATCATTAGTTAGGTTAGAAACATAGGTTAGATCTTAAGGTGATACATTAGTCTTACTTCCATAGTGCTTAGGTCGCTAACCTTAGGAGCATTAAACCTATAGTTTAGGGCTAGGTTAGATTAGCAATAATTCAACCCATAGGTTATAGTTTAGGTTAAGGTTATTAACCTTAACGAATCCATTCTAGGTCTAACAAATAGAATCGTTCAGTATAAGAACCAACAGAGGTATAACATTCCCAAAATGGATTCTATCCAGCATTGATAATAAGCTAGCAGTATATATACACAAGAATTTATTACCTGGCTCAAGGTCTAGGCCTTCCTGATATTACAATATCGGGAACCAATTAATTTAACACTATCAGCCTGAGTTAGACTCCGGAATTGCTTATTCAACGCATTCAGACCTTGCAACCTTCGTAAGGTCTATAATTTTTGTTCATCCAAAATAAACTTAAAACATCTCTTGGATCAATGCAACTGATCCAAGGCTGAGTCATAAAGACAGATAAATCCACAATTCCTTTCGAAATCAAATTGAACTCAGGTGCTAAAAATGAAAGAAATAAAAGAGTCCAAGCATATCCTGACTCAGTCAAAGATCTTCAAGAGCAAAGAAGATACAATCCATATCAAGCATGACTTCACAATCAAAGGAACACATCCTTTTACAGAAGAAATCATATATCAACACTTGAATGCTTAGGAGGTAGTAACAATAGTTCAGGGTGTTACAGGGAGATTACTCCCATGAAAGTATTTGGCACAGGTGATGCAGGATCTGCTAAGAACATATCTATGAAAAGTTGTCTCTGTTCTTCAGGAAGACGTTGCATGAAATTATTGTAATCACGGCAAGTCCTAGTGTCATGGCCTCGAATCTTGTGAAAACCACAAGATGAGTTAGGATTTTAATTCCTAGGTTGCTGGTTTAGCACATATTGTGGTCCAAAACTCTAATTAAACCATTGAATTTTAGGATTAAAGTTTTACACTTGTTGTTTTTGGTTTTGGTTCTAGTCTTGATATCTAGTTGCATTTTGTCTTGGACCCTATGTTTGGACCTACCATTTTTGTTGTTGTTGTTGTTGTGGATGATTAAAATCCACTGAGTTGATTGTCGGGGTAAAATTGTTATTCCGTTCACTGTTAACCAGTGGTGGAGTATTTACAACATTTTCCTTTTTAGCTTGGTCAGTTACTCCATCTGTTGTCACTCCACTATTCTTGTTAAGGATTTTAGGTCCTTGACTAGCATTTACTGTATTAGGATAAGTCGTACTATTTTGGTTGGGGATGATTAACCTCCCATTTGTTCCATACGTCTTGTGACTGCTATCTATTACCGCTTGATCTATTCAGAGGGTGCTCTTAAGTATTTCATTGTAAGTCCTTAGTGGGAACTTCTGGACTTCTTCCTTTACCTCTTTGCTGAGAGAATGAAGGAACAAATCACATAGTTCCATTTGGTCCATGTTTGGAGTACTCGCCGAAGAATAAAGGATTGTACGCCATATTTGGATGAAGTGAGAAACAGATTCATTGTGTTCTCGTTTAATATGCAAGAATTCCTTGATTCCTGTTCTCAATAGTTTGTTCATGTCGAACACCTTGATGAACTCTGAAACAAGATTTTTAAATGAATGTATTGAGGCTTCAGGTATTCTGTAATACCAATCGAAGGAAATGCCCTCTAAAGTATTGGGGAATATTTTAGCAACAACCCCATCCCAAGGGAGTAGTTCTCAAATGGTTGTGGCATAGGCCTTAATGTGTGATTTGGGTCTCCTTCCCCTTTGTATTTGGGAAAATCGGGAAGAGGTCTTGGAAGCATGACACTTCGTATGGTGAATTCTAAGGGTTCTTTCAAATATTCTAAATAAGTTCCTATCACATAGGTTTCAACCATCGATGGTGCCTATTGAGGGGGTGGAGGTCGAATGGGTTATTGATATGGCACAGTGTATGCGTTTGTAGGGACATAAGGAAATCCTTGTGTTTGAGTGAACATGCTAGGAGAAGAGAACATATCTCCTTGTGGTGACTTGGAATATATGTTTAAGTATGGAGGAGTATTGCCCAAGAATGGATTATTTTGTACTAGACCGGTAGGTATCATATTCTCCACTGGAGCGGCATTTGAGAATGCAGTTCTAGTTGGTGTTTATTGTGAATAGTGAGGAGGCATGCCCAACATGTTTATTCCTGTGAGGAGGTCTACCTGGCTAGGATGATGTGGAGGATTGGAATTTCCTGCCTGCATGAATTGAGAATTTTGACTTGCTTGAGCAAGTTCTAACCCTCTAACTTTTTCTACTAAAGTTGAGATGACTTCATTTGGTGAAGTCACAGTATTTTGCCTTAGTGGTGTTTGTTTTATATTCTGAGGTTGTATAGGCATATGATATGCTGCTATGAATTGGTCGTTTCCCTGCCAAGTTTCATTGAGGACATTTCCTATAGGTAGTGGCATGGAGGTATTTTCTTGAAAAGAGACCTCGGGTTGTGTTTGTAAACTTCCTATAGGTGGATAAATACTTTGAGAGTGTTGTTCACTCCTGGCATAACACGGTAAATGTTCATCATCTAAAAATAGGTATAAATCTGATTGTCTATTGATTTATGTTCTAAGCAAAAATTGAGGGGATGAACCAGATCCTCCAGTGAGCATCATGTTATTCAAGCCTGAAGGCTCTGGTTGTGGCATTTGAGTGAGATGATCTAACTCCTCTATTTGGAAAGAAGAACTATATCTAGTCCTTTGAGGTGGAGTTTGTGTTGACAATCAGTTAGTTGAATAGTTGTCACCCCATGCTGAGAGTGAGAGTGATGGCTATCTATTCAATTGATCGTAATATGCTTCAAGACCTAGGAGAGGTCTACCATATGCATTGAATCCTAACATATTCGGGGGGTATATGAATACCCACAGAATAATGGGAAAGAGTGAAGGTGGATAGAAGAAATAAAAACTAAAAGAGGAAGAACTTTTTCCTTCACGTTGGGTTCACCAATTTTGTACCATAGAAAAGTGACAAGCGAGCATGGGAATCTACAAGTAACTCTTCCTTGTACTTGACCTCCTGAGGTCATGCAAGGATAGCCGGTGGGGATAGAATATACGTGGGGTATACGAAAACTAATTAGGTAATCTTATATCTTCAACACACAATAATGGAATATGTGAATCTAAGGTAAAGAAAGCTCTCTTAACCTGAACCAGTGTGATAGATCGGTCGGTGAGGATGACTTCTCGAAGGCTCCAATCAATATCGAGCTCTGGTGTGATCTGATCTATAGCTTGTGGGATACATGGAAATGACCTGGGATTGTTTCGTGTATGTCTCTAGACAGGGTCATAAGATGGATGATGGATATAGTGGATTCTATGGGTGATTCTCTGGTCTAGTCCAGAAATCCTTAGCTTGATTAGCTACTATATCTAACTAGGATAACTGTGTGATAATGTCTGGTGGAAGTGGAGAGGATTTGAATATCAATGTGAGTAAACTAGCATCAACGTTTGATTGACCTGTGAGCCTATTTGGTTTTGGGACCTGTGGACCACAACCATCGATTTGTGGTTATTGTGAACCTCCTATGGTCATGTGCAGAATCAATCCCTAAGTATCTAGTATTTGTATGTCTTTTCGGCCTCTATATTTAGAACTAACAGTTGTGTAATCTTCTTAGACTATCTTATAGGCATTTCAGCAACTTGAATTCTTAAGCTAGTGTCTATATCAGTGATAATGTCTCCTACGTCTAGTTGTGGGACCAAAGGATCACAACTGAAAATTTACTCTCTTTCAAGGCCATCTACACTCATGAAGATATTTATACAGGGTCATCTGTAGCTTGGTTTGTTTGACCAAAATGTATGTGCTTGGTCATCTTCTACGTTTAATCCTCTTAACTATGAGCTAATTTCTTATAGGTCTGTTGTTGTTTAGAAGACCTGAATTCTGAGATTTTAGTCTATATCAGTAATTACTCGAACAAGATTGGGCTGAGGCACTATTGGCTCGAATACGTATTCTCTGGGCTCCCTAGGTCCTGTGATTGTCATGCAAAAGGAAATAATGTAAATCTAACTAAAATAAATCAAACTAATTATGCAAAATATATTCACAGCATATATATAAATTCCCTTTTTTTGTATTTTTGATGAACTATTAAATTGAATTGAAAGAGCAATTATATAATATATCTAGAAATTGAAAACTAAACTGATAACAAAATTAAAACAAACAAGGTAGCCGAGTATGGCTACTTGCCTTTGCAGTTGTAAATCTATTCTAAATAACTCAATAACTGATCTAATCTATTTGAAAGACTCTTGATCTTACCTCAGAAGTGAGGAATGAATCATAGTTTCTCAGAAACTATCAATCCCCACAACTTCCATGGCAATATTGAAAAAGAGGTTAACTGAAATGAAATGATTTCACTATTCTATTTGATATACTTTAACTAGAACTTTGAAAGCTTGAACCTGGATTTTACAGAACAATGGTGAATCTGATTGTGTGTGGCTTTGTCCCCTCAGTGTGGTCTCCTCATTCCTTCGTTCTCACGTGAATCTAGAAAAGCGTGTAATGCTAGCATCAACAGAAGTAGGTATTGGAAAAATGGTAGCTTTGGATGTACACTGAATATAATGTGAGTAGGAGAGGGACAAGGCAAGAGAATAGAGCTTGGCTTATGCAATTCCTAGTGGGATTTATTTTGAGTCATACAACACAAAACATCCAGAACCTGAAGCTATTCTTTTTTATGAACAAAACCTACAACTCTAATGGCTTCAGACTAAAAATAAAACTATCCTATCTCAATTAATTGTATGAAACAGTAATATCACGAGCACAAGAAGGTTATGTGGCTTCTAAACAGCAAAACAACACTAACTATGCATGTAACAACTGAAAACTATGAATTCCTAAGAATTGAAAGACTAAAACTATGAAATGAGAAGATGAGAGGAAATTTTTGAGGGGCCATTTGCTTCAAGATCAACCAGCTATTTATAGAATCACCATTTACCCAAAGGTGAAAACCAATTTGAATTCTTTAACCATAAACAATGCAAAAACACTATTTGAGGGAACCAGAATCATAAATACAAGAAAAAGTGGTGAAAAAAGATAGTAAACATTGAAATCTATGCGAGTCGCGATAAAAGAAATGTTCTGGAAAAATGCGTGAAGGATCGCCACCCTGAGCAGGGTGGCGGTTATAGGACCACCACCCTGCCTAGGCGGCGGTCACAATACTGCCACCCAGGCATGGTGGTGGTTTCATAAATGAAGACCAAAACGCAAATAAAAAGAGGGGAGAAGAGGAAAAAAAATCATGCAGGAGCTAAGCGAGACATGTGTGATGTTAACACGTACTTGGAGAGCCTTTTCGAATCCCGAACACCTTAGGAGGAGACCTGTATCATCATTGGGGCACATGTAACATTGTTTCGGCAGTGTAGTACCCTATAATTTTGGGTACGTACAAGACCCTTGTGCCTAAAATCCTGACCGGTGCTAGTTCTGTCGAAACTAAAATTTTCCTCCGTAATTTCTATTTCATTAATGTATGTATTAGGAATAGGATGTTGTTAAGTATAATTAGTAGTAGCGTATGATAGAAGATAATGACGCTGCCAGTATGACGCTGCCAATAATATATAGTATGGTAATAGTCAAAAGTACAATAGGAATGTTGTGGTAAAAAGTAAATATTTGTCGTAAGTGGTCCGGTAATGTTAAAATGTCAAAGTTGGGGTAAGTAGAGAAGTAGGGTCTACATGATTAGGAATTATAAATATTATATTGGTAATAAGGACAAGGAGTGAGGTCATAAATATTTTGTGTATTTTATTTGTAAAAAGTCTAAAAATGTGGAACCCATGTGAAATGATTGTTATGTTTGTGGAGCCTATTTTCATGTTAGAGTATGGTACACCTTCTATGTGTTACACTCGGGTATTTTTACGGTGGTCCCGCTCGCCGGTGAGCGGGTCAGGGGGGTTTGGGGGGTTGAAGCCCCCACAATGAAAGGGGGTTTGGGGGTGAAGCCCCCAAAGCAAATTTTCATGGGTGGTTCATTAACCCATGGGTAATGGGTAACCGTTATGGGCTGTTTTTGGGCCCGTGGTTTTTTCGGTCTTTTGCCCATTGTTTTGATACCCACGGTTTTTTGCCCTTGGTTTTGATACCCACGGTTTTGTATCAAACTGCTTAAGCAGTTGTCTATTTATATGGTCTTATGCATATGATAGATAGATAAGCAAATGTATTACAGATGTGTTTTGAATTCGGCTATGAATTCTGTAGAGTTTGTTGAGCATAGCTCCAAACGGATCTGGGTATTGTATTGAGAGAGCAGTGGCTTGTAAGAAAATCTGAGCAAGTGATTCTTGGTGGACGTAGCCCAAATTGGGTGAACCACGTTAAATACTGTCTTTTTGTGTTGTGTTATTTATTCTGCACTTTTATTTGAGATCTGTAATAATTTCTGCATATTAGTTTCTACTGTTGCGATTCTGTGAGGGATTATTCCGCATATTTTATCTCTTATTAGCTAACAATGATAAGGTTTATCTTATCTTAAAAGATAAACTTACATGTACAGATAAGAGTTAAGGTATGGAATATGATTCATCAGAGTGGATTTCTTATCCTATCTTAGAGATAAGATGGATAAGCCTGGAAGTTCTATAAATAAAGAGGCCACCCCGCTCATTTAGCATAGAAGGAAGTAGTGAGAAATATTGTATAAGTGTGTAAAGGAAGCCATCAGTTTAAAGGTGTGTTGAAGAATCCATTAAGAGGTGTAATTGTGAAGTTTCTCCCATAGTATTGGTGGAAGGCAAGTGAAGTCAATAACACTTGAAGTACCTCATGGGCGAGATTGTAACAATTTCATGTTAATATCATAATTTACTCTGATATTTCAGATTTATCATCATTCCTTCTTATCATAGTCTATGGTATTCTTGTGTTATGTTTGTTGTTGTGTTTCCAGATTACATCCACCAAACTAAAGGCTGTGCATTAGTGAATAATAATAGCACGAGGAGTTCCCGGTGAAGAATTATCATAGTGCCAGATTGGTGATGACATTTTGGTTCCGTTGCCAGGATCATTCCTCATTGGTGGATTTTCTGGAGAGATATTCCCACTTATTAAAAACTCATTTGGAGGGTTACCTTGTTTTTACTGTGCATATTTGTTACCATGGTAAATTCATTTTTGCCATGAATAGTATTTACCGCAGTAAAGTCACTTTTTATCGTGAATAGTATTTATCGCAGTAACTTCACTTTTTACTGTGAATAGCGTTTACCACAGTAAAGTCAGTTTTTACCGCAGTAAGTCAAGTTTTACCATAGTTTACCATGGACATTTCTTTTTTCTATTATAGTGATTTCAATTATTTTTGCACATAAGTTTTGTTGATTGTACTTGTGGGTTGGTATTTCACTGTGGTTACTTTTGAAAATGGGGAAAATTCCTATTTTTTCAGCCCAATCTAATGAAGATGCTTCCACTTTCATTTAAAATTTTAAACGATCTATATTTGTAATAACCTTCTAAGAAGGGAACAATGGATTGAATTTTTTCCTACCTTTTTGGATGGTTCAACCCTTAGGTGGTTTGAAACACTAGGTGATAATGTGAAAAACTCATGGGATTTATTAACTGAAAGTTTTCTTGAAGAATTTGGTGAACAACAAAGATATGCAAATCTCATGATCGATATCACAAAGCTATCCCAAGGAGAGAAGGAGAAGATAAGGGATTATCATGCTAGTGTTCTAGAGCTAAGGAGGAATCTTGATGCCCAGATCCGAAAGGAAGAATTAGTAGATGGGTTGCTGATTGGCTTGGATAATCTCCTATGTAAGCACTTCATTCTTCGGATGAAGCCAGAGATCAGATAATGAGTGAAGTATGACCACCCAGCTACCATTGAACAAGCAAAGGAGATTGTAATAAGGAAAGAAGAAATCATGGAAGAGGATCCCAAATAAATTGTTGCTAAAGTAAAGCCTACACCGGCACCTTTGGTCCAGAATCTACAACCACTCTCGGTGACCAAAAATATTTCTCCTAGTACATCTACTGAGTATTAAGATCTGCTCAAGAAGATGGGTCAGTTAACTATTAATCTTCTTCAAGGAAAATAATTTAGTTCTCAGGGAGGAGATAGAGGTCCAAAAAGAAATATTTCTAAAGTTGTATGTTATGTTTGTTATAAAAAGGGTCATTATAAGTATAATTGTCTAGATAGAGCTTCTACATCTGGTAAAGGAGATAATGATAAAGGAAAAGCACCTGTGAATTCTTTTGATATAGTAGATAAGAACATAAGTAATGAAGTAGATGTATTTGTAACAAAAAGAAAGAAAGAAAAAGATAATCAAGATGGAAACGATCCTAAGAAGATGAAAGGAGAAACTAGTAAGAAACATAGGAGAAGAAAGTTGGGTGTGCAGGATTTTCTGATTTCACAGGGGCAAGGACCATGCTCCATCTTGGAAGATCTGTCTAAAAGGCCTGCAAATATTACATATGGTCAACTCTTGGCTATGTCTTCTGAGAAGAGGCGGGAGTTGGGAAGTGGACTCAATGCTCAACGAAGGAAGGAGGTTGAGGTCCCTATTTTGGAGGCAGAGGTGGATCCCTATGCTCCACAAGCTGAGGTATTATGTAATGGTATTTTAATTCATGATGTCTTAGTTGATGGAGGTGCTGTAGTTAATGTAATGACCGAGTCTGTAATGAATATGTTGGGTTTAAAAATTTATAACCCTTCAACACTTATGTTAAGGTTATTAAATAAGAGAAAAACTAAACCAAAAGGTGTAGTTTCAAATGTGGCAATATCTGTTATGGGTGTTTTATGTGTGGTAGACTTTCAGATGATGAAAAATGGTACTGTTGCATACCCAATGTTGTTGGGAAGACCATGGCTAAGGAGAGTTCATGCAAGAAACTACTGGAATGAAGGCTTCATGACACTTGGATGTGGTAGAGAGAGGGTGAAGATAAACATGATCCCTCAGCATCATAAGTCAGAACCTATGGATTCAAGTGACGAAAATGATGATTGGACATCCTCTGATTACTCTAGTACCAATGAAGTGGACACAGAAGATGAACAAAGTGAGGTTGATGTTTCAGTCATGAATATCCTTCCAATCACACAGACTCATGACCCCATAAAATTATCTAAAGAAGAAGTTGATGATCATCTCCAACAAATAAAGATTGGTGATGCTGTGATGGAGAGTGAGAAAGAATCCTACCTCCAGCTCTTTCGAAGGTACATACACATATTCACTTTTGATTACAAGGAAAGTCTCCATCAAGTAAGTTGGGTAGAAAATTCTATTGAGCTGGTAGATGATGCTAATCCTATAAAGAAAATGCCATATAGAATGAAACCTAATTTTTCCAAGACTGTAAAAGAAGAAATAGATAAGTTTCTTGATGCAGTATTCATATTTGCTGTGGAGAATTCAGAATGGGTTTCTCCCATTGTGATTTCAATAAAAAAGAATGGGAAGCTACGCATTTGTGTTGATTACAGGAAGCTCAATAAGGCAAAAAAGAAGGATCATTACCCTCTTTTATTCTCAGATCAGATCTTGGATGAAGTAGCTGGCCAGGAGTGTTATATTTTTGCTAATGGATATAGCGGATACAACCAAGTCCGTATAGCGGAGAAAGATCAGTTGAAGACCACATTCACCACTCCTTGGGGAACATTTGATTATAGAGTTATGCCTTTTGGGTTGTGTAATGCTCCAGTAATGTTCCAACATTTGATGAATAAGGTGTTCGAACCCTACATTGAGAACATCAGAGTATTTCTGGATGATTTTTGCATCTATGGGAGAAAAATGGACCACCTGAACTAGATGGAGACAACATTTCAAAGGTTAGATGAAGCACAAGCCTCACTAAACCCTACAAAGTGTGTCTTTGGATGTTCTAAAGGTGTTTTGTTAGGGCATGTTGCATCCAAAGATGGTATTGGTACTGATCCTAATAAAGTTTCAAAAATCAAAGAGTGACCATTTCCTGTGAATAGAAGTAAGTTGAGATCATTTTTAGGCCACGTGGGTTACTGTAGAAGGTTCATTAAGAATTTCTCAAAGATTACACAGCCACTAACCCAGTTCTTGAAGAAGGATGTTACTTATGAACTAGGAAATAAGGCGCATGGAGCTTTTGGACAACTGAAGGAAGCCCTAGTGTCTTCACCTGTTTTAAAGAATCCAGATTGGAGCAAGCCATTCATTGTGTACACTGATGCCTCAGATGTAGCACTAGGAAGTACTTTGAGCCAAAAGGATGAAAATGGGAATGAACATCCAGTTTACTTTGGGAGCAGAAAAATGAGCAGTGTTAGGTTGTGGAGCCTATTTTTCATGTGTGAAAGTGTTGAAGACTGTACACTAAGAGTACTGTACACTTTTCATGTACACTAGGCGTAAAATTTTTTGGCCTCGAAAAATGCACCCGACATATCGGGAAACATGATTTTCTCATAGGAGCGAGTTTTTTGACCCATAGGTTTATGGGACGGGTTTTTCCCATGGTTTTGATACCCATGGTTTTGTAAAACTGCTTAAGCAGTTGTCTATTTATATGGTCTTATGCATATGATAGATGTACAAGCAAATGTATTGCAGATACAAGTTTTGAATTCGGCTGTGAATTATGTAGAGTTTGTTGAGCATAGCTCCAAATGGATCTGGGTATTGTATTGAGAGAGCGGTGGATTGTAATAAAATCTAAGCAAGTGATTCTTGGTGGACGTAGCCCAAATTGGGTGAACCATGTTAAATACTGTCTCTTTGTGTTGTGTTATTTTATTCTGTAATTTTATTTGAGATCTATAATAATTTCTGCATATTAGTTTCTACCGTTGCGATTTTGTGAGGGATTTTTCCACATATTTTATCCCTTATTTCCTAACAAGCAGTGCTGAGGTAGATTATACTGTAACTGAAAAAGAGGCTCTAGCTATCATTTTTGTTGTAAAGAAGTTTAGAAATTACTTGCGAGGGCAGAAATTTATAGTTGTAACAGATCATCAGGCTCTAAAATATATTGTCAATAAACCTAACCCATTAGGGAGGATAGCAAGATGGATAATTTTGTTACAAGAATTTGAATTTGATATTATAGATAGGCCAGGAAAGAAGCATGTCAATGCAGATGCACTCTCTTGAGCCTATGATGGTTTAGGTTCATCTTGTGATGATGATGATTTCCCTAATGCAACATTGTTATCCCTTGACACAATCCCTAGTGAATACATAGGTATTTGGAATTATCTGAATGAATTCAAGTTTCGTGATGGTGCCAATGCAAAGACTAAGAGGAAGATTACTCAAGCCAGTCGTCCATATTCTATTCTACATGGAGTATTATTTCGAATAGGACATGATGGACAGTACAAGAGGGTAGTTGGACGTGATCAAGGGAAGGAACTGACTAGAAGAATTCCACAATGGTACATGTCGAGGGCACTTCTCTGGACAACTTACAGCAAGAAGGATCTTGGATGCAGGTTATCACTGGCCCACTCTTTTTAAAGATTGTTATAATTATTGTAAGACATGTGATATTTTTCAAACACATGGTAACCGTAAGACTTCATCAGCTCCATTATGCCCTATTCTTCCACTTGGTCCCTTTGAAAAGTGGGGAATAGACATTGTAGGTCCACTTCCAACTACCTCATGCCAAAATAAGTATATTGTAGTTTCCATAGATTATTTAACCAAGTGGGTTGAAGCTAGGCCATTGAAAACAGCTTCCATGGATGAAGTGGCAAGGTTCATATATGAATGCATTGTCACCAGATTTGGTTGTCCATTAGAAATTGTAACAGATCAAGGAAGCCACTTCATTAATGAGGTGGTAGAATCCCTAGTCAATAAATTTTCTATTAAGCACAGGAAGGCAACAACATACAAGCCAAGCACGAATGGACAGGTGGAACGAACAAATTTTGTGTTGTGTCAAATTCTAGCAAAATATGCAGCCTTGCAGGTACATAAGTGGGATAAAAGGATTCATGCAGCATTGTGGGCATATAGGGCAACATCAAAGTCAGCAACAGGATACTCCCCATTTTCAATTGGCCTATGGCATTGATCCAGTTCTTCCTATTGAGTTTGATATTCCCACTGTGAGAGTTACGAAAAATGAAAGGATGGATGAAAGTGATTCAGTAAAAGAAAGGTTGGTACATCTTCATTTGCTAGAGGAAATGAGGGAAATAGCAAAGGATACAAGCCATAAGAAGAAAATGAAGCAGAAGGAATACTTTGATCAAAAGATCCGGTGGTCTCCATTTCATGTGAATGACTTGGTTCTAGTATATGATTCCAGATACAAAAAAAGAAGATAGAGAAAATTTCTTCCAAAATGGATGGGGCCCTACAAAATAACAGCTTTGCATGAAAATGGTACATACCGACTTGAGGAATTGGATGGCACTCCCATTACAAAATGGGTCAACCATGACAAGTTGAAGATTTTCCAAGCACCAGAATAGTCTACTCCGAGGACAGAGTAGAAGTTAGGAAGGGGGAAGATGTCGACACTAAAATTTTCCTCCATAATTTCTATTTCATTAATGTATGTATTAGGAATAGGATGTTGTTAAGTATAATTAGTAGTAGCGTCTGATAGAAGATAACGACACTGTTAGTATGGTGCCGCCAATAATGTGGAGTACGGTAACAGTCAAAGTACAATAGGAATGTTGTAAAAAGTAAATATTTTTCGTAAGCGGTCCGGTAATGTTAAAATGTCAAAGTTTGGGTAATTAGAGAAGTAGGGTCTACATGATTAGGAATTAGAAATATTATATTGGTAATAAGGACAAAGAGTGAGGTCATAAATATTTTGTGTATTTTATTTGTAAAAAGTCTAAAAATGTGGAACCCATGTAAAATGATAAGGTTTATCTTATCTTAGAAGATAAGCTTACATGTACAGATAAGAGTTAAGGTATGGAATATGATTCGTCAGAGTGGATTTCTTATCCTATCTTAGAGATAAGATGGATAAGCCTAGAAGTTCTATAAATAGAGAGGCCACCCCCCTCATTTAGCATAGAAGGAAGTAGTGAGAAATATTGTATGAGTAAGTGTGCGAAGGAAGCCATTAGTTTAAAGGTGTGTTGAAGAAGCCATTAAGAGTTGTAATTGTAAAGTTTCTCCCATAGTATTAGTGAAAGGCAAGTGAAGTCAATAACACTTGAAGTACCTCATGGGTGAGATTGTAACAATTTCATGTTAATATTATAATTTACTTTGATATTTCAGATTTGTCATCATTCCGTCTTATCATAGTCTGATGGTATTCTTGTGTTATGTTTGTTGTTGTGTTTCCAGATTACATCCACCAAACTAAAGGCTGTGCATTAGTAAATAATCATAGCATGAAGAGTTCCCGGTAAAGAATTATCATAGTGCCAGATTGGTGATGACAGGTCATCCTAACTGACTCCGAGTTCACCCTTAAATCGACATCAGTAATCCTCCTATTGGTGGGAAGAAGAGAACCATGGTTCCTCTTTACCAACCATGGTTACCACGTAATTGGCATCGGTCACCTATTTGGTGATCAATCCCAGTTCTACCTGAATCTTCATTCCAGCATAGCTGGAAAATGACACCGATATCATTATTGCGGAACCATCTGATGATCAATCCCAAACGCTCCTCAGGTGAGAATAATAGAGTCTTTTTCCTTGAGGAATTTATGCTCAAGCTAATCATTCTCCTTGGCTTCAAAAATGAAATTAGCCTCTCGCATTTTTTCATCCATGATTGAATCGTGAAGGGAATTTGATTCTTCAACTGTCTCCATTTCT
This sequence comes from Taxus chinensis, assembly GCA_019776745.2. Lineage (NCBI taxonomy): Eukaryota > Viridiplantae > Streptophyta > Pinopsida > Cupressales > Taxaceae > Taxus > Taxus chinensis. Next base: position 187,022,551 of record CM034147.1, read on the forward strand.
TCATTCAATGTTTCTAGACCCACTTGAAGGATCAAAATAGGAAGAAAAATTATCCATGATCATATAACAACTATCATCACCTTCGATCCATGATGTAGGATTGATACTCTAGAGTTTTTTTCACATACCTCGTCGCACTTCCACCATTAATTAAAGATGGCAAATTTGAAAGGATATTATCCGTGATTACCTCAAATTCATCATCTTGTACTTCCTCATTATTGGTGGAGTATTTAAAGAGCATTGAATCATCCATCATACAGCAAGATTATTCCCTTTTTTGAATCCATTTCTCCATCAATGGGATGTGCCTCGAGCTAAAATGACACTGATGAATGGTCACTGTTCCATTTCCTCTTGATGCTATTTTTCATCATATTCAAAGGTGTTTCTTTGATTTTTAATAGAGGGTGCAAGAAGAATACATTCCTCATAAACATATAAGAACCTTCTAGGAATAAAAAACCTTATAATACAGACAATCATCAGGATCTTCTTGAGTTTCTTCGTTATTGACAACATGAAGTGATTCAAGGTGTTCATACCTTATTTTTAGAGATAAAGAATACCTCCAAATTTCATAATAGACTTCGGGGTTAGAATTTTCTTCTATTGTGCCATGAATCCTTTCCACGTATTCTCTTGTCAAAATGTCCATTTATTTGTCACCATATGCAAAGAAGTCATCTAGAGAGTAGCAGAAAAAGGACAATGTTCTCAATTTTATAGTGAGATGTGTGAGGTTTCAAAAATCTGCTTTAGTGGATCCTGCACCACCTTGTCCTTCATCCTCCAGAGTATTGATTTGATTTTCATCAGAAAGTTCAAGGATAATATCTTCTTTAGCAGCTACCTAGAAAACCTTACCCAAGCCGCAACCTAAATACTTTGTACCTGTGAACGATCGCTCAGTGATCTTTACCTTCATAGTGTTCGCTATACTCCTGCTTCACTATTACCTTTTCATGGGTTGCTTAAAGTTTCTTAGACATCTCTTATAAGCCTTCAACATATTTCAAAATTTTGAGGTAGATTTAGAGATACCTGGAACATTCCTTGCATTGCTAACTTATGATTGTCTTTCCATATACTCAATATTTTATAGCTTGGATCATCGGATTCACTTCGATATATGTAAGGAAATTATCCCAAGGGAGGGTGATGAAAGACATGGATATGAGCTTTTCATTCAGTTGTGCATGATTAAGAGTATTGCCTTCATATTCTTGTTCTTATTGGGCTTCACGCAAAATTTTGTATCTTCTTCATTCCTTTTTCAACCACTCCTTACATTCTTCTTCGTCGACCACCTCTACCTTTCTTTCATGTTTATCCTCACATGGTAGATTATTATCTTAAAGTAGGACTCACCATTTTAGCCTATTACCTTGTTATTCTCCTAGTTTGATGAGGACTGGTCCAGAACCATGGATGATCAACAATATGCATTTCTCAGCCATCGTCTTATTTTTCTTCATCTTTGCTATCACTCATTGGTACTTCATTCAAAGATTTATTCATTGTGATGCAGGAAACGAATGGGACAGGGGTTCATTCCTTGATGATGTCACCTATAGACACTAAAATTAGGTCACACTCCCCCTTCGTCCCTCGACATATAAGCCCCCCTTTATTACATTTACCTAGCCATGACCCCCCTTCACCCCACTAATATTAATTTCATTAATTTAATTAAATTAATGCTTTATCCTCACTATATTTATTATTTAAATATCTTATTTAAATAATATCTACACATACAGTTCACTTAGACACCTCACCCATCTAACTCAACCTAAGGCCTATTCTTAGCAAGTTCCCATAACTAATTAAGACTTACCCAAACCTTAAAAATCAATACCTACATTCCCTCTAACCACATTCCCACATGCTCACAAGATTCTCCTAGTTTAATCCGTGGGATAATGACATGATATCCGAGGAAATCAAGAGGATCTCCCTAAGTTTAGTAAACCTAGGAAATCCCACCTTGACCGATGTTGGTTATCCCTAACCATCGTCGGTTAAGCCGTACCACCGTTGGTTTACCCTTTTAACCAAAAACAACCTTATTCTCAAGGTTGGAACTTAGAACTTGAAAAGTTGGAAGCAAGAAATTTGATGAGCAAGAACACATCTTAGAGAGATAACGCATCTTTAGAGAGCCAATTCCAGCAAAAAATCACATCCAAGGAAGCAGATTGAGCATCTTCTCCTGCACAACCATCCCAACCACGTTCTGATCTATCTAAGCAAAGAGGAGTGTGCATGCAGCCCATGCAGAAGCTTTTCTTCAGTTGGTGATCACTTGTAGCCTTCAAACCCATCATCAACACCTCCATCCTTCACACATAGACCTTCAGGAACAAAATCCAAGTAAGTACAACATCATACTTTAGTGGTTACTTCATTTCATCATTATTTTGTCATCCATTGTTTATATTGCTCCCTATTGACCTTCTCCAACATTTTCACCTCCATAAACCCATCAAAACCTCACAAAATCCTACTCCAGTTGCTTATTACCTTGTCCTGACCAACCAAAATCCATTGTCCAATCACAAAGGAGACCAAAACACCGTTCTATGACATTTCCAGATCTCATAGTAACCGGTGCCGGTTATACCTAACTGTGGTCGGTCACCCTTGACCGAACGATGCTAATCTCTGTGTTTTCCCACGCAGCCTTAAACAAAAACCTACCCACCTAATTTTACCTCACCCTCACTCACCTGTGACCTACCTGAGACCTTTATCAAACATGCAGAGACCCAGAATCTATCATTTGACCTTTGGATTCTATTCTAGCTTAGCCTGTTAGATTAGATCTATTTATTATTGTGTTTTTAAGTGAGATACCTAAATCTTTTTCAAATAACAATAGGACTTACTTTGTTTACAACATTAAATTGTTTGAAATAGTGGACTGATAGCCATCTAGGAAGTATCATACTTCCTGAATCTAGCTTATACTAGGCAGTTCACTGCCCATATTGTTTAATTCCTTATGGTGGTCTTGTTTTCATTACAGGTAGTTCCTCCTAGCCAAAGGGAAGCTCTCATGATCAGCTATGGATTCGAAAGTCATACGCACACAACAACCCATAAACTGACATTTGAATAGGTATTCCTCTTATGCCCATTACCCTATTTGTTTCATCAACACTTCAAAGAAACACTCTGAGAAAAAGGTGAAACACCCACATCTAAAAATATTGCACATCCTACCGCGTGTTCTTGTAAATGTAATTCAAAATCCATTAATACAATTCCCCCAAAAGGAAATTACATTGAAATTTTTAAGATGATCATACAAGATTTTCTTATAACATTACCATATATGAAAAAATCCAATCCGCATATATAGAAACCGACATGGTATGATAAAAAATAAACTTGTGCCTACCATAAAAGACCAGGTCATAACACAGGGAATTGTAAAGTGCTTAAGACCATAATTCAGTGACTCTTCCTCATCAATGATTTTCTCCCTGAAGAGGACCATATTAATCCATCATCAATATCATATACACCACCCTTTTCTAGTTTCCTCAGTTACATCTGTAGGAAAAGGGGATCATCCTATATCTTGTATTAGCAAACCCCAACAAGACATCTCTTCAACACCATCCATTGACTGTATCTCAATCTCATCAACATCTACACCCAAGTCATCATCAATTTCCTCATTGATATAAGTAGGAAAAGGGGATCATCCTGAATGAAATCATGGTAAAACCTCATCATGTGTCTTCTCATCACCTTCCATTGAAGGTCCCTTGTCTCAAAACATTACAGCTTATCCACCAACATGAATAAGAAATCGTCATACATGAAGAAAAGGAGAAAATCAAATCTTCTTCATCTACCCATCCTAATCAATCCTCCTCTCATATCTCATCTAGATTTTAACTAGCTCCTTTTTCAAAGGTTCTACATCCTCCCTTATTTATCATATATGTAATTAATGAACATTGAAGCTTTCATCATCCTAAGATAAGGGCCATTGTTCCCTTCAATGCACATTATCTTCATCCACGTCTTCATGTTGGGGGGTATCCTCTCTTCTGAGACTTACATAGTATTACCTTACAAACTTCAACTAGTCAATCCTCATCAATCATATCATTCCAAGAAAATCTATTCAACCTTATCTATGGAAAGGAAGAAGCGTGGAAATTTTTCCCCAACTAGATCGGTCCATATGTAATCACTCAAAAGTATGGGTTTGGAGTTTATAATTTATCCTCCCTTAATGGTTCACCTAAAAATGAAGCTCTGAATGCCTTACACTTGTGGCAATTCTAATGTTAACACATAGGTTGTCATGATAGTAGTCTCATCGAAGACCTTAATCCATCACCAACCTCTCATTTCATCATTGTAATGATTTGAAAGTATGTGTTTTTCTGTCATTATCCTTAAAGATGAGCACCATGGCTCCATTAATCACATATTTTAATTAGAAACATTATTCCTTAGTAGGAACCCCATGATCATTACAATCATCTACGTTGTTTACCAATCGAAGACATGTTATGGGGTATACATGTGTAGTTTGTGTACACATTTCTTCTCTCCTCCTTGAAACACTATATTAGGGTCTTCCCTCAGTTCAAAGAAATTCAAAAATATCTATGGATGAATTTTATCAAAAATACATGGACTGATCCCTCGAAGGATAGATATCAATTATCAAAATCATATTATCAAAAAAAGTACAATGATCCCTCGAAGGACAACTACCTGTTAAAATTAAAGATCGATACCTCATAGGAAAAATATCTATAAAATTAAAAATTAAAAAATGTAGACCACTCCCTCGAAGGATGGATACCTATGTAAAATAGCTTTCTACATTAATTAACGTTCAAAAATTCAAAATATCAAAATTATCCCAAAAAATATTTCTACATTGATCAACTTTTCCATCAAAGAAAACTTCTCGTAATTGATCATTTTACATCAAATAAATGTATATCTTGGGCATCTCCCTCTGAAACCATTTAAAAGAGAACGTACCCTCCAACACAAGCTACATATGTCAACCCCTCCCATGTCCTAGAAAGGTATACCTTTCACTTCCCTCTATATCCAATATCCCACATCTAATTACATATTGTTAGTTATGTGTTAACATTTGCAATAAGTCCAAAAGTGCAAGAACCTTTACTTTGTTGATTCCCATCACATATTTATCACATCTAGTATAATACAATCATTCCATGTTTTATTCTTAACCATGGTTAAAACAAATTTATAACATATAAAAACCTTAAAATTAAAAATTTACCAAACATAAAAATAATCATCCATCAACATCTATCTATCATAATATCAAAATATATCAACACAATCATGGCCACATCTATAATATTATACTTTCCACTTCAAATACATCACATTAAAGTAATAAAAACAATCCTACCTGATCCTTGATGTCTTCAATGTCAGTTTAAAATTGGATGGCACACAACGTGAGCTCGTGAAGGATGTTGAATTTCTCCCAAAAGAAAGGTTATTGAATGATTAGAATGTCATAAATTCTTGTGATGGGTTGTGATTGACTTGGAAAATTCATATAAAGAAAAGACATACCTATAAAAGATAATTGAAATCCAAAAATATTGATAAGAATGATAAAAGGATAAGATTAAATGAAAAGATGTTGAAAAATAATGATCGTATGTTATTCAAAGAAATTGCATGTTATTGGATGGAAAAATTTATGCCAAATTTCTAGAGGTGCATGATATTAGGGTGTCCAGGAAGTAGGCGTGTAGGTTCACACAAAATATCAGAGGATACAGGGTGTCCTGGGGAAAGTTGGACTTTGGGATTTAGCGATTTTGTATGCATGGGATAAGAATTGATTGAGTGTTGAACACACTTTGATAGAATACTTGGAAGACATGCCAAGATATTTTTGAACCAAGTGGAAGCTGAAGAGTCATGCAAAGTTTGACCTAATAATATGATTAAAACTAGTGTTATTTATAGGTATTATTTTATTAGCGAAGCTAGCATGCTTCTAGTGTTTCTTTTATATTGGAACATGTCTATTATTAGTATGCATCCTATTTTTTATAGTGCATGAGTGGTGAAGGCAAAGACCTCACTACCTATATACATATGTATTGATTTGCATGGATTAGAGAATCACTGATATTTTAATAGAGTTATGTTGTTGGTTTATTTACACACATGACTATGAGATGATACTTTTTGATGTATTTAACTAATGTGTTCATGGTGAATTAATATGATGGATCTTTGTGGATGGATAATGTTTTTGATGTCTCTATTTTTTGGTTCTTGTATGATAAATCTGATCTTGATCCTTATTTAACTCATTATGTATTGTGGTTGTTACCTAGTTCTTTTCATGATTTACACTTGATTGCTTGCTATGAATAGCGAATACTTGTGTGATCATGCTAACCCCTTAAAAAATGTGGTATAAAAGAGTGACCTGGTAACCTTGTACACTTCAGGTGAGCACTCAAAACTATTTAAGTGATGTGTCAGGGAACCTAGGGTTATGATTGGTAAAATAAAGACTACATTTCAGTTTCATTACTGGGACCTTTCTTCAAGTTTTTGCAAGGATGTTTCATGATGGAGACATATCGGTTGATTTTTCTAGTATTGAGAGTTGGTTAGAAGATTTAGAGGAATTTTTTGCTCACATATATAATACTAGACCTAATTTTCATAGACGTGCATGGGTTGAAGAAAATCTGTATCATGAACTCTATGAGATGTTATTTTTTTTCTTATAGAATTGTATGAGTGGTTGGTAGCATATGCATTGCAAATAAATTAAAGGTAAAAATATATTATTTTGAGACAAGAAGACTACCAAAATTTGTATGATTCTGATTTGACATAGAAACACGATGTAGATCATTGGTGGAGTAGTGGCTTGATTAGTTACACATTAGAGCACGTTGTTTCTAATTATTCCTTTCCACAGGATGTTGAGTTTTGTTTATTATGTGAACCTAGAGGATCTTATTTGTGTGTTATCCCATTAGCGATCAAGATCTTGTTAGTGACTCTAGATTTGGAAGAATGACCAATGGATAGAAAAACCGCCACCATGCATGGTGGAAGGATAAGGTGTGGTGAAATATGGGGGAACTTACCACAGAAAAGGAAAGATTGGAAAGATATCTTAATTATAATCAAGTTTAGGAAAGGCATTTGATGAAGAAGCACGACGTTGAGGAGTCTATGGAGCTGTGGAGACAAGTGATGCATGAAGTATTTGAGGTTCACGTGAAGGATGTGGAACCTGAGAATTTGGTAATCCCCCATTTAGGAAAGTGTGGGAGATAATCCCCTTCAACATCTGGTAAGAGCGCATCAAAAGAATAAAGGATAAGGACAAAAGGTACACATCTTATCCCACCTGATGACTTCCACCTTATGCTTGGTGTTCCAGTTCCTAAAATAGTTATTGATAAATAGGATATTATTGGTGATAGAGTAGAGATAGGTGGATTTCATTTTCCTTTGAATAAAAAAGTGTATAAGAAAACATCAATGAATTCACATATAACAACATATTTTTTGTTTAGAGGACTGATTTAAGGAATAATTTCTGGCATGTAATCAACATAGAGTGTGGGCACACAGAAAGTTAGAGATACATATTGAATTAGCATAAATTTACACATTGTGGGAGTTCATTTTAGTAAAATAGTCGGAATATAGAGTAGCTCATCCTCTGGTTTGGTTCCTTCTATAGGTGAGGGATCAAGAGGATTAGGAGCTTTGGGATATAGTGGATCGATTGGTTCTGGAGGTAGAGGTAATACTGTAGGTAATACATGTTTTTGATCTAGTGGGCATGTCCCGCACCAGCCACAATATGTCTATTATGAGATGTCTCTTCACTTGCCAGAGTATCGAGGTATTAAGGATACTTCCAAACATGTACACATGTGTGAGATACTATGACATGCTAAAATAATCACTGCTTCTGAACATAACGCAAGTCAATTTGTTACTACTTTGCAAGGGAGAATGAATAATTGGTATAGGAAGTATGATCCAAACCAAACTTTTGTAGATTACAATACATTACATGATGATTTCTTGGATGAGTTCCATATACCTTATTTTTAATAGAAAAGCATCAAAATAATGAAAGAGATAAAGTAGAGCATGGGTGACAGTGTAAGGGAGTATGATGCATGCTTTAAAACTATGTTATTAAGGTTGTCTTATTATTTTCACCCTAGATAACATGATCAATTATTTAATAACTTCTTTTAGAAGGGATATTTCTGATAATACGTTTACATATCCACGCAAGGATTTGGAGGTATCTCATTGTAATGAGGTAGTTTGGATCGTAGACACTAGAGTTAGCCCATTTCTTAAGTCACTGATTGATTCTATGGCGAAGTAGTTGGAGAAACTATTGACAAATTTATCTCATGAGACAAGTAATGGGATATGGTGTACATATTGCGAGGTTGAAGGACATAATAATGATAGTTTCCCTCAAAAATTGGTGTGCACCATATTGGTGGATTATGAGATATGTCACTTAGATCCTGATTGAAGTAGGTTCCCCTTATTTCAGTGTGCGATCTGCAAGAACGTGTTTTACTAATGTAATATTTTCAATTCCCACACTTATGATAAAGAGAATTGTAATTTTATTGATCCGATTCATGAGGCTATAGAAACTAGTGTATGTCAGACCAATGTTGTAAATCATTCCAAGGACCATGGTGAATATCATAATCATAATGAAGGGCAGAATGATGGAGGTGGTAGAGGTATAGGTTACTGTGGATGATACAAAGATCATGGTCATGGTGGTGGAAGAGGTGACTTCCCTCACAAAATCTGTTATACATGTGGATATCCTAATAATGATATATTTGAATGCCCTCAGAATGTTGTTTGTTTGTGTTGCAGGAAACAACATAAGTTTGAAGAGTGCCATGATTTATACGAGCATATGAGAAATTAACACAAGAAGGATAAAGGCACAGGGATGTTAAAGTTACAACACGTTATAGAATATTAGTAAATTTTGAAGTTACCACCTGATCTTGAGGTAATACATGTTTTGGTGACTACACGCATTGAGGCAGCACATGCTCATGAGACTCTGATGTAGAAACATATCATTACAAATCAAGAGGTATTGCATGAAAAATATCTAGATCCTTCTCATCAGAAGTAATTTTATTAGAAGAATATGGAGGTTATTAGGAACTTACAAGATGAAATAAAGTTCTTCAAGGAGAAGTCACAAAAAATAGAACATGAGAAGAAAGTTGAGATTCGTCAGAAATATGTTAATAACTTGAAGGAGGTTTGTAAGATGATAAAATGGATGAGAAAAAAACCCATATGTTGGATCTAATTACGAGAGACAAATCCTACATGTGAACTTACCTCATCATAGTCTTGAGTATGATAAAGAGATCACTTTATATGCAATTGTTGATGGGTTTTTGTTGAGTAACATAGTCATTGACATAGTTGCAAAAGTAAATGTACTCACTTTGGATGTGTGGAATTAGATGGGGATGCCACCATTATATCCATCTTCAAATGTGTTTTAAATGCTAATAGGACTAAACCCACTCCCATTAGAGTATCTAAGGATTCCAGTATTACTATACAAGGGGCCAAGTTTACTCGAGAATTTGAGATCTTGCAACCTTCTGAGGAAAATAGTTTCCCTATATTACTTGGGTTCCCTTGGTGTTACAAAAATAATGTTGATATATGCTTTAACAAAGGTTATATCTATTTTGATAAAAAAACAAGAGTGTGTGATTATTCCTTTAATAGAATGGAAAGGTATGCCTTATGTAGAACATTTGAGTGAAGAGGATATATGCGCATATAGTTATAGATCCTAAATCTCTTGAGCCATTTAATAAAGGCGTTATATAGTGGGATGATACTCTATCTATGAGTGATACAACACATTTTTCCTATGATAACTGGGTGCATGGAATGTATGAAATTGTGGGGGGAGAGATCAGGAACATAATTTCTCACATGATCAGGCCGCGTATGGTTAGGTGCTCATACAGTAACTAGGTTCATTGGTACACTGATGAAGAAAATCTTGATGTATTTCTATGCCCTATTGAAGCTCAGTGGAAAGACAAACTAGAAATAAGAAATATTCTACTGTTTACCCTAAATAGGACAACAACGCATTGGTGGACTACACAAAGAGAAAATTTTTTGGAGTGCGTGAAGTAAGAATCACCTTCTCTACTAGGTTTCTTAGTATTAAAGTACCTTCAAAATTTTGAAAATTCCATGGGAATGATTTTTCTTCACATCAAATTAAAAAATGTGAGATACTCTTGAAAGAGGGGCAAGAGGCATTATTGCCTTCACTCTGGGTACATAAGTTCTATTCCACTCTAAGTGGTTTTGCACACACATGGTATGTTAATGTAGAGTTAACAAGGGAAATAATTAATTTACAGGAGATGAGCAGAGGTATGATTCAGACCTTTGATTAATTTTCTAATAAACCTAAGGTGAATGAAGTATTACAAATTATGAAGTGACTTATGATAGGGGATAGTGGAAAAGATTAGGAAATCCTGTTAGATAGGTTTGGAGAGTTATATTTAGAGGTGTGCTTTGAATAATAAGAGACAAATGAGGAGGATTTGGGGCATTCTTTCCTGGAAAATGAAAAGGGTAAGCTGGTTTATATGTTTAATGATCAAGAAGTAGATAATCTGGATGTTGATCACACTTTAGGCACGCACAAGGTATTAGACAATGTAAATGAGAAGGTGCGTGTGTATCATGAGCCTATAAAAAAAAATAAGGTCAACATTGGGGTAGATGCAAAACCTAAAGAGGCCATTATTGGTGACTATTGGTATGAACAAGAGATATTAAAGATAATTGAGCTACTCCGCGACTTCCAGGAATTATTCCTTAGAGGCTATCACAAGTTGAAGGGGGTGCATCACTCTTTAGGTGAGATGAGTATAAGGTCAAAGTAAGGTGTGTGTTTAGTTAGGAAGAGACCTTATAGGATGAATCTTAATCTACACATCAGGGTGAAAGAAGAGATTGATAATATTTTGAAATATAGAATCATTAAGCCCATTGAGGAGTCAGAGTGGGTTAGCCCCATGGTGATCAACATAAAGAAGGATGGTAGGATAAGGATCTATGTGGAATATAAAGAGTTTAATGTTTCTTGTGTCATATAACCTTTTCCCACACCATTTACTGAGGAGATCTTGGAATGCATTATAGGTCATAGAATTTACTCTCTCACTGATGGATTATTTGGTTATCATTAGGTGCAGAGTACTAAAGAAGACTAAGAAAATACATCTCTCACCATAGAGTGAGGAATTTTTTCATACATAATTATGTAATTTGGATTGAAGAATGTGCTTGTATTCTTGTCAGGGATCCTTATGCAAGCCTTTGAGGAATTTATACACAAGTTTTTAATAGGTTTATTTGGATGATTGGACTATATATGGGATGGTAAAATATCGTTGTGACAACTTGAGTATCATGTTTGAGAGATGTATACAATTAAACATCTCCTTTAATATTAAGAAGTTTATCTTTGTGAAACCCTATAGAACTTTTCTAGGACACATTATTTAAAAAGAAGGCTTGTTAGTAGATCCTACCAAGGGTACAATCATCTTGAGCTGGGAGGATCCTACCAATCAGAGTGAGGTGCGTAGAGTTTTGGGACATACCAGTTAGTACAGGGATTTCATTAATGGATATGCTAAGATTATCATGCCGTTAGATGAATAATTGTAGAGTAAAGGAAAGCTACATTGAAATGAGGCGCAACAAACAACGTTTGAGACATTGAAGGAAAAACTTACTTCTATGCCCATTCTACACTTTCCTACTTGGGGTAAAACATTTCATGTATGTGTTGATGCCTTTGGCATGGGCATTGGTGTGGTGTTAGCACAACCCACTGATGGGATTTTTGATCATCCTATTTGTTTTGTGAGTAGGAATTTGATACCATAAAAACAAAATTATACAACTAGGAAGTGCGAAGAATTGTCCATGATTTATGTGCTACATAAGTTTGAACAATAATTGTTGGCAAATCCCTTTATATTTTACATAGATCACATGGTGCTTAATTATTTGGTTAATAAACCCATTTTGATAGGGCACATATGTCATTATATTCTGTTGTTTTAGGAGTTTGACTTTACAGTGGTGGTGAAGTTGGGAAAGAAAAATTCTAGATTGGATCATTTATCAAGGATTAACTTCGAAAAGGACACACAAAGCATTGAGGATACAATTTTGGATGCACAATTGTTCAAATTGAATTACACACCCTCTGACTTAGAAGATATTTTTGTGTTTTTATGTAATGGTATGACACCTAAAGGAATGAAGAGCCTAAAGAAGAAACAAATTTCCATACGTGTTGCACCTTATATGTTGATCAATGGATATTTATACAATCTAGTATGTGACAATATTTTACGCTAGAGTGTACTAGAGCATGATTACGAAGCTATAATGGAGGAAACTCATGGTGGAATTACTGGTGGAAATTATGCATGGAATGCTACCGCATGCAATATTTTGTTGCCATTCCTTTGGTGGGAAACACTATACAATGATTGTAAAGAATATGTCAGTGCATGTGATCATTGTCAGTGCTTTGGGAAACATGGTCATAGAGATGATATTCGTTTGAGACCTATAGAAAATACATAACCCTTTTAAAAATGGGTCATTGACTTTGTCAGCCCTATTTCCCCACCAGCTTGCAAAAGTGGGACAAAGTACACTATAACATGTAAAAATTATCTTACAAGGTGGAAAGAATCAATTCCTACAAAGGATTACATGATAGATACAACAATAAGGATCTTATGGGAAAACATTATCAGTAGGTATGGGTGTCCATTGAGCTTAACAAGTGATAGGGGAACACAATTTTTAAATGAGACTATCAAAATATTATTGGTTGAGTTTATGGTGGCACATCATAAGACAACTCCTTATCACCCACAAGTCAATGTGACCACTGAGGCTATTAACAAGATATTGGGATGTACATTAACTAAGATCAGTGACATTGGAAGGAAGGACTGGGATGATAAAGTCTCTAATGTACTTTGGGTGTATAAGACAATATCTAGATGTTTGAACAAAGCCACACCCTTCCAATTGGTGTTTGGCACAAAGGATATCTTACCAGAAGAAATTATGTTACTCTCCCTACATATTGTGCACATGACAACTTAATGATGAATAAGAACTTGAAGAGCACATTGATAATATGATGTAGTTAGATAAATGATGCACTATAACACATTGGAGTTAGACGAAAGAGAAATCCAGGAACAAGGCATGACATAATAGGCATATTAAGAGTAAGAAGATTGAATTTGGATAGATGGATATTTTTTATGACTCCAAGTTTGCACGCCACCATGGGAAATTAAAAGTTCTTTCATTATGATTGTATGTTGTGACTTATATACTCAATTTAGGCACTTGTCAATTATAGGCATTGGATGGCACTAGGTTTTCGGGCTACTTCAACGGGAGTAGGATGAAGTACTACTATAAATAATTATTCTTGGTGTTTATAATAAGCAAATGATGCCATGTTAGATTAGATTTCCATTTCATGTATTTTATTTATATGTGCTTTCCTTCACCATTTTTCATGTTTTGTCAATTTAGTTTAGTCTTTTGTTCTAATAAGCATGATTATGTGCATGTAGCTGATTACTATCTAAGTGAATTCATGCGTAGAGAACCATGCATACTTTTAGTGTGGGATAGAATAGATACATGATAAATTGGCCATGACTGAATGATCTCTAGAGGATGGGTATGTCTAGAAGAAATATTGTGTAGGTGCTTGAGGTAAGGTTGTGGATCAAGAAAAAATAATTCTAGATGAAGACCACAAATAGATGGATGGATGGACAATGTAACATTAGGTAGGTATCAACATGGGAACTACTTGGTGTGATGTGCAGTGGATAGGTACTTTGATGCATGAAGGTGTGCAAGAGGAGGTCTATGGATGAGGAGTAGGGGAAAGTCAAAAGTGTATGACTGGGGAGAAGAAAAAATAGTGAAAAACAAGGAAAAAGTAAGAAGGCATAACTAATTTTGAGTACGGGGGTTGGTGGAGAGAAATTTTGGGGTTGGTTGGTGGGGAAATTTGAAAATTTTATATAAGGAGGGGTTGCGATATCATTTTTACCCTGCATTGTGAAGTGAAGTGCTTGAGCAAGTTGAAGAATGAGCTGAAGGAAAATTTCTAAGTGGGAGTGCATAAAAGAGTGAAGATAGACATCATCCAAGAGATATTTGTGCATGACATTATTTGGAGCTCCATTAGAGAGGGTGTTTGAGTAAACAAAAGGCATGTGGGGAGAAATTATCTGAGTTAGGGTTTGAGGTAAAGCTAGGGCACATAAATTTTAATTTGTAAGGATTGAATATAGTACAAGAACACATTTTTATCATTTCAATGACACCAAAATGAACACCTAGGGAAATTACGAGGGGCAAGAAGAAAAATAAGTGGAAGTAGAGGTAAAGTATACCCCTAAAAGCATATTTTTAGAAATGTAGTAAGCGGCAACAATCATAACAATAAGGAAATTAAGGATGACTTAGATAAAACACTGGTGCTAAAATAGATATTACAGATAGAGAATGACATGGCCATTTATGATTATGTAGGAGAGAACTTTTTGGTAAGTATTGGAGTCATGTAGCTGTACAAATTGCCATTATTCAGAAAGAGGGAAAATTTATATCAATTTTTCATGTCTCGAGTCCACAAGGACTTTTTGTAATTTACAGGGTGGTATATGTGACTTACCATGCCCTTGATTTCAATATTGATAGCGTTAAGGAGCTTAGGCACTGAAATTGGTCCGATATTAGAGATGATGATGTTGTGGAAGAAAATTCTACAAACCTGACCTATGCAGAAGGGGGGTGTGCCATCAATATGAAAGGTTTTGAAAACTATCCTGTGATCCAAGCTACTCTGCACCTCCTTACAAGGTTGAATAACCAAGAGAACTGGAGCAAAGTGAATAAAAGATGGCTCCATATTGCTAGAAATATGTCTAAGGGAGTGGTATATAAATTATATCACTTCATTGTTGAGACCATAATTGAAGAGAGGCACACAAAGTAGATAAAATAAGTTTCAGTGCCATTATATTATCTATTGTGTTTGTAGAAATTGGTTTTCCCGATGGGCCATAAGAGAAGATTTGGAAGTTCCATGAAGAAAAGAAGCCACATGCAGAAAGATTTGCAAAATATACATGTGATGTATCTATAAGTGATCCGTATAAGAAATGATTATAGCTATGGTATAAGTTCCTCTACAAATATTTTAAGTATGCATGGTGAATACCCAAGGACCTTCTTTCGGTATTAGATAAGTAGGCACAGTTTATAGTTTATCAACATTTTTGTTTAGGCAGGTTTGGGATGAATGATGGAAATTAGAGGCCTTGATGCAAGCTCCCATATTCTTTCATTATGTGATACTTTCAGGTTTTAGAAAAAATATTATCCAACACACATAGATTGAGGTTTGATGTAGATAAAGTGAATTTTTAGTTTCATACTCTCATAAATACATACACACATCTAGGTAAACATGCTTATATTGAAAAATTTATATATGATAATATACGTATCAACTCACTGAGTTTAGCAGTTGGGAAATCTGGTACAACTAAGTTATACATCTAACTTAAGCCCAAGTTGGTAGATGGGAAGTACATTGAGAATGAATTAAATCTTCTTGAATTGCTAAAAAGAAAGCATATAGTAAGCACATTACAAGATGATAAGCCTATAGTTTGAAAAGAATAAGAAAACTTGGGGGAAGATAGTGGTAGCCTTGATCATAGCAGATGCAATCTACTAGTAGTAGGGAAAAAGAGACATCATGAGGATACTTACCCTCACATAGTGGAAGTAAAAGATGAGGACATGGAGATAGGTAAGGGAATCAAGGACCATGAATTTAGGAGAGTGTTATGGAAAACTTGAGTAAAGAGTGCAACCACAGGACCCTCAAAGATGTTGCGAAGATCGCTAAGAACCTCACTTTTCAAGTTTGAATCTATAAAGATAAGGTTCAAGTACATTCCAATGAAGGAGGATAGTGATGGGGAAAAGCCACGTGACATCACACATTTCATAAAGGAGACTCATGTCCTTGGTGTTGATGGAGAGGAACCTCAGTATAAAGAAACACAACATGATGAAGAGGTCTATCAAGAGAATGGGGATACAGGCGGTGCCACAGAACAAAAGAAAGGAAAAAAAGGGAAAACATTCTAATGAGCCAACTGATACACAAGTGGGTATGATAGGTAAATGCTAACTTTTGGATACTGAGTTTCATGTTCCATAGGGTCATGCTCTGAAAAGAGTAAGGGAGAGTAATATTACAAAACAACTACACTTGGGAACATTAACAAACTATTTAAAATCGTTCATGTCAGGTTTCAGAGTACTTTGGAGCCTAAGAAGCTATATGGGTGGGAGTTGATGGATCTAGAGGAATCAAATGTATGTAATTGAAAAAATTTGTCCTAAAGCATGAAAAATCACATGGATTTTCCTTAATTTGATGTGAAGGTGGAAGCATGTGTGACAATAAGAATTAAGAAGAAAATGCAAGCCACACACTAGACAATGAAGCCAATAGATTTTATAGATGAACATGTAAGTAATGATTTGACCAAGCTGTCTGGTGAAGTGACATGAATAAATTTGGGTAGATCAGAAACACTCTGGGTGCTGATGGAAGATAATAAAAGCTTGAAGGAAAAGTTGAAATAGTTAACAGAAGCACGTAAAGAGGATTAGGATAAAAGGAAGGAGATTCTAGATTTTTTAGCATATCTCGGTAACGAGGTCATTGACACACATCTAGAAATTGATGACAAAATTGAGTAGACATACCAGTTGTTGATAAGGAAGAAACCAGGTGCACTGTGAGTGACTGTAAAGATTACTACATATAAAGAGGAAGATATTACAACACAGAAAGAAAGAGCCAAATCTACGATAGCATGTTGCATAATTGGATATGAATTTTTCTTCAAACAATGAGGGATGAAATGAAGAAGGAAGAGTTAGCATTTAATATGTGTGTAGACCTTGAGGCAATCATTAATACAAAGGATTTTGTTGAGGAGAATGAAAAAATTTCTACAAAGAAGGATGGAACTCATGGGCGCGAGCAGAGGTTGGAATTGTTATCATAAAAATGTGATGTGCTTATAACATCCCAGTACCCTCACAAATAAAAGTCAAAGTAAATTAGGAAACTTATAGCCCGACGTATGGATGTTATGTATGGGATGATATCTAGTCTAGGAAATGATCTTAGGGTGCTATAGAATGAGGGAGAGAAAAGGGCCTTGGATGAGATAGAAAGAGTACTTGTAGACATCCCTGAAAAGACAAAGAAGGTGCTTAGAGACAATAATGAGTTAGAGGAATAAATCAAGACTGAGTACCCTGAGTTACTTCTACATTTAAAGGAATAGAGCACCTAGAATCTTTTGGTATGTGTTCATTCATTATGTACAACCATTATTTTTTTTCTTATTCTTTATTCTTTGAAATATAAGGAATGATTACCCATTTCTAGGGGTGGAAATGAAGCTAGTGTGGGGTTATGTTGGTTGGACAAATTTATGCCTAAGTACTAGAGGTGCATGAGATTAGGGTGTGTAATTAGCAGACGCATAGGTTTGCGCAAAAAATCAATTTATACAGGGCACCGCAAGAAAATTTGGACTTTAGGACTTATCCATTTTGCATGCATGGGCTAAGAATGGATTGAGTGTTGAACACGCTTTGATAGAATACTTTGAAGACACACTAAGATATTTTGGGACCAATTGGAAGATGAATATTCATGTATATTTTGAGCTAATAATAGGATTAGAACAAGATATATTTATAGGTAATCAATTATTCATGAAGCTCACATGTTTTTGTAGTTGATTTTGTAGTGGCACATGGCTATTATTAGAATGTATCTTATTTTCTTAGAGTGCAGTAGTAGTGAAGGACAATACCCCACTACCTATGTATTTATATTTAATTTAACAGATTAGATACTCATTGAGATTATAACAGAGTTATGATGCTAGTATATTTGTGTGCATAATGTTGGGATGATGCTTTTTCATGTATTCAGCTACTGTGTTCATGGTGAATTAATATGATGTATCCTTTTGGATGGATATTTGGTGATTGAAGGTTGATATTGTTGATTGTTAATATCCTAAGATGTTTTTTGAAGACTAAGCTACACATATTTTTATGAGTAGGATCATGAGGAGATTTTTGATGATGTGGATGTTGGTGATTTTACTTAAGGATCACAGCAGGGATAAGGCTTTCTTGCTGAATGGAAAACAAAGATGTAAGAAAATATGTAAGAATTCTCAAGATCTCTGAAATATGAATGAAAACTCCTATTTATAATTGCTGGCGATTTGTTAGAATCACCAACGATCTAGGAATTATGGGGAAATGTTTTAGAATTGGTTGAAACCATTTCCTAAATGGGTCTTTTTAAATAAATGGACAAGGGAAAAGGTTGGAAGGAGGTTATATGAGTTTGAAAGGTTAGGAGGTTAGGGGAAAAGTGATTAGGGATAGTTTGATAATGGTTAGGTGGTTTTAGAGGGGGTAAAGGTAATTAGATGGGTAAATAGTAATTTGTAAAGGAGAGAAAATTTAATTTTACGAGGTCAAGGGACTTGATGTAGGAGTGTGTTTTATATTTCTATTTTTTGATAAAATAGTGTTTGTTTTGGGGAAGTAGGTGGGTGACACAAACTCGGTGTCTATATATATAAAAAATTCTCTAAATTTATTATTAATTATGACAATGAAGTGGATTTCTTAATATGAGAATGAAAGAAGTTTTAAATTTATTTACTTGACAGGGAAAAATTCTTAAGTAAACTTTTCGAATGGGTTTCCACTGCAGTTATTACCTAGGAAAATCCTAACCTTTAATTCAGTTCTGTAGAAGATTGTTTTTATTATTTTACAAGACTTTTTTTTAATCAAATAAATAAACATGAAAATTTAAGTTTTAGTAAACACACTGAGAAGCAAACTAGACTTAACTATAAAACATCCCTCTTGTTAGAAAAAATGTGATTATTTATTAAATATGAATAAAGAATGTTATGTAATAGGAATAGAGCCATAAAGGGCATGAATATGCACATTAAAAGAACATGTCCTTAATATGAGTACTATAGGAAATAAGATAAATTAAAAATTATGAGGATTGGACTCTATTGTAGAATCTTTACATCATACCATACATATGCACTTTTTGTGTGAAATGTTTTAAATAACATATTAAAAAGTAACCATGTTTAAAGTTAGTT
Source organism: Taxus chinensis (assembly GCA_019776745.2). Lineage (NCBI taxonomy): Eukaryota > Viridiplantae > Streptophyta > Pinopsida > Cupressales > Taxaceae > Taxus > Taxus chinensis. The sequence continues at coordinate 187,042,005 of CM034147.1, forward strand.
TGAGTCCCTCCTAATATAAACGAATTAGGCCAACATTTTTGTTGGAAGGATACCAAAACTCATTATTTTATTGATAGCCACCCAAACATGGAAAATCTCAAATCATATCATTAAGTTAGACTCGATATCTTTTTAACTAATTGAAATTGTACTATGCTTAGGATATTGTCCTACAATGACAACTATTTTAGTAAAGTGGAATGTGGGAATATTGAAAGCCTAATCTATTGCTTTGTCGGTATAAAGTTGGAAATCAAACTCTTAATTAAATATGTTCCTTTTTAAATATATTTAATTTTATAACTTATTTTCTTCCACTACACCTTAGTGTTCTCAAGTAAGTGTGTTTGGAACAATTTTTTTTTTAATCAAAATTTAGGTTTGCCACACATTGACAATACATCTTTATCAGTGTAATCCTAAGACATTTTAATTGATTTGTAGCAAATGTTACACTCCTCAACACATCATTTGAAAAAATTCGTGCATAAAACTGTTAAAATACACACTCTTTAAACAAGTGTATGAGAGTCTAAATAATTTCAACACTAGGGCACCATAAAAAGTGACATAAACAACCTCTCTACACAAAATGTTCACATAAAAAATATTTGATAAAAATTTTCAACATCACACACATCCAAATATAGATACTATTTAATGATCTCCGTATCACATTTTTTTTGTTTTTACGAGGAATTTTAACCATGATCTCTCAATTTAGAGAAACCACCTATATTGCATCTATTGTATTATTCTATCACCTAAATTCATAACGTGTTTACATTTTAGAATATTCACATGAGGAGTCATCTCAACATCTAGTGGCTATTCTCCACATTAAATGCACATATGCATAGCTGTGTGACCCATTATAATACATCATACCTATGAATGTACATGCACCGGTGGGTCTTGCGCATTAGGGGTCACGTTAGAAACTTCTATTTACTTTTACAAAATGCACCACAATAATAATTTAACATGTGGTAGATGGTAGGAGGGCTAGTGGTTAACATGTGCTTGAATGCTATAGGTACTTGGTTTACATCTTGTTGAATCTCCTATGTGCATGGTTGAAAAACACATGTTTTTCAACCACAAAAAAAACTAATTCTGATACTATTCACCATGTGGATCAGCATGACATCATGTATAACATGATGGTTTGCATGGGTGTTTTCATGTATGTGGTGCATTTTATGGGGAGGATAGATCTCTTGTTACATTCCCATTTTAAGACTTTAGAAATAAGGGTAATTATATATATATATATATATATATATATATATATATATATATATATATGTATAATGCTCTCTGTTCTAAATAGTCATAATTTATAACACACATTCCATGCCAATCAATCTCATAATAGCTAGCAATATGCACCTGTAAATGTCTTCGTTAACTACCGATCTCTCATTTCGTGACTCAGTTTCTAACCAATATCTCATGTTAACTCAAATTATTGTATACTAAGTATACTTGGTTCTCTTACACTATTCTGGGTATTGAATTATTATGTTTAAGAGACCTATCTAAATATTTATTACCAATATTATTCTAAAATCTAGTTACTTAAACTAGGTGTCATAGGACAATGCAACAAACAACTTGTGATACTTTGGCCGAAGATTTCAATCTATTGTCTATGTTTATATTCCTAGATAGCATACTCGTCTAATGGAATACGTCCTTCACCCCACTTCATATGTTATCTAGAATGGTCTTCACTAACTCCTACAGTCCACTTGTTCAAGGTTTGACCATAACCTAGGTTAGCAACATAGTTAGGTATAGGGAACCACTCACAGTGACTAAGGGTGCATAGACATACTCAATCAACCTAAGTTGATTGGATGTGTCTGGTTACCCTAAGTCATAATGAGTTACCCCCTATATTAAATCATTTTCCTAACCTGACCTAGAGTAAAAATAAGATCAAGTCCAAGGTTATGTAGATCTATATGATCCAATTACGAAGGGTGTTACATTATGTCAACTGCAACACTGTATCCTCATGAAGATCCAAGTCTTCACCAAGGTACCATTTTGTAGTTGGCATGTGCCAACATCTTACGAAATTACCCATCTTGATGTACATACCCAAGTAGTAAGTTAATTACCCCATTATTTTTCCTAATTAAGGTTTAACTAATGAAACCATACTAAACCCTAATTTCCTTATCCCATAAGGTTGACATCCAAAATTGAGTTGTTAATATATTGTAGTAACTTCATGGTTTCCTTTTATTCACTAAGTTCCTACCTTATAATTTAGTTAATTTAAAATAGAAACAACAACATTAATAATATTTACTTATTATGACCTATCATTTTTAAACTGTTTAAGTTCCAAATAGGTTCCTATTATATTATACTTATTGAGATGAAGTCTAATTAATAAATGTTCATAATTACCTTTCATTTTTTTAATACCTATGAAAGTATAGGTCGAGAATAAGTTCACCTTCCTCCTTCATGTTATGAATCAGGGTTCTTGTACCCTTTGACATAATATAAGTCATCATAATTAATTTGTACTTTCATTAACATATTTTTAATAAATCATAGTGACTTAGATAAAAGAACATCTATACATGCCAACTTAATAAGCTGAATTTCAATAAAGGGGTAGTGTATCTAATTTCCTTCCATCTAACTTATTTAATGTTAATTTAAAAAGGACCCCATTCAAATAAGAATATGGGGAAATAACGATAAGTTTACAAATTCGCTTCACATAATGCACAAGAAGGATGACACACCAAGTACAAGTATCTCTCAATCCTTTTTCAATTCCTCAAGGTGAAATACACATTATAGAATACCATGCATTTTATACATATTTCATGTCAAAAAACATTAAGCTCAATTAAGAAATTTAACTTTTCCTGTTTCAATACATTTCAATAATGAATCATATTTCTTCATAAAATATCTAGTCTTTAAGTAATAAATAACATCATAAAATTTATTGTCTTCTTTATAACTTACAAAGTCCATCTGCAAAAAATGTTGGCATGGGTTAGTTCATTGAACTAAGCATCATAAACTCTAAGCTTTAAAATGATGTGCTTTCAACTAACTGTTTCATAAAAAGAACTCTGCTTTTATGAAACAGTAACACATTAAAGATAGATACATCAGAAAGAATAACAATCATAAAAGAAAGTATAAGATGATCATCCCCATTAATATGTAGTAAATATCATGATATAATAAACGCTCATCAGCCATTGGTTTCATAAGAAATTATATCAAATAAGTAGTATTTCATCCTAATTACTTATAGCATTCTAACTATAAAAATTTATATTTATTTCTTACTTCATTCAATCTCAACACTCATCATCCATTGGTTTCATAAGAAATTATATCAGATAAGTAGTATTTCATCCTAATTACTTATCTCATTCTAACTATAACATTTTATAGTTTATTTCTTACTTCATTCAATCTAATTCCAAGGAAAAACACTAATCCTAATATTTCCCAAAATTAGAGTTATTTTTAAGAAGAAAACATCCAACATACTCAGCATTAACATGTTCCATCATAAAACATCTATGACCAAGCTAATTCAATCTTCAAAAGTGATTTTAGGATAAGCCATCAACATCTTAAGGTAAGAGATTCATATTTCAGATGCTACACCCAAATTTAAATCCCAAGATATAGCCTAAGTCTTAAGTTAGGCAACAACAAGTTAGAAATAGGAAGTGTATTTACTTGATTACATGACTAGAAATTATTCACATATTACCAAATATATTTTTCAATAAACACAAATCAAGGAGAATAAGTAAAGGATTAAATCCCAACTACTCACTCAACAATCCTATTAAGTAGTACAACTAAACCAGTGATATCCTTCAACAAGAATAAACATGTGAGGAAAAGGACGAACAAAGAGAGAGAGAGAGAGAGAAACATCTCAAAACTTCCCTCAAATTTCAAGGAGAACTGTATTGAAAACCTTATCCTAGAAAAGTGAGGAAGGATTTCACCAATCAAGGATGGGAGAAGATCTCATCCCCCTTTTCTAGTAAAATAAATATATATCTGAATAAAGAACTGAGATAGATATGACTAAGGGACCCTTCAAATCTATCTGCATTAAAAGTATATAACTGCTTAGCAAATAATTAGATACATGATGGCAACATGCAAGTCAAATACCAAGGATAAGGTTCTCTCATAAACAAACTATAATTTTAATAGTAGTGTAAAAACTACTACTAATGAAGAGTGATACAAAAGATCTTAGTTAGCAACAATTCATAAAAACAACATAACAATGTAATTTATCCCACATTAACAACATTAGTCTTTATAATTCTTCATTTTCCCAAGCAAGAGAGAGAAGATAATTTTATTCTCATACAACCACGATTTCCTTTTAGGTGTCTTTGCACCTGACACCTATTCAACCTTTGATGTTTTAAAAGAAGACTTGAATTAAATATTTTAACATCCTCTTATCCACATTCAAGCCAATCCATAATTCAAGCTTCAAAGAATCAAAGGTTCAAGATATTGGTCAAGAAAAACAAAACCCAACCCAGGTTCATCCACAAGGGAAACAACAAACCACATGACTCCAAATCAAGAATTCAAAGATGAGTTAAAAAGAGAAGAAATAAACTATAACATGTCAACCCCAATTCCTTAAAAAAATTGAGACTGAATCAATCCATAGTTCAACATAAATACTCCTTTCCTATGATCTCATCCAATAATCAAAATTGATTATAAAGAGGAGTAACTCCAACAAGATAATTGATAAGGTAACTCCTAAAGCACTAAGTCTTTCCTTATAAATGATACATAAATCAATTAGTAAGTCTTTCCATAATCATGATAATAGGTTCCTATTCTTTTTAAATCAAACAAATTTTAACAAGGAGATTCATTCTGTCCTAGAATCAAGCCATTGACAAGTCATCTCACAAAGTACAAGTGCAAGCGACAAAATTGACTTCATTGGGGGTTTAAGAAGATACTAACAAAATGAAATTTCAACTAGGAAGAACAAAAACTTAACATCTTCCTGGATAGCAGTTGCTCAACTTCAGAACATTCTAATAAATAATTCTCAAATCCAAAACATATTAAACTCAGAAGAAGTAACTTTCTTACTGTTATTTTAAAACAAGTTAGAATCCACTAATACATTGAATCCAAACAACCAATTCAGCATAACTCAACAGAAGTAACTAGATTTGAAGCAACTCAGGATGCAACTAAAAATAATACTTTTCTTACCTTCTTCCAATAGAGGAAGACAAACCCATATCGAATCTTATAACAAACAATGGTTTCCCATAATCCATTTTTCACAGACAACAAGATTCACACAAATTTTACATCATTCTAGTCCCAACAAAGTTAAAGCACAATTCACAACTATATTCAATAGGGAACAAAATCACAATCCATTTTATCTAACAAAGAATCTTCATTAGAAAAATGTAGAGAACAATTCAATCATGAATGCAAAATAACCATCACAAAATAAAAACCCATTTGTTTCCAAGAGTAGAGTAATTTTAATGAAGACATTTACGAAAAATCAAAACAACTTAATGGATGGAGCCTATCATTCTTGATAGATATTCTATTTATTTTCAAAATATTTCAAGCCGAGCCTCCATAATATTTTCCTTTTTCCAAGCGACATAATTAATTCCATACTTCCTAATGCCTCTTATACCTCCATTGGATCAAAAATAGCTCAGAGGTGTCAAAAATAGCGAAGGATTGAAAATAGAACTACTGGTTTGAAGCACCCGAAATCTTCATGTAGAGCAAAAATTGCCAAGTGCAAATGACCAAAAAACCTCTCCAAAATCCACTTACATTCCTTCCTAGGAGGTTTCTTCACCATGACCAAGGTTCATTAATGTAAGGAAATATAACTCTCTAACCTATTTCTCCATGACATCGCCATTCCAAAATGGTGAATTCCAAAACAAACTTTGCATGCATTCTATCTTTAGTGATGATGCCAGCTAGGAATCCCCCTTACTCTCCAATCCTTCACCAAAACTGGTTGATTAGAGTTCAATAAATTTAAAATCAAATCACATTAATGTCTTAGAAAACGATGCCACCGACTCACCATTTTCCATGCAACCCTTAGGTACCCCCCTTAGCTTAGTATTAGCTTAGGTTATATTGACATTAGATTAGGATCCAGCCTTAGTCTAGGTAAATAGTATTTACCTTAGGTTATTCTAACACTTTTCCATAATTAAAACATGCCAACATAGGTTAAGACCAAGACCTTAGTAATAGGTATTAGTTAGACTTGAATTACCTTAGATTAGAATCCACATAGGATATGAAATTACAACTAAGGTTAAGGTATTCACCTTAATATTCCTGTAATAGGCCCTTAATCCACTTACACTTTTTAGTGTCTCATAAAAATATTTTTAAAAAATGTCCAAGATCATCATTTACAACATGATACAAAGAAAGGACACTTGGAGTCGGGTCTCTTAATTTTATAACAAAACAATACTTAGTCACACTACCTTTTTTTTTTTCAGAATGTCAGGTTACCAAGATGATTAGTTAAGAAGAACTGAAGCATACCTTGGATCAATGGAATTGATCCAAGGTTTTTCTATTAACATATGATAAGTATGAAAAAAAATACAGGTTCATGACCCTTTTAGAACACAGAGAAGAATGACTTCAATTTCCAGTAAATAGAATCTCAAAAAATTGAATCCTTGCATAGTAATAATTTATCCATTGCAAACATGATTTCCAACAGTCAAAAAAATACACCTTCCTAAGACAAATCACATGTCAATATTTTCAATTTCAAGAGGAAATGGAATCAAAGTAATAGTTTGAGGAAAGAGATAAGGGCGAGCCTTCAGGAACACCTCATACCACACAAGAAGGAGAAGGACCAATATTGGATACAAGTTCCTAGATCGAGAAAGGTAAACGATCAAGGAAGGGAAAGGATCAATAATATTACGAGACTCCTATATTTGGCTATGTGGATGAAATATATAAAATCATATGTGCATAACTCCAAAGCACTTTGGATCCTAAGGAATTGTATGGATGGGAACTTATGGATGCATAAATGGTTGAAAACATGCATATGAAAACAATTATCTTGGTCTATACAAACTCATATGGATAAGTCCTGATTTCGATGTGTGTGAAGAATCAAGTGTTTCTTGTAGAATGAAGAAAGGGTGTAACTTAGGGCATGTCAATATAAATCCCATTATTATGTTTGATGAACATGTAAGAAATTCTTTAACGAAGATATCTACTGAGGTTTCCATGCAAGAACATTAAAAGTAATCTCCAAAATTTGAACATTTATGATCATGTCACTCTACAAGATCCCCTGCATAACAATTGAAAAGGAGAAATTTGAGGTGATGTCATATTCAAATTACTCAACATGGCTGAAGAAATTGGTGATGAGATTGTACATAAGAGGCCTGATTTGGGAGATAAGATTGTAGAAGAATTTCCATCTAATTTACACTACTTACGCACACTAGTTAAATTGTTACTGAGATGAGGGCCCCTTGAGAATTCCAAAACTCAAGGATGTTGCATAACAAATGCAAAAGGATAAAGAAATAGTACTGTGTAAGATTACAAGCTATGAGGACTTACTAAAAAAATTTGAAAGATGAGTTAAAGAAGGTAGATTTGGTATTGAACATGTGCACCGGCCCCTATGATGTTATTATCAAGATAAGAACCTTGGTCAGAAGAATATGAGGTTTAGAAAGAAGTAAAGAATGAAACAATTAGATGTGTGGAGATGTTGAATGTGATAGCAGAGATAGTGTGATGTGCTTGCATCACCCTAGGATCCACACAAGGAGAAGATAAAGGACATTGGGAAATTGATAGCACAAAGAATGGATGTCATGGACATAATGGTATTAAGCATGGCCAATATTCTTAGAGTATTGCAAACTGAAGGTGAGAACATGACTCTTGATGAAATGAAAGTAGTCCTTATAGACATTCTAGAGAAATTTGGTATAGTGCTAAGTGATTGGAATGACTTAGAGGTATGAGATCAAGAATGAATATCTAGAGTCGATCCTCCCTGTGGAAGAGTAGGGCACCAAAATTTTTTCCATTCTTTTGTATAATGATTCTTTTATTCTTTAGTTCCTTATTATTTTCCCATAGAGGGATAAGTTTTGATTACCCATTGCTTGGGGTGGAAATGAAATTAGTGTGGGGTAATGTTGGGATGTCAAAATATATCCTTATTATGGAAGTCATAGAAGGATTGGGCATGCGGATGTAGACACCCAAATTTACGTCACACTCCCCCTTTACCCCACATGTATATTAATTTAATTACCCACAATTAAATTAAGTCCCATACTCACAATATTCCTTATTTAATTACCTTAATTAAAATAATTTCCACCTCACCTAGACACCTCATTCCACCACCTCACCTAAAAACCTATTCTTAGCATGTTTCCCTTTTCTAGGATCCCTCATTTCTAGGAATATCTACTCAGGATAACTAACTAATACTTAGTCCTACCTATCCTAATTAACTAAGAATTAGTTTAGCCCCAAAATTACATGCATATTCTTCCTCTATCAACATTCCCTCTTATCTAAGTGAAACATTCATTTTTTATCCCTGAAAATGGATAGAGCTAGCCAAAAAGATTGCCAAAATCAGTCATTTTTAGTAAACCTAGGATTTACTGCCTTAATCGATGCCGGTCAACCCTAATCCAAAAATGATCACCCTAAAACATCGTCAGTTACCATATAATAATTTTGGTAAACTTGTTTCAGAGGTTGGATGAATTATTCAATTTGTGGAGAAGAGAGATCTACATGCAAGCACACACCAGAACACTCCTACACATCTAGACACCCTGAACCAACAACCAAGCATTGATCTGAAAGGAAAGAATTCACAGTAACATTCTGGGAAGAAATGACATGGAATGGAGAAACTATTTTCATATCATTAATCTATTAACCATTTCCATCCTCCAAGTTAGGAGCATTCAGTTATTATTTCTAAAGTAAGTACACTCTGATTGGTAGCATTCTACATTTATTTAGAATCATTCTCTTTATATCTTTTGAGTTATTTTCTAGTTTCCTGTGCACCCCACCATCCCCATATTCCTTCAATCCACTTATCCAACCATCCACAATCCGTTTTAGCTCCTCAATATTCACAAATAGACACTCTTGAGCATTCCCATCACCCTTGCTAACCTAAACATTCCCCTCCCATTCTCTTTGTAGTCATAAGACTCTCCAAAACCTAATTTATTGAGTTTATACCATCCCAACTTAACCATTGTCAGTTCCCTCTTAACCGTCATTATTCATACCTCACCAATGTAAGTCTCTGTGACTTGTAATTATGCCTGTGATTGTGACCTAATACCTTTCAGCACCTCACCCAAACTCACCCAGAAACTGAAGACCCTAGTAACCTATTGATGACACCTAGATCACCTACCCATATTTGTGATCTGATCATAACCTAGCCTGCTTAGATTAGATTCTATTATTGTACTTGAATGAGATACCTAAATCATATCAACAATAGTAGGATTTTATTTATTTAAGATATCTCTTGCATGCTAAATTGTATTAAATAGTGGGTTAATAGCCATCAAGGAAGTATCATACTTCTTGGATCTAGCACATGCTAGGAAGCCCACTGACATATATTGTTTAACTCTATTTTATGGTCTTTTTTTGTATTTTAGGTAGTTCCTCCTAGCCAAAAGGAAGATCCCACAATCAACATTTGATCAAGAAGTCAAAATGCACTTACAACCTCTAACTGGCAATTGCAATAGGTATTCCTCCTTGGGCCATCACCTTATCTGTTTCATCAAATCCATAAATAAAATGGTGAAATATTTTGGCACACCCAGTGGGATCCATCAAGGGTTATTTTGTATTTTATTCATTATAGGTGAAATTTATGCTTTTTCCCTCGAAGCTTCCACATTATGATGAGGTTTCTTCTCTGGAATGATTCCCCTTTATATTGTCTAAAAGAAAATGTTTTTTTGGTGCTCTAAAAATAATACATCTTTCTTTCATTAGCATTGCATTAGTGAAAGAGAATCCCTCTTCCTATTCATAACTTGCTACATCAAATATCACATTTCAATTTGGGTTTAAAATAATTACATGGCATTTTGATTTGTTGCATTATATCCCACATTAAAAATGAGGGAAACCTATATGCTAGAAGTCATGCCCAGCTGATGGTTGACACAACTGAATCGTAGAAAGCACATTCCCTCTTCTCTCTCTTTGCCTAATTGTAAAAATTTGGAATTTACACATCTTCTTAAACAACATATTACCTAAAAGAGATTTTAAAAGATCACATGATCAGAGGATTGATAGTGGGCACCAAACTGGTTATCTTTGTCCAATCACCCATTAGAGAAAGGCCCGCCCCCGCCAAAACACAACCTAAAACCTCACCTTTAGAAATTCCTTATTTTTAGGAAAGCCTTCCCAACAAAAAAATATGTTCTAAATTCATGAGTCAATATTTAAATAGCATAAGCTAAACACACAAAATTCACTTGTAGGATTACATTTTTTCTTATCTTTGTTCTTAACTTGCATTATGAGTTGTGACGTCACATTTCTTCACTTCCTTCTTCCTTTCACACTCATCATCATAGTTGGTGTATTCTAACTATTTCTGAGTGTTTCAGGACTCATTTTTTACCATATCCATACTTCTGGGTTGGTGTCCCATTCAAATTTAATTCACAAAAAAATAAATTTTCTTCATTCTACAGATTTCACAGTAACCGGCATCGGTCAAGAGACCGTCAAAAAGTCAGTTTCATCTGACTATCATTGGTTTATCTGACCGGTATCGGTTCCCTATGATTTTGATTATTTTACCCAAAGAGAAATCATCTCATCTTCTTCTCTATTTAAAATATCTAGACATCACCATATCCTCTGAATTATGATATTATTGACTAAATATAGCTTCCACAGTTGACTTTCCTCAATTTCTATTTCACTTGCTCAAACTGTTGCTTTCCCACAATGAACAACATCGGTTACTGTGGCCATTATCGATCACCCAGTAATTGACATTAGTTGGTTTGACCATTGTCGGCCCTTCTCTTTTAATTTTTAATCAAAGCACCTACCATTTCACCTCTCATAATCAATTCTTTTGCGTAACTCTTTTACCTATCTTTTTCTTCTTTCAAGCATTCACGAATCAATTTAACTTGTTTATTACTTCAACAATTTCAAAGGGGCCCACATAATGAGGTGATAACTTGGCAGCCTCGCCAAAAGTTATAGAACTCCTTTTCAGTTTAACCCACAAAAATAACTTCTCACAAAGTTCAAATTTCTTGTCAACCCACTTTAGTTTAGCATACCTATTTTTCCTATCTACAGCTTCTTGCAAGCGTTCACGAATCATTTTAACTTGTTGTTCCATTTCTGTAAGGATTTCAGGTCCAATTACCTCTCTATCCTCCATGTTGACCCAACTAAAAGGGGTTCTGCATTTCCTTCCGTATAATTCTTGGAAAGGTACCATCTTCAGAGAGGCGTGATATGTGTTATCATATGTGAACTCAACTAATGGAAGATACTCTTCCCATTTATACTGCTGATCCATGAAATACATTATTAACATGTCCTATAAAACTTGATTAACTCTTTTAATTTGTCCATTTGTTTCCATATGATATGAAGAACTAAAATTTAGCTTAGTCCCTAGGGTTGCATTCAGTGTTTTCTAAAATATTGATGTCATTCTTGGATCTCTATCCGATATGATCAAATTAGGTACTCCATGTAATCTGAAAATTTTATGTACGAATATTTTTCCTAAAAATGGTGAATCATCCTTAAGATTACCAGCAATAAAATGAGCTACCTTTGTTATTTTATCAACAACCACAAGAATAACATCATGTTTATTTCTTAACATAGGAAACCCTTGTATAAAATCCATGCTTATCATTTTCCATTTATATTGTTGTATGTTGTGAGGATACAATAAACCAGCTGGATGCATATGTTCAACTTTAATATGTTGACATTCTAAACATTGTGTCACAAACTCAATCACATATTTTTTCATCCCTTTCCAGAAATATTGTTTTTTTATATCAGCAAGCATCTTTGTAATGCCATAGTGTCCTGAAAAAGGTGAATTGTGAAATTTAGCTAATAATTTCTTTCTTAAATCATTTAGCAAAGGTATGTATACCATGTTTTCAAACCTTAAGATTCCTTAATTTTCAAAGTGAAAACCTTTATATCTCACATCATTTAGATCTGCAGCAAGTTTTGTCTTTACTTGCTAAAAATAAGAATTAAATTCCATAACACTTTTTACCTCATCTTTAAACTAAGTTCTCAATGTTATAAGAGCATAAATGTGCTTCATATGACTTAGCAGCACTTCTACTCTATTTCCTTGCCTTTAATGTAACTTATTTCAAAATTATATTGATATAGAAATTCTTACCATCTTCGTTGTCTTGATTCAGATTTGGCTAAGTAAAAATATACTTCAACCCAAGATGATCATTTTTTAGTTCAAAAGGTCTACCAAGAAGATAATGCCTCCATACCTGAAGTGCATGAACAATGGCAAGCAAGCTCTAGATCATGTGGAGCATAATTCAACTCATGTAACTTGAGTTTTCTACTTTCATAAGCTATGACATGATCATTTTTTAAAAGAATACCTCTAAGAGCTTTCCCAGATGCATCTGTTACAACAGTAAAGTACCCATTAGGGTCAGGTATAGCCAAAATAGGTGCTAAAGTTAACTAATCCTTCAAAGTCTTAAATACAAATTCACATTTTTCGTTCCAATCAAATTTCTTATCCTTTTTATTTAATGAAGTTATTGGTGCAGCAACTGTGGAGAAGTCTTTAACAAACTTCCTTTAGTAACCAGTAAGACCCATGAAGCTTCTGACTTCGTGTACATTCTTTGGTGTAGGAAACTCAGTTATAGCTACAATCTTAGAGGGATCTACAACTATTCCATTCTTGCTTATAACATGACCCAAATAGTGCACTTCTGTGTCATAGAAAGAATATTTAGACAACTTACCAAACAACCGTCTCTATCTCAAGATTTTCAAAACTATCTCCAAATGCTCATGGTGTTCTTGAATACTTTTAGAGTATATGATAATATCATCCAAGAATACAAGTACAAATTTGTCCAAGTATTCTTGAAAAATATTATTCATTAAATTCATAAAATTTGAAGGCGCATTTGTTAATCCAAATGGTAAAATTGTGAATTCATAATGTCCATACCTTATTCTAAAAGTTGTTTTATGAATGTCTTCATCTTTTATTCTTAATTTATGATATTCAGATCGAATATCTATTTTATAATAAACTAATGCTCCACGCATCTGATCAACCAGGTCATTAATTCTAGGAAGTGGATATCTGTTCTTAATTGTTGCTTTGTTTAACATCATATAATCAATGCATAATTTAAGTGTCCCATCTTTCTTTTTCACAAAGATTATTGGTTCTCCCCAAGGTAAGAGACTCGGTCTAATCAAAAATTTAGAAAAAAGTTCTTGTAACTATGTCTTAAGCTCTATCAACTCAATATTAGTCATCCTATATGGTGCCTTGGAAATAGGCTCTGGTTCTTGGTTTGATCTTCAATAGTGAAGTAAAACTCCCGTTTGGGTGGAAGACTTGGTAACTCTTCTGGAAACACATCACTGAAGTTTCGTAATAGCGGATATTTTTCCATTAAGTCACTACTTTATTTAGTAGTTTCAGAAATTTTTATTGCATATAAGGTGCAGCCTTTGTTTTTGGCCTTTTTAAGTTACATGGCTGACAATTTCCTAACCAAAATCTCATGTTTTACACCCTGAATGTCTGTTGTTTTCTACAAATCATCCAAACAACTAATATGTTTTTCAAAATAGTCAACCTTTTCCTTATGCTCAGCTAGCCAATTAACACCTATGATTACATCATAAGACCCTAAAGGAGCAACATAAAGGTCAACCTTAGTGGAAAAACAAGGCAAGTCAAGGACTTCTCCAAAAAGACACATACTCTGAACTCCATATGTACAGCCCACGATTTATCTATTTTTCCATCCTTTCTTTTTAATTTTGATGTTAACTTAGTAGAAATAAAACATTCAATAACTCCAGTATCACAAAGAATAGTTACAAGTATGTCCAAATAACTTACATGGAACCTCTATGGGTGTGACTTGTCTTTTCAGCCTATTTTTCAGCTACTATAGCATGTATCTTGTGCTTGTTAATTACGGTCATCCTTTTTCAAAGGACATTGATTTTTGTAATGATATTTGCCACATTGTAATAGCCTCCTACAGGTCCCTTTTTAGGCTGAAATTTATTTCCAATCTTAAAGTTATCATTTTGGCCTTCGTAGGACTTCTGTCCGTTATTATTGTTCTTGAAAAATTTATTTCACACATTAGCACTAGGTTTACTCACTGTTGTTTTATTGTTGTTATCCATTAAAAACTTACTTTTCATACCAAACTTCTTCCATGGTCCCTTCTTAGGTGCAAGAGACGATGAAGAGTTTGGAATTTTCTTTCTAATTTCCTCCTTATGGGAAAAGATTGCTTTCAATTTTTGTTCCTGCCTTATGGATTTTTCAACAACCCCTTCCATAGTGGTTGGGTTGTGAACATCCACCTCTCCACCTATAATGGGATTTAACCCCATGATAAATTTTCGTATCCTAAACTTCTCATCAGTTTGATACTGAGGTACATACTTAAGGATTTTAGTAAACCAATCCTAGTACTCTTTTACAGTTAATTTTCCTTGAGAAAAGTTCTTGAAATTCATTCATTTTCTAATCATAATAAATTTGTGGCAGCCATCATTACCTAAAATAACTTTTAAATTTATCCCAAGTAATATGTTTTTCATCAATGTTTAACTCAGCCTTGTGGTTGTCCCACCATGAAGATGCTTCATTGGAAAGTTGATATGCTCCCCATATTACCTTAGTTCTCCTCCGAGAAGTTCCTTATTGCAAAGTACTTCTCCATTTCACTAAGCCAATTCTTAGATCCATCTCCTAAAGTGGTGCCATCAAACTTAGGTGGACTTATCTTGTTTATATCATTAGTAAGTTTAGTTGTCAGCCTTGCCTTTTTATTTTTTGGCTGATCATGCATGTTTGCATTATTTTTATCAAAACCTAAATTTCCCACATTAGCATTGTCCACAGGAGGTGGCTGATTATTATTAAGAGACATATTCTTCCTCCTCTTCATTACCCATTGCTTATTGTTCAAGTATAGCCAAATGATCTCTTGTGTCTAACAGGGAAGCAAGGATGTCATTGACTTTTTGAGTAGTAGCTGCTTCTCCACTAGGTGGTGGGTTGTTTGTAACATTTCCTCTTATTCTAACCATTTTCTATTAACAAGAAAATTTAAGTTTTATCAAATTATGGACATAATAGGTCAAAGAGTTACAACCTTCATCTTTGATACCAAGATGTAACATTCTTAGTTTAAGACTTTAGAAACAAAGGAAAAAAAAATTATATATATAATGCTCATTGTTCTAAATTATCAGAATTTAGAACACATATTCCATGCCAATCAATCTCATAACAGATAACCATATGCAGTTTTAAATGACTCGATGAACTACTAAACTATCATATTCATGACTCAGTTTAATACCGGTCTCTCGTGCTAACTTCATTGAAATTGTATACTAAGTATACTTGGTTCTCTTACCCCATTCTGGGTATTGAAGCATTCTGTTTAAGAGACCTATCTAAATATTTTTTACCAATATTCATCTGTAATATAGTTTCTTAAACTAGGTGTCACAGGACAACGTAACCAACAGTTTGCAATACTTTGGCCAAATATTTCCACATATTATCTATATTTATATTCCTAGATGACATACTCATCTAACGGAATACGTCCTTCACCCCACTTCATTTGTTATCTAAAATGGTCTTTACTCACTCCTGTCAATCTACTTGTTCAAGGTTTAGCCCTACCCCAAGTTAGCAACATATTTTGGTAAAGAGAACCACTCATTGTGACTAAGGGTACTTAGACATACTCAATTGACCTAAATTGATTACGTGTGTGTAGTTATCCTAAGTCATTGTGAGTTATTCCCTATAATAAATCATGTTCCTATCCTGACCTAGAGTATAACCAAGATCAATTCAAAATTTATGTAGATCTAGTTGGTCTAATTATGATGGGTGTTTCCACATGTCAACTGCAACATTGTATCCTCATGAAGACCCTAGTATTCATGAAGGTACAGTTCTGCAGTTGGAGTGTGTCAACAATCAACTGAATCACCCCATCTAGATGCACATACCAAAGTAAGAAGTGAATTACTCATTTATATCTCTTTATTAAGATTTAATTACAGCAACCCTATTGAACTCTAATTTCCTTAGCCCTTAGGTTGACATCCCCAATTGGGTTGTTAATGTTTTGCAGTAACTTCATGGTTGCTTTTCATTCACTAACTTCCTACTTTATAATTTAGCTAATTTAAAACTGAAACAACAACATTAAGAAGATTTACTTATTATGCCCTATCATTCTTAGCTTGTTTAAGTTCCAAATAGGTTCCTATTATATTGGAATTCATTGAGATGAAGTCTAATTAATAAATTTTCATAATTACCTTTCATTTTTTTTATACCTATGAAAGTGTAGGTCGAGAAGAAGTTCACCTTCCTCCTTCATGTTATGAATTAGGGTTATTTTACTCTTTTACATTATACAAGTCATCATAATTAATTTTCACTTTCATTAACATCTTTTGAATAATTCATAGTGACTTAGATAAAAGAACATCTATGCATGCCAACTTAATAAGTTGCATTTCAATAAAAGGGATAGTGTATCTAATTTCCTTCCATCTAACTTATTTAATGTTAAATTAAAAAGGATCCCATTCATATAAGAATATGAGAAAATAAAGATAAGATTACAAATTCCCTTCACAGAATGCACAAGTAGGATGACACACCAAATACAAGTAACTCTTAATCCTTTTTCAATTCATCCAAGGTGAAATACACATTTTACAAGACCATGCACTTTAGACATCTTTCATGTCAAATAAAATCAAGCTCAATTAAGAAATACAAGTTTTACTCTTTCAATACATTTCAATATTAAATCATATTTCTTCATAAAAGATTCAATCTTTAAGTAACAAATAGCATCATAAAATTTATTGTCTTCCTTCATCACTTACAAAGTCCATATGTAAAAATTTCTAGCACGAGTCAGTTCATTGAACTGGGCATGATAAGCACTAAACATTAGAATGATGTGCTTTCAACTAACTGTTTCATAAAAAGAACTCTACTTTCATGAAACACTCACACATTATAGATAGATACATCATAAAAAATAACAAACATAAAATAAATTACAAGGTGATAATGAAACCACATTAAATATTAAGTAAATATCATGATATAATCAACTATAAGAATTTATAGTTTACTCCTCAATCATTGGTTCATAAGAAATTATACCAAATAAGTAGTATTTCATCATAATTACTTATCTCATTCTAACTATAAGAATTTATAGTATATTTCTTACTTCATTCAATATAATTCCAAAGAAAGACACTAATTCATATATTTCCCAAAATTAGAGTTATTTTTAAGAAGCAAAGACCCAACATACTCAACAATATCATGTTCCATCATAAAAAATCTACGACCAAGCTAATTCAAACTTCAAGAAAGATTTTAGGATGAGCCAACAACATCTTAAGGTAAGAGATTCCTATTTCAGATGCTACACCCAAATTTAAAGCCCAAGGTATAGCCTAAGTCTTAAGTTAGTACACAACGGGTTAGAAATAGGAAGTGTATTTATTTGATTACATGTAATAGACATTAGTCCAACACATTAACAAATATAGATTCCAGTCCACGCAAGTCAAGTAGAATAAGTAAAGGATTAACTCCCAACTACTCACTTGGAAATCCTATTAAGTAGTACAACTGAACCGGTCATCTCCTTCAACAAGAATAAATAGGCAAGGAAAGGGAGGAATAGAGAGAGAAATAACTCAGAAATTCCATCATATTTTGAGGAGAATCATGTTGAAAACATTATCTTAGAAAAGCGAGGAAGGATTTCACCAATTAAGGATGGGAGAAGATCTCATTCCCCTTTTCAAGTGAAATAAATATATATCAGAAAAAGGAACTAAGACATATATGACCAAGGGATCCTTCAACTGTATCTGAATTGAAAGCATAAAAATACGTAGCAAAGATTTAGATACATGATTGCAACATACAAGTCAGAGTCCAAGGATAAGGTTCTCTCATAAACAAACTAGAATTTTTATTGTCGTGTAAAAACTACTACTAATGAAGAGTCATACAATGATCTTAGTTAGCAATAATTCACAACATCAATAGAACAATCAAATTTATCCTATGTTAACAACTTTAGTCCCTATATTTCTTCATTTTCCAAAGAAAGAGAGAGAAGATAATTTTATTCTCATACAACCATGATTTCCTTTCAAGTTTCTTTACACCTGACACATATTTAGCCTTTGATGGTTTTAAAAGAAGATTTGAATTCAAAATTTTAATAGTTGCTTACCTACATTCAAGCCAACCCAAAAATCAAGCTTCAAAGAACCAAAGGTTCAAAAAATAGGTCAATAAAAATAGAACCTAGCCTAATTTCCTCCACAAGGGAAACAACAGACCACATGACTCCAAATGAGAATTCAAAGGTGAGTTCAGAAGAGAAGAAACAAACTGTAACATATCATCCCAATTCCTTAAAACAAATAAGATTGAACCAACCCGTAGTTTGACATAAATATCCCTTTCCAATGATCTCATCCAAGCATCAAAATTTATTACAAAAAGAAGTAACTCTGATAAGATAACTGACAAGGTAACTCCTGAAGCATTAAGTGTTTCCTTAGAAATGATACATAAATCAATCAGAAAGTATTTCCATAATCACGATAACAGGTTACTATCATTTTTAAATTAGATATATTTTAACAAAGAGATTCGTTTAGGCCCATAATCAATCCATTGACAAGTCATCTCCCAATTTACAAGTGCAAGTGAAAAAATTGAATCCATTGCGTGTTCAAGTAGATACTAACAAAAATGAAATTGCAACTACGAAGAACAAAAACTCAACATCTTCCTGGTTAGTAGTTACTCAACTTCAGAACAGTCTTACAGAGAATTCTCAAATCCCAACACATATTAAACTTAGAATAAATAACTTTTTCATTGTTATTTTTAAACAAGTTAGCATCCACTAATACAATGAATGCAAACATCCAATCCAACATAACTCAACACAAGTAACTAGATTTGAAGCAACTCAAATGCAACTTAAAATACTACTTTTCTTACCTTCTTCCAACAGAGGAAGATAAACCCAGATCGAATCTTATAGCAAGCAATGTTTCCCCATAATCCATTTTACATAGACAACAAGATTCACACAAAATGAAATCATTCTAGTCCCAAGAAAGTTGAAGCACAATTCACCACTATATTCCACAGGGAAAAAACTCACATTCCAATCTATCTAACATAAACTGTTTATTAGAAAAATGTAAAGAACAAATCAAGCATGAATTCAAAATACCCGTCACAAAATAAAAACCCATTTGTTTCCAAGAGCATAGTTGTTTTAACGAAGACATTTAGGAAAAAGTATAAGAACTTGATGAAAAGAGCCTATCATGCCTGATAGAGCTTATCTTGATTTTCAGAAGATTTCCATCCAAGCCTCCACAATCTTTTCCTTTTTCCAAGCGATGTCCCCAATTCTAGACTTCCTGATGCCTCTTATACCTCCAATGGATAAAAAATAGCTCAAATGTGCCAAAAATAGTGAACAATTGAAAATAGAACTGTTGGTTTGAAGAACCCAAAATCTTAATGCAGAGAAAAAAGTGCCAAGCGCAAATGACAAAACAACCTCTCAAAAATCCACTTGAATTCCTTCCTAGGTGGTTTCTTTGCCATCACCAAGGTTCATTAATGCAAATATATCCAACTCTCCTACCTTTTTATTCACGCCAACACCATCCAAAAATGGCAAATTCCAAAACAAACTTTGCATGGATTCTATCTTTAGCGACGATGCCAGCTAGGCATCCCCCTTACACCCCATGCCTCTGCCAAAACTGGCTGATCAGAGTTCATAAATTCAAATTCAAATCAAATTGATGCCTTATAAACCAACGCCACCGACTCACCATTTTCCATGAAACCCTTAGGTACCCCCTTATCTTAGTATTAGATTAGGTTATATTGACATTAGATTAGGATCCAACCTTATTCTAGGCAAATAGTATTTACCTTAGGTTATTCTAGTGCTTTCCATAATTAAAACATGCCAACATATGTTAAGACATAAACCTTAGTAATAGGTACTAGGTAGACCTGAATTACCTTATATTAGAATCCACATAGGATATGACATTGCAACTAAGGTTAAGGTATTAACCTTAATAGTCCCATAATAGGCCCTTAATCCACTTACGCTTTTTAGCGTCTCATCAATATATTTAATAACAAGGTCCAAGTTAATCATTTACATCATGATCTAAAGCAAGGACACCTAGAGTCGGGTCTCTAAATTTTTTAACAAAACAAGACTCAGTTACACTACCTTTTTCTTTCAGAATGTTAGGTTATCAAGATGATCAGTTAAGAAGAACTAAAGCATACCTTGGATTAATGGAATTTATCCAAGGTTTTGCTATTAACATATGATAAGTATGAAAACAACAATACAGGTTCATAACCCTTTCAGTACACAGAGAAGAATGACTTAAATTTCAAGTAAACAGAATCTCAGCAAATTGAATCCTTGGACAATAATAATTTATCCATTGCAAACATGATTTCCAACAGTCAAAATAATACTCCTTCCTAATAAAAATCACATGTCAATGTTTGCAATGTCAAGAGAAAATGGAATTGAAGTAACATTTTTTCAAAAATATTACATCTCTCCATCTTAAGGTCTTTTCACTAGTGATTGCATTTTAGATTTGTGTGCATCGGTTAATGAAATGGACTTGTCTTTTTATTGTATCAAATCTTGTAGCTCATTGAATTGATGATCATCATATGAAGTCCACCCTTCACAGATATGTCATTGGCTCACTTTTCTATGTTTTTGAAAGAACATAAGATTACATTACATTATGTAATGAGTAATGCTAATATAATACGTTCTTGTATGTCAATTTTTTTCTAATTAAAAGGTAAACATATTAGGTAGTTTAATGTCAGTAATTGAAGATTTTTTCTATTTTTTAGGGTCAAATTAGTGTGTTTTTTCATATTTATATAATTAGTATAAATATCTTAGATATATTTGAAAAAAAATTAAAATATATTAATTTCAAGGTTTGTATTTTGGGTTTTTGTTTTCATATTATAGTCATTAATAATTTTGTTTGGATTTTTGTTTTTTTGTAGTAGCTAGTGATAAATCATTGTAATTTAGTTGTATTAATGTGCTAGTGTTGAAAAACTATTTCCATTATGAACAAAATAACATGATTTTTTGGTTAATTTCTCCAAGAAAAGAAAAAAAACTAAATAATGGTCAAATGGATGTTAAATTTGATCTCATAATTAATTGTTAACAACTTAAAGAAATTACAACTTGCCACTACTCCCCCAACCACCATTATAGAATGCCTATCGACATAATAAAAAATGGGCAATGATTTTTTTTACTCTAATTTGGACACCCATTTTCCAGTTTAACATTGTGAAACAAATAAATGTTGATTGATTTTAGCAAAGCCAAATTGTATATTTGCTATTAAAAAAAGTAGATATGGGTATGTAGTTTTAGTTTTAATTTAATTTAAGATACTAAAATTTACCAAGGGAAAGAATTGCCTATGGGACTGTAAATGATAATACATGCTTCAAGTACGTAAAACGAATTTCACCTACATCTGTAAAAGATAAAAATAATAAAGAAAGAAAAAAAATTGGCTCGAGAAATATTCAATGGTGAGTGATAGTTCTAGTATTAAAGGGTATTTTATCTTGTAACTAATAAAATGTTTGTTAATTTACAAATACAAACCATTGTTTATGGATATTTGATTTTGTAATCTTGTTGTTTGGAAGTCAATTAATTGATAGTCCTAAAATAATTGGCATACATTTAATGTTTAATATGAATGTTCTCAAATATTAAATGTTCCTCACAAATATACAAAGCTAAACATATTTGGTTTTACTAAATTAAAGATTCAAAGATTTATAAAATTCTCTAAAAATAGAGTGTTATCTCCCTTGAATCTCATCGTAAATAGGGAAAGTGAATTGGAAAGATTATTCTCTTTCAAGTTATATAAAACAAAAATTTGCATGTGCGTTGATCATGTAGGACTTCATGGTATAATTTCATATAAAATGGGTGAAATAAAACCCAAAAATAAGCTAAAGGTGTTGGAGGCACAATGGACTTAGGTGCCCAGGTGATGGGGAGGGGGGTGAATCAGTACTTTAAAAACTTTTACGTAGTTGTCCTTAATCTGCATACACCAATCAAAGCATCAAATCATCATACATTAACCAATGAAACCATATTAAGATTGAAAAAACATACATGTGACTAAGAGAGTACACAAGACACAAAATATAAAGTTGGAATTATTAGAGGGGAAGAAAACCTACTAAAACCTTTGAATATATTACTCAATCCAAAATACTTGCATGAATATTATACATCACACAAGATTTTTTTAGTGAAGAAACCACTTCACAAGGAGGCTACCACCCCATAAGATGATCAAGAACCAACTGAACAACACGATGATGAAGACCACTAATGTATGTTTCTCCTAAAAAAATTGTGATCACAAATTCAACTCCTCTCACTCAAAACATTTTTCAAACAAAACTTCTCCATATCTGCTCAAATTTACACCTTCTCTTGTTGATTAAGTCTACTGACCTTGAATAATTTCTCCTCTACTCTTATCAATCCTTCATACCCTCTATTATCTCTGTCTTGAAGGCCTTATACCTATTTCACACTCTCTTTTAGCTCACACATTCCTCTCTTACTGAAATAGTCATAATGAACAAATATAACACACTTCTATATATAAATCAACTCATAAAAACCTCTAGGTCGGCCATGACCATTAACTTTCATCTTGTCAACATGAAAAAATACCTATACACTCATATATAATCATTTGAAAGGATCATATAGGTTAGCATTAGACCAAGACACACAACAAGCACAGCTAGGCCTTAAGGGCTAGTTCTATCCCCACCAAATTCAATATGGAATCTAAGGGAACACTATATCATCATCAAGGCTCAAAATACTCCATACATGTCAGGGAAACCATATTCACACCTTCTACAAGCTCAGAAACCTCCGATCCATCCATTCTCCTCATGTGTAGTATTTTATTTCTTAACATATTGTTAGGTGCATTTACACCTTATTCAGCAGGGTTGAATGCTCACCTAAAACACACGCAGCTACGAGGTCCTTTCTTTGTGTTTCTTTCAAGATGTTAGCATGAAGATACATGATGGTAAATTAAAAAATTACTCATTCAATCATAATAACCCATTGCATACATTCAATTCGAAACACATGTAATAAGGAACATAATAGTTTAGATAACAATTAATGCTAATTATACCATAAATTCACCATACTCAGACACATCAACGATCATAATCCATCCTCCATAGTCCATTATATTATAGTATAATATAATTTGAATACATATGTTTACCAAGGCACTAGAACATGCAAAAACATCAAACCCTAGATGAACAACATACTAGACTCTATGATTATACACACCTTCAATGGTGGTATTAAAAAAACAAGTATATATAGGGGTGGGGACTTTCTCTTCACCGCCGATGAAATTTCCTAATAATAGGCACACTTATAATAATCTACATGCATGCTTTACAATACAGCTAATAATAGATCATCCTATAAATAATACTTGGTTTTATCCTATTAATAGTCTCTATGCATGTGCTCAAATATGTAGGTTGATTATCCAAAAATAGCATTTGATTTACCGCTAAGTTATCATGATTTATCTCTTTTCTTCATCAACACTCTATCCTAATTTTCAATTTTTAGCCCGTAAGATGGAAAATCAGTTGTCCCTTTCTTAGGAAACCCTTTCTGCCTCCCACATAGGCACCCAAAACATCCACCCATGGATTTCAGACTTATTAATTTTATCCATACAACATTACCCCACACTAATTAAATTTTTGTCCTTGAAAATGGGGTTTCCCAACTTATCTCTCCAGAAGAATCAAAAGAATAAATAATGAAGATACAAAGAATAATGCATAAAAAATAATGAATCTTCAGTGCACGTTAGTATTCTGATCCTAAATTGACTACAACAACTCTAAGAACTGATTATTAAGGGTGTTCTCCAACTTACCACACTCTACTAAAAACCTCGTGGCAATTTATGGAATTACACATGTTTTTTACACCATCTCCTTAGGGGTCATGTTTTCTTGCTTATTGTTTAATGCATGTATGATTCCTGCAAGGCCCGAGTGTAACCCCTCCAAGTGATCTATGTTCCACGTGAAGAGTGAACGTAGATCCTTAATCTGAATCTCATATGTGTCCATTTTTATCCTTAAAGAATCCCTATTCAGTGTAATCCTAGCCATGAGCTCCTCTCACAAGATTCTCTTCTTTCCTTGTAGCTTGCACACTCACTAAATCTGCCTCCTCCTTAGTAGTGTATAATTTGAGGATTAGATCAAACTCTTTACTATGTTCAAATGCCCCTCCCACCTCTCTTAATGTATCCTTTATATTTTGTAACAAGGATTCAAGATCTAAAATTTTTCATGCCAAAAATATTTTTATTCTTCTTATTCTCTACCACGTTGTCCCCTAAAGCTAGCCCTGCATAATCAACCTCTCCTGGAGTAACATGTGAACTAGGTCTTATAAAAAATACAAGGAAAATGGGTACATATTCTTTGTTTTCTCATCAAATAATGGGAACACCTCTAAAACCTCATCCCCAATGTCGACTACGAAGTCCAAAATATCCTTTGTGTGCTTTGCTACATCATCACATGCCTCAGTAAATTGTTGAATCTCTTTTTCCTTATTCTTCTTTTCCTCTAATAATATCTTGAGTGCATCCCCTTATCTAAATTTCTTCAACCCACTTCTGCATCCATTTTTATCAACTCATTACTAGCTTGTTCATCAATGAAATCGGTTGGTTTTATTATCACATGGTTCATGTGAGGTGCCTTACTCATCTTGCACCTTCTGTATGATTCCTCACTGACATCAAACTCAGGTTCATCCACATGCATCTACTTAGTCTAACTTAATATCTTTGTGGTGCACATATTTATACCCTTTGGGTCAATTATCTCCCACCGATACAATAGATCAACAACTAGTGTAATTTTGAATCTTGAACGTATAATATTTGTTGGGTCATTGACGTACCCAAACTCTGGTGTGCACAAGACTTCTTCACCCCTTCAACTACAAGTTCTTTTACCTTTGGGTATATGAGTTTTGACACCTAAAAACATACCTTCTCATTTCTCACTAGAATCTTTTCCATGCACCCTGGATGACTCGCGTACACTCATCTCCTTTTATTCATCTCCTATGTTGGGACCTTCTTCCTCACTCTCACTGGGAATTTCTTCCTCGTAATGGGTCTCATCATTATTTGGATCCTCCTTTCCTTCCACATTATGAATTGGTATAGATTCATCATTACATGTATCTCCATTCAACATCCCTTCTTCATCATTATCACTCTATGTCATGAGTTTACACCTTATATTCTCCTTCTTTGGGCTCTGCTTGATTGGCATTGTCCTTGGTTACATTCTAAATACTTTTAAGTTCTCAATCCATCGCTTTACTCTTTGTGCTTTCTCCTCAACTTTATTTATAGCGTTTTTCAAGTGAACCACTATCTTCCATCTTTGTCTCCTTAGCTTCGAGATCAATCTCAATTTCTTCATCTTCATGCCTCGGAGGAGCATATTCACGCGTCCTTTTTTTCCTATAGTCTTCTTACATTTGGGAGGTCACTAGAGTTTCACATATTCTGTAAAAAAATACTTCCCATCATAGAACCAAGGCTTGAGGTAGACATGTACACACATGGAACTTCCTTCTTCCCAACTACTATGGACTTAGGGGTGATATTAATGTTATCTGACTCCATTTTCTCTTCCCATGCCAACTTCTTAGGACATAGGTCTTCTATAGTATATGTTGATATGCATCGACATCATTTGCATTAAACTTAAACTTTCTTACGTTATATAACATATTCATAGAGTCTTTCAAGTATCGTACAGTAAATGTGAATGGAAATTTACACTGTGGAATTTTCTCCACATCCTTCATAAAAAACCTATCCAAATTGAATGTGTTGGTAGGCTGTAAATTTAGCTTGGTCATCTAAAACCATAGGAAATTTTCTTTGTATGTGTCATTCTTCTTCAAATGCGTAACACATTCTTGGGTACCATGTATTCATGCATTTATTATAGGTGTTTGAGATATTACCTTCACAAGTAAATTTGGAAAACCTCTTGGCAGGTGACTTGTTCTCCAAAAAATACACCCACATCTTTTCTCTAGGCCCTTCTAGTATGGAAATATCACAAAATATAAACAAAAGTAATACTGTGCCCCATATAATTTTCTCACCTTTATCTTCCTAAACACGCGCTTCCTTAATGATGCCTTCAGTAGTATACTGTGTTATGTTGTAATATCTTATTCGCTATCTTGTGAGTAATATGTAGCCATTTTCTGTTGACATCTTTCCACCTTTCTAAAATGCCTAAGTTACATCGCAACAAACACAAGGCGACTCTTGTTACAGGATCCTAAATCCCCAATATATCCATTGCATGTCCTTTCTTATGGTAGTTAAGCATGAATTTAATTTATTCTATGCCTACCTCAACATCCAAATCCATCTCTATCTCTCTTCGATAGTTGCACAATCCAATCACCATGCTTATCAACTATCCATTGAATAGTATTCTCCTACCCACGAAGTAAAATTAGTCATCGTGGACCCATGATACTAACAAATAATATAGGAATTCTAGATTTACAAATAAGGGAATCTCAAAGAGATGAAGAGCTCCAATACTTTCTAGGAGTTTCTACACTTAGTCATCATGAACTCTTTCCCTTGACTCCATCTTTTCATATTTTTTAACAACCATATCCTTCTGAATATTACTTGCAGTATTATCTGAGCAATTATTCAAATATTTAATCCTATACTTTTTCAGCTACAATTTCCATGGCTCCCCCTCTATGACTTCACTTGGATATTGCATCTCTATAAACCATTATTTCAACACTTCTTGAGTCACATGCTTCTTTTTTTTGTTCAAATATTTATTGGGTTCCATTGCTAACAAAAATAATCTTTGCTTAACTTATAATGTTTTGTAGATGTCAATTTACTCACCACTTCTTACTCTTGCAACCTTTCACCTTCTTGCTTCCTCTATTTTTTCAAACCCATGTTCCCTTGCTACAAATTTCCCTTCTCAAACCCTAACTCTAAAAGTCAAACCCTTGAACCTCTACTCCCTTCTCCTCACACCTATCATTCACTCTCACACTTCCTACAAAAGAGTTTCACTTATGACCCTACCAACCTCTTGAAAATCTTCATAGAATCTCTTCTATACTCATTGGCACTACAGTTGATCTTCAAGTCTCAAACACTCTTACATGCAAGGTAAGAATTAAATTGTTTGCACTCATTTTATATAATTTTCAAAAAAATTTCACATTAATTACTCCTCAACTACCACCGTAATTTGATTTAATTATTATTTTTTAAATTTTTCCGCACTTTTTCTTTTTTCATGTTTTATGATACTTTGTTTCACGTGTTGTAGTCATAATCCTCTGGTGTGCTCACTACATGTTATGCCGTAAACCTCCGTGTTCGTTCTTCCCTGTGCCACAATACAAAATACTCTTCTCCATATACCAATTATTTTATCATGCCTTGCCTACCTCACGTTACCTTGCATGATCCTTTTCTACACGTGGTCTTCATTCTAAGAAATTTCCTTATTATCACCATTCTTCACATTTATCGTGACACATTTCTACATTTTTCCACACTTGCACCCACCAACCAGGATACCATACTAGTTCATGTATATCATTTTCCACTTCAACTCTCTTGTAAGAAGTGTTAAACTTGGTTCACCCCACACTAATAATATGTGTGGTCCTCTACACATGAACTCAAAAGATAATAATTAGATTCTTGATCATAAATGCAATTATTACAAAATATTAAAGAACAAAAATAACAAAACATAGCAATAATTTGAAATAAAAAATGAAAGGGAAATATAATCTAAGTGGAAATAATACCTCATTACAATCACCAAGAAGATTTTTTTATAGTAGGGATTCATCATAATCCTGTTGAAATAACCGGGAAACATAGTGTCATCCAGCACCTGTAATTGACATACATCTAATTGAAGTATATTTATTACTACAAATGGTCCCAACCAATGCATTATCAAATTTCTTTGGTTGAACAAAAATTAGGAGTCATAGAGAAGAACAATATTACCAACTGCAAATGTATTTTTCTTAATGTGCCTATTATGTCATTTTTTTGTCATTCCTTCTAAGTCTTTTGGCTCCAACACTCAATGGTGCAACTTTCAACTAACTGGATTAGTTTTTCAATGCAATTTTCAACATCTTATTCATCATCCAATCTGCATGTGTGTGAAACACAAAGAGATGGTAACATGAATTCTAATAGTAGCACAACTTATGTGCCAAACACCAACTGAAATGGTGTGGTCTTGTTCAATATTTCATAAGTGTTCCTCTAAGCCCAAAGTAATTTTGACACTTTATCATCCCAATATTTTCTTCCAACGTCACAAAATCCTTGTCAATGTTTGTCCCAAAATCTTTTTGAAAGCTTCTGTAGTACCATTATCTTTAAGGTGATAAATGGTGGTTTTATGGTGTGCTACCAAAAACGTTTCCCACAGAATTCTAATTTTCTCATTCAAGAAATGAGTTCCTCTATCACTTGTCAAGCTTAATATAAATCCATACGGATTATTCATTTTTTCACAAAGAAAGCTTGTTGTTGTAGCTGTAGTACAATATTTTATAGGCACATCCTTTACTCACCTTGTTAGATAGTTTGTGAAAGTAATAATGTAGTGTGCTCATGTCCTATATGAAAGTGGTGCAATAGGGCCTACAAAGTAAATAGTCCATTTTCAAAAGGAAACATGCTTGCTATAGTCAAAATGACATCTTGTCTCTATGTCCAGGCTTTCCAAGGTGCTAACAATCATCACATGATTTCACATATTCCTTGGTATCCTTGTATAATGTCTTCAACTAAAGTCCAACCATAGGGATTTTATGTGCATTTGCATAACCTGCATAATGTCCTCTACTGATTACACCATGAGATTTTTCCATAATGGCCTCATTCTCATGCTCTACAACAAACTAACGTAAAATCTCATCTTTTCCCATTTTGTATAAGTCACCTCCAATAAATTTATAAGACACAACACATATAACAAGCTACTTTTTATCTAATTTCTGCATTCCCTTTTCCATCAATCTAGTGTAAAATACATCTTCATAACTCTACACATTAGGCATAGTATATTCAATGATTTTCATGTCATTTCCAAAACTAATCCTTGATAAATGGTTTGGCCTTGAATTTCTCTTTCCTGGTGTGACAAAAACCATGAAGTTAAATTCATGATATAGAATTATCCACGTATAGATGCACACTTGTAAAAAACACTTGTTGAATAAGTAACTCGGTGTCATATGATCTATATAGAAGATGAATGGCATTACCAATAAGTATTATCTAAACTTTTGAAGTGCGTAAATCATAGACAAGGCTTCGCACTCTATGGTAGTATAATTCTTCTATGTGGGTGTCAAATTCTTACTTGCAAAAAAATAAGATTATGTACAACTCCTTCTTCTAGTTACACCAAGACTGTGCCAATTTCCATGCCAGAGGAATCAACATGTATGTAGAAAGGCTTATCCCATGAAGAAAAGCACACAAATAGGTGCAATAGTTAACCTTTCCTTCAAAGTCTTGAATGTTTGTTACTATGCGCTGCCCCAATAAAATTTCCCTTTATATTTAAGTAACTCTTCCAGAGGCATGAAAATATTTGTATAACCCTTGCTAAAATTCCTGTAGTAGCTTATATGTCCAAAAAATCCATAGACTTCACTCTAACTTATAGGTTATTCCAAACCCAAAATCACAACTATCCTGGTTGTGTCTACCGATAATGCCTCTTTGCAAATAATGTTCCCAAGTAAAGTTACAAAAGTTGTAGAAAATATACACTTCTTAATGTTAAATGAGATGCTCAACTACCTACATCTCTCAAGCATGAGCCTCAAATTATCATAATGATCCTTGACTAATCCATACACCATATAATCATCAAAATAGACTTGCAAAAACTTATGAATAAAATATTGAAAGGATTGAAAAAATTGTGTGTTAAAAATGTCAGCGTATTCTTCAATCTAAAAGGAATAATTATATATGTAAACCTTCCCCACTCAGTGGTGGAATTTGTCTTCTCATGATATAATTTTATGATGAGTACCTAGTGATAGCTTGAAAAATCATCTGTAAAAGAATTATCTCATGCCCTATGACACCTTCAAGGATTTATTCTATGAAAGGGATCTATAACACGTGAAGCAATCAAATATTTATAATCCAATTAATTCTTGATCCATCCATCCTTCTTGATACTAATAACCATAAGACTAACCCACTCATATTCTTAAATAGGATCAATAATTACAGACTTGTGTGTCTTAGCAATATCCTCTTTTAACTTCACGTGTAGGGTAGGATTCATTTTTTAGGGCTTCATCCTAACTGGGCACATGTATTCTTTAAATTTTATCTTCATCTCATGTAAAGAAGGATGTACACATTTTAATTCATGGCAATCCCTTTGAAAGAGATCTAGAAGGTCACACAAGAGATCAATGATCTTGGATACATGCTATTCTAATCAATAATCCCCAATGATTTCCTCCTTAGTATCATCCTCTGTGCCAATATTCACCTTATATTTTTTGATGGGGCTATGGTACATGTGTTCCTTCTCATCAAAATAATCCATGACCTAATACACACCCTCTGTGTGGCTAACATCCAAGTTTTCGACCTCTTCATAATCAATCATGTACACTATATTTTCTTTCTCATTCTCTTTGCAAATGTGACCCAAGTATACTTATTATGTGTCCTTAGGATCAAGAAGTGCCTCAAAATTAGGTTCTCCTAGTAGCTCTATAATGATCTCTTCTACCTTCACGCCATCCCCGAATGTGATGCACTTCATGATATGCAACGCTTCATGGACTGAAGGATTATTGTAAAAGTACTCAAATGTTTAAATCATAAATGCAGTCATCTCTTTCTAGTTTCCATTCTCCCTTTTTAGTTCATCATGGACATATCAGGTGTGCGTGCATCCACGTAGTGTGGAGTAGAACTTATGTACTCATAGGGATTGTAGTAAATCCTCTTAGTGCTACGCCCATAGTCTTTCATAAATATGGACATGATGGGAAGCCAAATTCATACCATGAAATGCACAGATGTGTGTAGGTACATTGTTATGAGTAAACATGGTGGAAAAGGTGATTTTCACTTCTTTCCACTCTAAGAGGATATATCTATGTTTTTTCCACAAGTGCATTGTTGTCCTGAGTAAGGTATATACCAACATATTTCTTCTAACTCCTTCGTTCTTCCATTGAGACTCCATGACATGCAAGAATGATTTGGGCTTACCTTCACCAGTATATCTTGGTAATTGAGTCAATATTCAGTGTCTCATCATGCATGGTTTGATCATGCTTGTGACTTGACCTTTAACTTCACACCCAACCCTCTCGTTTGTGTCATGTGCCTAGTTATCACAATAAACACTAGTAGTATCACGTATAGATTGCGTGTCTTGCTAGTGAAATATGCCATCCTTTGATGGTTCTATATTTTATAGATTGCATACCATCTGTGAATAAATTTAATTAATATTTTATTTAATCAAAAGTTTAACATATAACTCCATCTTATTTTAAAATAGAGGGATAATCACACACTCATATTTGTTCTCAAAACTGAGGTATATTTTTTTATAACGCAAAAACTCATTGTTTGCATACTACTAGGGTTTCCCAAGTAATACCAGAAAGTTGTCTTCTTTAGAAAGCTCTATAACCTCAAATTATCTAGTAAACTCAACTCCCTAAATGATAATAGATGAATCCTTTAATACCCTAATAGGCATAGCCTTAGTTTTATTTTCCATATATAGTAAATTCAAAAATGTCTCCATTATAGGTCTCCCTATATGATTCCATCCTTCAAGAGTCAGTATGTTTACCTCAACGCATATATCTATAAGGATAATTCATACTAACACACCATCAATAAACACATCAAGTGTAGTCTCCTTATCAAATTCATATTACCAAGGTTTCCCATGTATGTTCCTCTTGTACTTGAGTCTGGTGCACAGTACCTTGTCCTAAAGACATTCCCCTAATATTGGAATAATATTTTCCTAGTGCAACATCTTACACACATATTTTAGTTCATCCACATCCTTTTGTAGGATCTTAACATTCTTGGAACATTATCTCTCACACGCCTCCTTTAAGAACTATATTTCACCCTGTAGATCTCTAATGACCCCTATAGTCTCCTAATAGTGTTCCTTATGATGCACCAAGTCTAGATACTTAGAATGTATCACTTATTCCCTTGTGATAATTTTATTGGCCTTAAAAGGCTCTTATGCATGTGTTGTAACCATCATGGGTTGCAATTTTGAATACGGAACCTTCTTAGGCATCCATTGACTAGCATTCACGTGTTGAGCCTTGATCTTTCCTATGCGCTTATTCTTCTTATTTTTTTTTACTCATATGCTCATATAGATCTAGGAAATACTCAAACTTATACTACTTCCCACAACATGAGAAATCTATATTCTAATGGAAATATCACTAGTAATGATCAGGTGACCCAAAAGTAAAAAACATTCCTCTAGAAAAATTTCCTCTACCACCACTGTGGCCTTGGCCTCGTTATCCTCCTCGCAAGCCTCCATTTCTATTATCTCCATTATTTCTCCCTTCATTCCTCCTCCTTGGATATTCTCACCACACTAGTCTAGCACATTCTTGTCGTAATGGATTCGTGTATGCGATCAATAAGCCTACACTCAACGGTATCACGATTATGGGACTTACAAATATTACATTACATGGACACCTTCTTTTGGATATCGCACTATAAAATAGATAAATCCCATACATCATGGTTAAGGTGATAGAATTCACAATCTAGTAACACACACATGTACTGACTTGCATGGATGTTATCCTTATTATGTCCTTCAACCTCACAATCAGTGCACCATATACCACTATGTGTCTTATGTGTTATGTTTGTAGAAAGCTTCTATAACTATTTTTCCATGGTTTTAATCCACACCTATAACAACAAGATCACTCTAGCATCAACACTTCCAACCACCTTATTATGTAAATTTTATTCCAAAGCCTCACGTGGATAAGTATATGTCTTATGAGTTAAATCTCTTCAGAATGTAGTCAACAATCCCCCAACAACCCATTGTACATGCTGAATTTGATGTATATAATGAGAAAAAATTGAGAACAGATTCATAAAACATGTGTCATACTACCTCATGCTTCTAGATAAGCCTTTCTTGATATCCTTGAGCACACTTATACTTTGATATTTGAATAGTAGTATGTGAAACACAGCCAGAAACAAAGTGTGCAAAGCATCATAGTCCATCATATTCTCATAAGGGTCATACTTCCTATACCAGATATGTGTGTATCCTTAAAGTGTAGTGGAAAAGTGATGGCACCAACTGTGATGCCATGGGCATGCTCATAAATTTATTCCCCTTTGAATTCAACACAAAATGATATCTACTTGTCTCTAGTTGTTTACCTACACTCACCTACTTTTAAATGACTACCTCTTGATCTAGAACACCATACGCAAGGGCTAGGTGGCTTCAGATGTGTGCTCGCAGTCCTCATTCTCTCATTTGATGCAATCTCATCTGAAGCTAAAGGGTTTATCCATTTTCCTTTCCCAAATTTAAGAGAGCCTGATGTCGTGGATCCTCATCTACCACAAAAGCTTCAAAACATTTGTGATATATATTCCTCCTCAAATCTAGTGAATCCTCAATCTCTCACACACGTACCATGTCCTTTTCTCATGCTTCCATAAACTTGAGTTGTATTTTCTCTCTTTATATTTCTTCCACCAATTCCACAATATTTCTCCACATATGTGATTCTACTCCTTCTCCTGTGTGGGGTGGAGGTTTAAAAATCCATAGAGAGGATCTCTAAATCTATTTCTATAGTTAAAATCTTGTTCTAGAATGGTATAACGTGCAAGTAAGATCCTCTGGGCTCATGTAAGAAACTAAGTTCAACTTCCTCTAGACACAAATATGTAGAAATAACATAATATAATGTTTAATTTCACAACACACTAACCCACCAATAATATACACATCTATTCCACTCAAAATCTACATAAAAAAGAGGTTGGTTATCTTCCTTTTTCTAAAGTCTTTGTCTAGGACCCCAACGCTTCCCTAATGCATATGATTCTAACCACTCATAAAATTCTATAGGAAATAAGCTGAAGTATGGTTTATAGAGCTCATGTTAAATATTATCTTTCATTCAACGACATGCATTAAAATCAACTCCATTGTTATATCTCAATGCAAATTGATCCTAACCGTTCTCTACTAAACTTTAAAAGATCTCCATAGTCAACCAATAATCTATCTCTATGTAACATCCTAATAGACAGTTTGAAAAGAGGTTCTAGGAACAAAACAAATATGTAGTCTTTTATTTCCTATCATATTTTTAGGTACAGTGACACCTCATTCAGTAGGGTTGAATGCTCACTCGAAGCACATGAAGCTACAAGGTCCCTCCTTTTTTTTCTTATTAATATGTTAGCATGTAGATACATGATGATAAATTAACCAAGTAGTCATTTAATAATAAGAACCCATTGTATACATTGAATTGGAAACACATGTAATAAGGAACATAAAAATTCAGATAACAATCCATACCAATTACATAAAAAATTCACCATATTAAGAAATTTCAATGATCATAATCCATCCTCCAAAGTCCATTATATTAAAGTATAACAAAATCAGAATACATATGTTTACCAAGGCATTATAACATGCGTAAAGATCAAACCCTTGATGAAAAACATACTAGACTCCAAGAATATGCTCTCCTTATATGATGGTATTAAAACAATAAGTATACATAGGGGTGGGGAATTTCCCTTCACTGCATATGCACTCTCCTAATAATAGATGCGCTCAAAATAGACTACATGCATGCTTTACAAAACAATTAATAATAGATCATCCTATGAATAATACTTGATTTTATCCTATTAATAGCCTCAATGCATGTGCTCAAATCTGTAATTCCGTTCACAAAAAAATATTTTCTTGAACACCATGTTATCATGCTCTATATATTTTCGTCATCGGTACTCCATCCTAATTTTCTATTTTTTGCCTATAAGCTAGAAAATCAGCTATGTCCCAAACTCTATCCTTCTGGGTGCCAACCTCTTGCACACTATTCAAACCCCTTTCTCATGCACCCCTTCACATATCCCTCACATATGCTCAACACTTCAACATGTGGATTTTGGTCTTAGTCATTTTATCCATCCAACATCATGACTCCATCAAGTAGGATGGTTTCCTACTCATTTTGAGAACCTCCAACATACCATTCTTCAAAAAGTAAGACCTAACTTCAACATATCACCTCAATCATGACATGTAAAAAATCTTTGGAAATCCACTGACCCAAGTAACATCATAAACTACTTTATACCTGATGAATCATCCCATAGAGCCATCAAAACAACTTTTTCCTCAAGGATACTTAAACTTCCTAGAAACCAGTATTGGAAACATGACCTTCTCGCACATGTGTTGTCACTTTTAAGACTTATCAATACATGGAATAGGATTAAATTAAACCCCTAATAAATCTCCAATAACTAGGAATCATGATTCAAGCAAATATATTGGTCTTTCAGACCAATTTCATTAAAGAACCTTCACTGTTCTAAAACCTTGTCAAGTAGGTCAACTTGTGACCTCATTATTGCCAACAAAATTGACCTGTAGGACTCAAACCAATCATGTAACAAGTAATATTTTATGTTAAAAAAACCTTCATATTCAATATATACTTCTACTTAGGCTACACATACCCATGATCCTCCTTTCACCATGACTTCTAAAAATTGCGCATTACACCTAAAAACTCGTATTCACTTTTGGACCTGTAGAGACCTCCAAATGGATTCATAAAGGTCTAAAATAACCTCAAAAATATAACATATCCTCCCATTTACTCAGAACATCAATTTAGACTATAGGAAAAATGGAAATCCTAAGAAAAAATACAACTTTCTCGAAACATGCAAATATGAGTGTTCCCCACCTACTATCAAGACTCCAAATCACCACCATCTAAAAGAAAGGAGATTCCTTTTCATCCTAAAATCATCATATTTTATGATCTAATGAATTTTTATCTAACAATGTAAATTTTTCATTCATCACTCGTGAACTAGGGTTTAACTAGGGTTTTTGATTTGTTTACCTTCTTAGCAATGGTTGATAAAGCATAGGGCCTCATTTTATCTCATTCCAACTCTAAAAACCTTCTTAGATCCATGCATAAACATCCCTAAATGGATCAATTCCCCATGTAAATTTTTAACATGCCAACCAACACAAATTATCTCATATCGATCTAAGAAACTCACCTTCTCATTCTCGGTAGAGCTAAAAACATCATAACTTCCAAAATATTGATCATACAAAACTGAAATTTTTCCCACAACTTCATGAAATCCTATCACAAATCCCAAAATTTTCAAATTATCATACTTTGGTCTACATCAACTCAACCACCATGACTAACCTAGCTAGGTCATAGAGTTAAGTCTAGTTTAGACCCAAAAAGAGTAAGTGAACATCGTATATGTGATTCAAATATCTTTAAAAGTCATTAAAATTATTGATTAAACATTTATAACTTATTCTCAAGACCTCATGACTCAACATAATGCTGTAACTAATCTTCATGCTCCATTAGGCCATCAAACATCTAGACTAGGTATAAATTAAAACCTACAAACCCTCATCAACCCTGCAACAATCTTCCAAGACCTATATGAGTGTCTCAACACATCAATAACATTCTCTCCATGATTCTGCCATGATTCACAAGTCTCCATGCATCTCTATCACTCATGTTTCATCACCCATGCCTACTAGACCTCCTTATTATGCCTTCTAGGACAAACAAATCTCACTATTTACACTCATGTAATCATGTCACTCCTCATCTTCCCATTTCATAATAAATACAATAATCCTCTTGTAATCCTCATCATCAACCATTTTTCATTAATTTACTTGTACCTTTTACATCAATGACAACACACACATACCAATAATCTCCCCCTTTTTCATTGATGGAAAAAACCTAATAATTATACCCTTTTTACATTAATGAACAAGGAACATATCTGTAACACTTAGTATCCATTTTTTGCAACATATTTGGAACATCTCTTGGTTGGAAACATCAACCAAAGACATGAAACAATCTCAAGGACACATTACTCTTCTATTAATTATGTTTTGGCTTTGTCATGTCATGACAACATTATAGCTGCCCTTGTGAAGAAACATATAATAACACACACAACTACATATGATATTTGTAGAAATACATCATGCTTGAATCCTCCTTAGATCTATCTCATTTGAAGGAAACCACAAACAAACTTGAACCTACTATATATAGACTAGTTACATCTTGTAGGACCAACATCCCTAAATCTCCTTTTTAGATCAATATTTCAAAATTTATCCTTTCTACAGAAGTCTATTAAAGTCTTGAAAAATATTCTTAGGTATCCCCCTAATAACATACCATCATTCTTAAATTTTCTATTAAAATATAAGAGTACATAACTTGAGAAAATTCCATTGAGATAAGTCAAAACCAACGTCAGATTCCTCAAGACACTTTTCATTGTTCTTTGTCTTATTTTCATGCTATTTATGCTTACTTAACCATATGAATAGGTCCCATTGTAACTATACTTTCAAACAAACAATATCTCTATCAAACTATCCCTTCTTGACACCTAAGAAACCCTTTGAAGATCAACTCTCCAAAAATTGTAGACTACTCCCTCAAAGGATGGATACCTATGTAAAAAGGCTTCCCACATCGATCAACCTTCCAAAATTCAAAATATCAAAAGCGTCCTAAGAAATCTTCCTGTATTGATCAACTTTTCCATCAAAGAAAACTTCTCGGATTGATCATTTTACGTCAAATAAATGTATATATAGGGCATCTCTTTCTAAAACCATTTAAATGAGAACTTATTATTCCACACAACCTACATATGCCAACCACTTCCATGTCCTAGGGAGGTATACATTTCAATTCCCTCGATATCCAAGATCCTACATGTAATTACCCATTGATAGTTATGTGTTAACATTTTTTATATGTCCAAAAGTAAAATAACCTTCTCTCTATTGATTCCTATCACAAATGTATCAAATCTAGTATAAATTAATCATTTCATGTTTTATTCATATCCTTGGTTAAGAAAAAATTAACATATAAAAACCTTAAAATAAAAAATCTACCATATATAAAAATAAACATCCATAAAAATCTATCAACACAATCATGGCCACATCTCAATATTATATTTTACAAATCAAATAAATCACATCAAAGTAACAACAACATTCCCATCTGATCCTTAATGTCTTCAATGTCAATTGAAAATACGATGGTACACAACATGAGCTCATGACAGATGTGGAATTTCTCCCAACAGAAAGGTTACTGAATGATTGGAAGGTTGTAAATGATTGTGATGGGGTGTGATTGGATTGGAACATTCATCTAAAGAAAATACATACTTGAAAAAGATAAGTTAAATCTAGATATATTGATAAGATTGATAAAAGGCTAATATTAAATGAAAAGATGTTGAAAAATAGGGATTGTAGATAATTCAAAGTCATTGTAGCTTATTGGCTGGACATATTTATCCATAAGTGCTAGAGGGGCATGATATTAGGGTATAGAGGAAGCGGGTGCGTAGGTGTGCACAAAATATAAGAGGATACGTGGTGCACTAAGGAAAGTTGGACTTCAGGACTTAACCTTTTTGCATTAAAGATATATGAATGTATTGAGTGTTTAACACACTTTGATAGAAGATTTAGAAGACACGCCAAGATATTTTGGGACCAAGTGGAAGCTGAAGAGTCATTGAAAGTTCGAGCTAATAATATGATTACAACTAGAGTTATTTATAGGTAATCTATTATTAGCTAAGCTAACATGCTTATGTAGTTTCTATTGTAGTGGTACATGGCTATTATTAGCATGTATACTATTTTTTAGAGTGCATGAGTAATGATGACCAAGACCCCACTACCTATATGTGTGTGTGCGTGTATTAATTTACATGGATTAGAGACTCACTGATATTTTAACAGAGTTATGTTGCTGGTATATTTTTGCACATGACTTTGATATGATTATTTTTTATGTATTGAACTACTGTGTTCATTGTGAATTAATATGATGGATTTTTGTGGATGGATATATGTTGTTGATGTCTCTATTTATTTTTCTTGTATGAGAAATCTGATCTTGATCCTTGTTTGATTCATTAAGAATTGTTG
The DNA here is from genome assembly GCA_019776745.2 of Taxus chinensis. Classification (NCBI taxonomy): domain Eukaryota; kingdom Viridiplantae; phylum Streptophyta; class Pinopsida; order Cupressales; family Taxaceae; genus Taxus; species Taxus chinensis. The sequence continues at coordinate 187,082,086 of CM034147.1, forward strand.
TTGTGACCTAGTTATTCTCATGCTTTACACTTGATTACTTTATATGAATATGGAATACTTGTTTGATCATGCTAACACATTGAAAAAGCTGGTATAAAAGAGGTAAATAGTACCATTGCATGCTTACGGTTACCACTTAGACCTGTTTAAGTGATGTACTAATGCCCCAGGGATGTGATTGTACAATAAAGGCTACATTTTTCATTCCATTACTAGGATCTCTTTTCAATTTTTTGCAAGGATGTTTCATGATGAAGACATATCAGTTGACTTTGGCCACTATTGAGAGTTGGTTAGAAGATTTAGATGAAATGTTTTCTCACAGATATGATATTAGACCTGATTTTAATGTATGCATGTGGGTTGAAGAACATATTCTCTATGAACTCTATGAGATGTATTTTTCCTATCTAATTGTATGTGTGGCTGGTAGCATATAGATCGCAAATAAATTAAAGGTACATATCTATAGTTTGCACACAAGAAGACTACCAGAATTTGCATGATGATGATTTGACTTGGAAACATGTTGTAGATCATTAGTGGAGTGGAGGTTTGAAGAGTTACACATTGGAGTATGTTGTTTCTGCTTATTTCTGTTCATAGGTTACTAAGTTCCAGTTCTTACACAAACCTAGAGGATCTTATTTGTGTGTTGTCCCTTTAGTGATCAAGATCTTCTTGGTGAATCTATATTTAGAAGAATGACCAATTCCTAGCTAAACCTCCACAACGCATGGGGGTAGGAGCAGGTGTGCTGAAAGATGATGTGTATTATAAAAGAAAAGGAAAGAGAGGAAAGATATCTTAATTGTAATGAATCGTAGGAAAGGGAATTTGTGAAGAAGCATGGAATTGAGGATTCTGTGGAGTTGTGGAGACATGTGATGCGTGAGGGATTTGAGGTTCACACAAAGGATGTGGAACCTAAACAGTTTGTACTACCCCATTTAGGGAAGCACAGGAGAGAGTCCCCTTTAGCTTTAGATGATAGTGCATAAGAAGAAGAAAGGATAAGTACCATAGGTGTGCATATGATCAAATGTAGAAATGTTTCCCTTATGCTTTCTATTCCAGTTCCTAAAATATCTATTGAGAAACATGTTAGTGTTAGTGATAGAGTAACGATAGGTAGATTTCATTTTCCTTTGAATACAGAAGTGCATAAGAAAACATATTTGACTTCACAAGTGACAACATCTTTTCTATTTGGAGGAAAAATTAGATAAATAATTTCTTACACATCATCATCATAGAGTGTGGGAATGTAGAACTTTGGAAATATGTCTAGAAGTAGCACAACTTTGTATAGTGTGGGAGTTCAGTTTAGTAAAACAATTAGAATACAAAATATCTCATCATATGGTCTAGTTACTTCTATAGTTGGGGGATCAAGAGGATTAGGAGGTTCAGGATGTAATGGATCTGGCACTTCTAGAGGTAGAGGGAATATTAGAGGTAATACAGGTTCTCAATCTGGTGGGCATGGTCTGCACTAACCACAACAAGTATATTATGATATGTCTCTTCACTTTCTAGAGTACTGAGGTATTGAAGATGTTTCCGAACATGTATGCAAGTGTGAGATAATTTGATGTAATAAAGGATTCAGAAATCCTAAACATAACATGAGTCAATTTGCTACTAATTTGCAAGGGTGCACACATAGTTGGTATATGAAGTATGATCTGAACTAGACTGTTGTAGATTATAATGTGTTGCATGATGCTTTCTTAGTTAATTTACATATACCTCAGTTTAAATAGAAAAATATCAATGTGCTGGAAGAGATTAAGCAGGGCATGGCTGAGAGCATAAGGGAGTATGATGCATTCTTTACAACGTTTTCTATCAATGTTATCTTATGATTTTCACCCTAGCTAGCATGGTCAGTGGTTTTTTGGTGTTTTGATAACACCTTTTAGAAGGGATATCTCTCATAAGACATTTATAGAACCAGGTATGGATTTGGAGGTAACTTTGTGCATTGAGGTAGTTGGGAGTGTAGAAACTAGAGTTAGACCATTTTTGGAGTCACAAATTACTTCTATTATGAAACATTTGGAGAAACTATTTTCCAATTCAGCTCATGAGACAAATAGTGGGGTATGGTGTACAAATTTTCAAGTTAAAGGACATAATAATGATATTTTCCATCGTAAATTGGTGTGATCCATTTGACTGGATTACGAGATCTGTTCCTAATATCATGTTTAAAGTAGGTGCCCCTTATTGTAGCATGTGATCTGGAAGAATGTATTTTGATATTGTAAGATTTGCAAGTCCCACACTCATGATATGGAAAATTACAAGTTGATTAATCTGATTCATGAGGCTAGAGAAACTAGTGTAAACCAGACTATTTTTACAAATCATTCTAAGGACCAAGGTGAACATCGTAATCATACTGAATGTCACACTGATGGAGGTGGTAGAGGTAGAGGTTGTGTGCATGTATTTTTGCTTAAGCTAAGCTATAGGAATAAGAACTACTACCTAAATAGTTATATGACCAAGCTAAGTAAAAATCTAGGCACCATCAAGATGAGAGCTAAACAAAATCAACACTTTAAGCATAATGCATTAAATTTGAGCCAAGATCAAAACTAATATGCTTAAGTATTCAAAACCTCTACTTCTCTATATTACCAACAAAAGCAAATGGACCTATATAGAATTAATGGCAATCAAGTTGATTGTTTTGATCTTCGAGAACCTAGGAATGGGAGCTCATAAAATATTGGCTACAAGACCCTTTGAATATTCCCATATGACCCAAGCACATGGCTAGAAAATGAAAGAATAGAGGCTTAGCTCTTCAAATGGTGAATTTGTCAAGAATAACAAAGAAATGCTTATACTCAATTTGCTATGTGCTTTGATTTTGTCTTCTCAAGGAATTTAGGTGTAAGTGTAAAGGTAGGAGGAGGGCTCCTTATATAGCCCAATGGATAAAGGAACCACTACATCCCTTTGCATGTGGGATAATAGGGATGTTGAGTTAGTTATGGATAAGGGGGGTTTAGATAGGGTTGAGTTAAATTTAGGAGAGTTTAGCTTGTCCTTTAGTGGTTCATATGGATAAAAGGGGCTTATTAATTAATCAAGATGATTAATTAATAGATGTGCAAGCTTATAAAAGCTTTTTAGAGGAATATTAGCATGATTTAGACTATAGAAGAGGATTAAATCAATTACATATTGTTTTATTGTTTTAATGAAAGGGGAAGGTAATTAAATATTAATAATTAATTAGTCTAGATAGAAGGAAGGATTTATTAATGGAAGGTTGTTAATTAGAGTATTTGTTGGATAGGCAATTTAATTAATTAGCGTAGTGTAATTAATTAACGATGATAGGAAATAAGATGAGTGATTTTGACGATATGTCGCCAATTTGCAGGAAAGAAGATAATTAGCACAATTTATGTATTTAAATTGCTCAAGCATAATTATAGGTGTCTACAAAGGTAAGTTTAGCATGGAGGATATAGATGGTGGATGAGGTGACTTCACTCATGGAACCTATTATACATGTGGATCTCCTAATCATTATAGACATGAATGTCCTCAAAATGTTGTTTGTTGATGGTGCAGAAGATAACATAAGTTTGCAGAGTTCATTGATTTATATAAGTATATGAGAAAGAAGAAAAAGTATGATAAGGGCGTGAGGATAATAAAGGTACAACACGTTATAAAATAGCAGTGGATTCCGAAGTTATCACCTGATCTTGAAGTAATACCTATGTTGGTGACTACATGTGCTAAGGCTATGCGTGCTCAAGAGACTCCAAAGCAGAAACTTGCCATTACAAAAAAGAGGTATTGCACGAAAAATATCCCAATCCTTCTGATTATAAGGAATTTCATCAAGAGACTATGGAGGTTATCATGAAATTACAAGGTGAAATAAAGTACTTAAAGGAGAATTCATAGAAATTGGATTAGGAGAAGAAAGTTGAGATTCCTTAGAAAAATTTTGATGTCTTGAAGGAGGTTTGTAAGATAGTACGCCAGGAAAATATCATTTCTTTGTTAGGATAATGGATGATAAAAAATATCATGTGCTGGATCTAAGTGTGAGAGACAGATCCTGCATGCGAACTTACCTCCTCACAGTCTTGAGCATGATAAGAAGATCACTTTGAATGCATTTGTTGATGAGTGTATTTGTAGTAACATAATGATTAACAAATGTTTAAAAGTAAATGTAATCACTTTGGATGTATAGAATCATATGAGGATGCCACCATTACATCCATATTAAAATGTGTTGTATATGTCGAATAGTACTAAAGCCACACCCATTGGAGTATTGAAGGATGCCACTATTACTATACAAGAGGCCAAGTGTACTGGAGAATTTGAGGTCTTGGCACTTTCTGAGGAAGATAGGTACCCTGTATTACTTGGGCGTCCTTGGTATTACACAAATAATGTTGATATATGATTTAATAAAGGTTATATCAATTTTGAGAAAACATAGGAGTGTGTGATTATTCCTATAGTAGATAGGAAAGCTATGACTTACGTAGAACCCTTGAGTGAAGAGGATTTGAATAGGATATATGAATATACGGTTAGAGATCCTAAATCTCTTGAGCCATCTAAGGAAGTTGTTCTACAATAGAATGATACTCATGCTATGAGTGATACAACCAGTGTTGTTTGTGATAAATCAGTGCATGGAACATATGAAATTGTGGGGGAAGAAATCAGGAAACAATTACTCACATGATCAGGGTGTGTATGGTTATGTGCTGTCGTAATAACCAAGTACCTCGGTATATAGCTGGAGGAAATCTTGATCTATTTCTTTTCCCTATGGAAGGTCATTTGAAAGAAAAAGTAGAAATAAGAAATATGATAGTTTATTCCATGTGCAGGAAAATAATGAGTTTGTGGACTACACAAAGAGATAACATTTTGGAGTTCTGTGAATTAAGTATCACCTTCTCTACTATGGTTTTTAGGAGAAATGTACCTTCAAAAATCTGAAAATTCCATGGGAAGGATTCTTCTTCGCATCACATTCAGAATTTTGAGAGACTCTAGATGAAAGGGTAGGAGGCCTTGTTGCCATCACTCTAGGTATATAAGTTCTATGCCATTCTAAGCACTTGTGTACGCACCATGTATGCTAATGTAGAGTTAAAAGGGAAACCATTAATTAGCAGGAGATGACCTCAAGTATGATTCTTATATTTGAATCATTTTATACTAAACCTTTGGTGAATGAAGCATTACATATTATAAAGTGAATTATGATTGGGGATAGTCCAAAACCTAAAGAAATCCTTTTAGATATGTTTGAAGAAGAAGAAGAGACAAATGAGGAGAATTTGGGGCAATCCTTTTTGGGAAAAGAAAAAGGTGAGATGGTATATATGATTGATGATGAATAAGTAGAGAATCTGGATGTTTATCACACTGTAGATATGCACAATTTCTTAGAAAATGTAGATGAGAAATTGCACTTGTATCATGAGCGTATGAAAATAAAGAAGGTCAACATTAGGTCAGATAAAGAACCTAAAGAGGCCATTTTTAGTGACTATTTGTCTAAACAAGAGGTATCAAAGATAATTGTGTTGTTGTATGACTTCTAGGACTTAATCCATAGAGTATATTATGGGTTAAAGAGGGTGCATCACTCTTTGGGTGAGATGAGGATCAAAGTTAAAGTAAGGTGCATTTCTAGTTAGGAAGATACCTTATAGGATGAATCCTAATCTACACATCAAGGTGAAGAAAGAGATTGATAAGATTTAGAAATCTAGAATCATTGATCCCATTAAGGAATTAAAGTTGGTTACACCCATGTTGATCAACATTAAAAAGGCTGGTAGGATAAGGATCTATTTAGACTACATAGAGTTTAATGTTTCTTGTGTCATAAACCCTTTTCCCACACCATTTACTAAGGAGATCTTGGAAGGTGTTATAGGGCATGGAATTTACTCTTTCACCGGTGGATTATCTTGTTATCATTAGGTGAAGAGTGCTAAAGAAGACCAAGAAAAGACAACTTTCACCACAGAGTGGGGAAGTTTTTCATACACATTTATGTAATTTGGATTGAAGAATGTGCCTGTAGTCTTTTCACACACATAGTTATGCAAGAATCTAAGGACATTATACACAAGTTTTTACAGGTTTGTTTGGATGATTGCACTGTATATGGGATGGTAAAATATCACTGTGACAACTTAAGAATAATGTTTGAGAGATGTAGGAAATTAAGCATCTCCTTGAATATTAAGAAGTGTATCTTTGTGACACCCTTTGGAACTTTTCTAGGACACATTATTTGCAAAGAAGTCTTGTTGGTAAATTTTACTAAGGTTACAGTCATCTTGGGCTTGTGGGAGCCTACCAATCAGAGTGAGGTGCGTAGAGTTTTGGGACATACCAGTTACTACAGGAATTTCATTAAGGGATATGATAAGATTGTCATTCCCTTAGAGGAATTTTTGTAGAGTAAAGGAAAGTTTCATTGGAATAAGGCATAATAGAATACATTTGAGACATTGAAGGAAAGAATTACTTCTATGACTATTCTATACTTTTCTTCTTGGGATAATTTGTTTCATGTATATGGTGATGCCTTTTGCATGGCCATGGGTGTAGTGTTAGAAACATATGGTGATGGGATTGTTGATAATCCTATCTATTATGTGAGTAGGAAGTTGACACCAGCTAAAAACAATCATATAAATTCTAAGCATGAAGCATTGTCCATGATTTATGCATTGCATAAATTTAAACAATAATTACTAGTAATTCCCTTTATATTTTACATAGATCACATGGAACTTAATTATTTTCTTGATAAGCCAATTTTTTAGGGGCACATGTGGCATTGGATTTTGTTATTTCAAGAGTTTAAATTTACAGTGGTGGTGAAGTCAGGAAAGAGAAATTACGGAACAAGGCATTTATCAAGGATTAACTCAGGGAAGGACACACATAGCATTAATGAAAAAGTGTTGGATGCATAATTTTTAGGATCAAACTATGTGCCCTCTCACGTAGAATTATTGTTGTTTTTTTACGTAAGGGTGTGGTGCCTAAAGGGATGAAGAGCTTAGAGAAGAAATAACTTTCCATACACATCATGCTTTATATGTTGATAAGTGGAGATTTATATAAGTTAGGACGTGATGATATTTTACACCAGTGTGTACTAGAGCATGAGAGTGAATCTATAATGGAGGAAGCTCATGATGGAATTGCTGGTGTAAATTATGCAAGGAATGCTATTGTGTGCAATATTTTGTTGTCTAGCATTTGGTGGGAAACACTATACTAGGATTATAAAGAATATGTCATGCTCTGTGATCATTTTCAGTGCCTTGGGAAACCTAGGCATAGATATGAGATGCCTTTGAGACCTATAGTGAGTGCGGAAACCTTTCAAAAATGGGATATTGAGTTTTTGGGCCATATTTCCCCACCGAAACTCAAGAGTGGGTAGTGCTACATTATAACATTTACAAATTATCTTACAAGGTGGGAAGAAGCAACACCTATAAAGGATTTCACGGCAGCTACAACAACAATGTTCTTATGGGAAAACATTATCAGCAGGTATGGGTGTCCATTGAGCTTGACAAGTGATAAGGGAACAAAATTTATGGTGGCACATCATAACACAACCCCTTATCACTCACAAGCCAATGGGACTGCAGAGGATTTCAACAAGATATTGGGACATACATTGACTAAGATCTATGAAATTGAAATAAAGGAATGGGATGATAAAGTCTCTACTATAATTTTGGCATATAAGAAAACTTGTAAACTTTTGAACAAATCCATGCCCTTTCAATTGGTGTTTGGTGTAGAGGTTGTCTTATCGGTAGAATTTATGTTAACCCCCAATATATTACACGTGCGGGAGGAATTAATAATGAACAAGAACCTGAAAATTGCATTGACAACTTGATGCAGTTAGATAAGTGACACATTATAGCATGTTAGAGCTAGAAGACATAAAAATCCAAGTAGAAGGCATGACATGATAGGCATATTAAGAATAAGAAGATTGAAGTTCGAAAGATTGTTATTCTTTGTTACTCCAATTTTTTGTGCCACCCTAGGATATTAAAAGTGCATTGGTTGGGACCGTATGTTGTGACTTATATACTTAGTTAAGGTGCTTGTTAGTAATAGGTGTTGGATGGTATTGAGTTTCCTAGATACTTCAATAGGAGTAGGTTGAGTTGAGGTGCTTGCTAGTAATAGGTGTTGGATGGCATTGAGTTTCCTGGATACTTCAATAGGAGTAGGTTGATGTCCTACTATAAATAAGTCTTCTTTGTTTTTGTAATAAGGAAATAATGCCATGTTAGATTAGATTTCCATTTCATGCATTTTATTTATATTTGTTTCCCTTCATCATTGTTGTTGTCCTGATGTTGAAAGGAAAAATTAGCAAACAATGCCAAGGGACCAGGGATAGAAGGATAACATAAGGAAAACTAAACAAAGGGAGGTGATAGCACCAGAAAAAGAGGAATGCACATTATTTGTTCTCAGTGAAAATGAAAGAAGAGGCATCAGGGAAGGCACGGTGCACATAAAAAAACCAAGACTTATCTTCACAACCATATTAATGAAACACAACTAAAATGGAACAACAAGCGACATAAGGTGACACAAAAAACACAGAATGTAAAATGAAGGAAAGATAAAGGAATGAAAACACGTTAGGATAGAGAATAGCCACAAAACAATGCTTCCATTACTTCTACAAATGCACAAACTCTTACAATGGAAAAAGAGGTAGATATCCACATGCATGAGAAATATCTAGAGGTATGCAATTGAAAAATACAAAGATATCAATTCTTTAGTAGAGAGCTTAAGGATCCAAAATTTCCAACATTAACAATGAGCCCAACTCTTACATTTATAGATGAATCAATAGAAAGAGATGAAGAGAAGGAGGGAAAACCCTGATTTTAAATACAGCCACCAATGAGAATAATTCAATGCCTACAAATCCACCTACTAATCTATCAAATTAATTTCCCCAAGTCTATTTGGAATGTTGGAGAAGGAAGGAGAGAGGATCAGATTAAATCGGGTGGTTAGAGCAATCCAATCTACTCATTGATGCCCAGATTTACGTTTTCCCATTTCTCACCTACCAGATCCACCAAGAATTTGAATTTTAATATCTAACATTGTAGCCTAAGTCAGTTGCTATCAATTGAGACTGGGTGTGTGCCGATTGAAGCTCTGTAGATAAATATGTGGTTGTCAAAATATTTTCAGATTCGTCTATGCATGCAAGACATGTGGTACATGTTGATTGATTGAAAGCATGGCCAACCATGCAAAGTGTTTTTTGTTTCTACCAAATGTCACTTACTAATTTGTTGCAAATATTTGGCACCCAACTAGCACACTTTGATTGGTTAAGTGTAACACACTAAATATTGTCAAATGATAACTTGGCATAGAATGGTGTAGAGGAGGGCACAAAATTATGTACGTGGAAGAATGAATCATGAGAGAAAGATAAAATGAAGGTGCACGCAATCGCAACACACGTGGAGAAAATGGGGAAAAATGGTGAGTGGGGAACGTATGGTCAAGGTGTAACTATTACAAAATAGTATGTTGTACGTGAGGAGAGGGTGTGTAATAGGTTCTATGAATTATCCAATTTTGGGGCAAGTACCAGGCATCTGGGTAGGATGAAATGCAAGCAAGGAAATGTGCTAAGTAGATATTCGAAGTGTACGTAACCTATAGTATAAAACCTCAGATCTAGAGTGTGAATGTAAGTTGTTCAAATAACTAAGAGATTTATTTGGATAACAGTTATTATTTTTCAATTTAGTTTAGTGTTTTTTTCTAATAAGCATGATTGCATACATGTAACTGATTATTATCTATGTGAATTCATGTGTAGAGGACCGCACACACTTTTAGTGTGGGGTGGAGAAGATACATGATAAATGGGCCATAACTAAATGATCTCTATAGTATGGGTATACATAGAATAAATACGGTGTAGGTGTTTGAGGTAAGGGTGAAGATCAAGAAAATTTACTCATAGATGAAGGACATGCATATATGGATTGATGCACAATGTAACATGAGGTAGGAAGCACCATGTGAAACCACTTAGTGTGATGTATAGTGGATAGGTACTTTGACACATGAAGATACGTGAGAGGAGGTCTATGGATGAGGATTAGGGGAGCATAAGAAGGTTACGATTGGGTCACATAAATATTAGTTAAAAGAATGGAAAAAGGAAGTAGCCATAATTAATGCTTAGTATGATGGTTGGTGAAGAGAAATAAATGCTGTAAAATTTGAAATATTTATATAAGGTGGGGTTTCGATATCATTTTTACCTTGCATTGTGAAGTGAAATGCTCAAAAAAGTTGAAGAGGAAGTTGTGAGTGGGAGTACGTGAAAGAAAAAATATATACATTGAACCAAAGAGATTTGTACATGACTTTGTTTGGAGCTCCATCAGAGAGGGTGTTTGTGTGAAGCAAAGGTGTGTGGCGAGAAAATCTACAAGTTAGGGTTTGAAGTAAATCTAGGGCATACAATTTTAATTTGTAAGGATTGAATATAGTGGAAGAACAATTTTTATCATTGCAATGAAACAAAAATGAGCACCTAGGGAAATTACGAGGGGTAAGAAGCAAAAATAAGTGAAAGTAGAGGTGGAGAGAGGTGGAGGATACCCTAGAAAGTAGATGTTTGGATATGCAGTACCTAGGAGGCATCATCATGGGATTGGATTGGGAGTCATGAATTAGATGAAGCAATGTAAGTGATTATAATCATCATAATAAGGAAAATAAGGATGGCTTGGACAAATCCCTGGTGCTGAAAATAGAATTCCGGATAGAGAATGACATGGGCATTTATGATGATGGTTTTTCGTAAGTATTAGAGTCATGTAGATGTACTAACTACCATAGTTTGGAAAGAAGGAAAATTTATATCAATGTTTGATGTCTTGAGTCCAAGAATACTTTTTATAATTTAGAGGGTGGAGGATCTGACTTACCATGCCATTGATTGGAAAATTGACAGGGTTAAGGAGCTTGGGCACTAAAATTGGTAGTGATCTTAGAGATGATTATACCATGGAAGCAAATTCTACAAAGTTTAACCTATGTAAAAGGTAGGTGTGCCATGGATATTAATAATTTGGAAAACCCCCCTGTGATTCAAGCTGCAATGTACCTCCTTACCAAGTTGAATAACCAAGAGTGTTAGAGCCAAGTGAATAAAAGATGGCTCCATATCGCTAGAAATATGTCTAAGGGAGTGATATATACCTTTTTTGCCTTCATTGTTAAGACCTCAATTGAAGAGGCACACCAAGTATATGTTTTCCAAAATAAGCTCATGCTTAGTTTTGGTTAACTAACACCATTTTCCCCTCTTTTAGAGCTTCAAACTGATTTTTAATATATTCTAAGTACTTGAGGATTCCTGAATGTATCTTCATCAGATAGGAAATTTCTTCCTCTTTCTGAAAATATAAAGAAGTCCTAACTCTTCATATATTGCAAGTTATGGGCATAAGGGGATTTTTTGCACTTTTGCAAATTTTGGGCCTGGGGGGATTTTTTGCAGTTTTGCAAATTTTGTGCCTAGGGGGATTTTTTGCACTTTTGAAAATGTCAGGTTTGGGAGGATTTTTTGCACTTTTGCAAATATCAGACCTGGGGAGCTTTTTTGCAAATTTGTGATTTTGGGCCTGAGGGGATTTTTTACAATTTCACAATTTTTGCAAATGGTGTAGTTTGTGATTTTAGACCCTAAGGCCCATTTTGTAAACTTGCATTTTCTCCATCTCTTTTGTGGATTAATGCAAATTTTCAAATGGGCATAACTTTTGAACCGGTGCTCGAAATTCAATAACAATTTATATTGTTTGAAAGGTATCAACATCCTCTATGTCATGAAAGGCTAAAATATTAATTTTGACAAGGTTATGTGGGTGAAAAATAGGAAAATGTACTCAGCTCCAAAAAAATGTAGTTCCAGGCATCCCAATCACCGAATTTAATGCAGTATGGTGTGATTTCTTTTCCAACAACCTAGAGTACATTGGGGAATGGATTTTTAGTGGTGCCCATGCTTTTTATAGATAATTTAATGAATGTTGTTGGTGGAAGGGATCAAAAATCCATGTTTTTCTTCTTTCTCTGTTCTCTCCAAAATTCTATATATTGTAAACACTTCTCATTTGAGAGGGGGATATTCCAGATATGGGAAAACATTTTTTTTCCTCTGTCTTTGAGCTACAAGCCTTTTCATGGGCTCTGTAAATGAAATTGTTCCTTTATTTTACAAATGTAATGGACTGTTTATATTCATGGAACAATAAAATTTTTGTTTGTGGTGTTCTCTCAACCCTTGAATTTGTTTTTTTTGCATTCCCTTGCCTCTCTATTGCTGCTGTTATATTTTGTGCATACTTCCTTTCATTTTATAGGTTTGTGATGTTGTGTTTCATGGAGATGTTTTGCTGAATGGAGATTTGGTACTGTGTCACAGCTTTCTCACCTCTTCCAACTACATTTTTCTTCTCTACTCTCCTCAGTAGGATATTCTAGTCCCTTTTCTTGGTGTTATCACCTCTTTATCTTAGGATTGAATTTTCTTACATCTTCTTAACCTTGTCTCCTTGGAAAGTTAGAGTAGAATTTAGAGTATATCCTTTGCAAATTGTATGTGTGCACCTAAACAGAGGAATAGGAACCAACCTTCATCGAGAGAGTGATCTTGATTACAAAGTCCCATACTTTGAAAGAATCTTGATGTTATGCAATCACAGTGAGAGTCTCAGCCCATTGAGTTACAAACATTTAGGGGTGTTGTGATTACACATCAATAGTTATGGCATGCCCAGTGGGACCAAGGAAGTCTTCATTTTAATCACAGCAAGATTGACGTGCACTTTTTATAAGTCTTAAACTTGTGAGAAGCTTTGAAATTTCACATATGGGGACTCCAAACGAAGTTGAATCCATTGGTTTGAATAGTATAAACTTGGTAGATTTATGAGAATAATTTAGATAAGATCAAGAAATAGAGAATATGGACTATTTATCAATCTACATTTGTCCCCAGATAGAGCAAGAAGAGGAAGAAGAGATCAAATGTCTCCATCTCCACCGAATAGAACCTTATCAATTCCTCCACCCAGAAGGCCGTTCATTCAATCAACTAGAGTTCTTTGACCAATAAAGATGGCACATCCCAAACCCTATATAAAATTCATTGGAAGAATCTTGCTAGCTCTCAATTCATAAAATCCACTTCCAGTTTGTTTTCGTGTAAATGTACAATAGGGAAATTGACAATTTCTGAGCACGACAACTACACCCCTGTGCCGAAATTTTCATGTTTTATCATTCCCAGGCAGCCCAAGTAAAATTTTCTAGTTTTTTCACCCTCTATTTGATGTAAAATTTATCCCCTAGGTAATTTAGGAAAGTATATCCATACCCCCTATGTGAATTTAGGGAGTTCTAAGAAGATGCTATCTTCTGGCAGTATTGGGAAGGGCTATCACTGGCCTTCCTAAGACTAGATCAACCACCCTAGACCAGAATGGAAGGAAAAAATTCAACATGGAGGTAAATTGAACACCTTAGAATATCATGGAAATAATTTTGGATGGTTTAGGAAAGTTTTAAAATATTTGGAGCAGTCTGAGTGAAAACAAGGTTCATAAGCCTAGGAAGTACATAGGCCTAAAACAACTGTTGAGCTTCAGAAGAATATTTAAGGAGCACTAGATGGAGTTAGAAGTAAACAAAAACATCACTAGATATAGGATTTAAATATCTAAATTTTGGTGAAATAATATTTTTCACAACACCTTGGCGCATAGGATTGGTAGGTAATTTTTTTTACTAGGTACAAGTGAAGTCTCAAATCACAAATTAAATTATTCAAGGATCAGATGAATGAATAAAGATATGATACCCCAACCATTGGATTCATAAGGCCATTTCAAGTTAGGATCATATAACATTTTACCAAGAAGTTCCACCGGGAGCTAAAGTTATCTTCTTTCTAAGTTGCCCTCTCAAAGGTAGTTCAAGACTTAGTCATTTTTCAGGAGGACATGTGTTAGCACCAAGATCCCGGTGGGATTTCATGTCCCTGACATCTCTGAGGTCAAGTAAACCAACCAAAAAATTCACCCATCACCCATGTGACTTCTTGGACCCTCATGTGACCTTCAGACTTGACAGTTCAGCCCCCAGGTGCATTTTTGGAGCATCCATTCCCTACCATTAGATCGGGTGCCATGTGTCAACTCTAAGAATACCATGGAAACTGATGTCCCTAATGTCACTAAGGTGGGGGACATCAAACATGGAAAAATTCACCCCCCCACTATGGGGAGTTTTCTGGACACCCACGTGACTAGCTTTCAATCCCCAGGTGCATTTTTGGAGCATTCATTCCCTACCATTGGATTGGGCGCCACGTGTTAGCTCCAGGACCACCATGGAAACTGATGTCCCTTATGTCCCTAAGGTGGGGGACATCAAACATGGAAAAAATTTCCCAGTCCCTATGGGGAGTCTTCTGGACACCCATGTGACTGGTTTTCAGCCCCCAGGTGCATTTTTGGAGCATCCATTCTCTACCGTCAGATCGGGTGCCACGTGTAAGCTCTAGGAACACCATGGAAATGGATTTCCCTAACATCCCTGAGGTCAGGGAAAACAAGGACACAAAAATTTTCCCACACCATCCATGTCCATGTTTAAATTTTTTTAAATTTGGCACTTAGTCATTTCTTCCCGCTCATTTCTCCTTCACAGCTTCATACATTGCCATGGCTCATTGCATGATTGTCCAGACACCTGGTCCTCCATTATTGCTCCAAACCAGCTCCACCATTGCCACATAAACACCCCAAAAAATTACTCACCTTTCCTACAGTGATGTGTAGGTATCAGAAGGAATTCTCATCAAGCTAAGAAGGAGAAACGAAGAACACAAAGGACAAAAAGGAGAAAACTCCATAACCATGAAATGAGAAGTTGAATAAATCTCTCAAATGAATGCATGAAAAAAATAAATATATTTTTCTATTCATTCCTCTACCCAACACCATCAAGAAGACACCTTCAAACCCTCCTCTTGTGCAACAGAGCATCCATAGTGAAGAAATCCCACTTCTAGCTCAACGAAGAAAAAATTCAATTTCCTCTCAAACCGTTAGGTGAAACGAAGTAGAATCGCATGTGAAGCATAAAAAACAAAACCACATCAAATATATAATATTCTTTGCAAATGGAGGAGAAAACAAGACCTGCAATTTTGAGGTCCATTAATGGCTACCGCACCGAGAAGTAATGTTAGGTCTGAAATTTAAGACTTTAAAATCTCCTAGACTATTAAACGGGCAGGACTGAAATTTTAGAGGGATGATATTAGGCAAAAACCCATATCAAAAAACTTTTTTCCATGTCAATCTGACTCCTAGAAGCCAAATTTCTAAAAATAGCAGGTCTACTACATAGAATTGCTATTTTGAGAAAGTCATCAATAGAAGAACCTACGAAGGAGATGATGACATTGGAGGTGCACTACAACTGAGAATTCACCAGAATAGACATTTTTTACACTTACTAAAAATAGTAAGTGGGCCCTCAAGCACCTACTAAAAATAGAAAGTTGATCCACAAAGAATGAGGAACGCAAGGAGAAAGAGGAAAACTGAGCCGCAACATCCAGTTGAAGATCGGGAATTGATTTCTCACACTTACTAAAAATAGTAAGTTGATTTTACCTAAGGGAAATATGAAGCCAAAGTGGACGGGTTAGAAAATTTCTTAGGATCACGAAGTGGAGAACAGTCAAAGAATGGAGCCAAGTCCACTGCAACAACTCATCCTTTGGCATAATTCTTTTTCATCTTCTTCTTCCTCTTCTTTCTCTCTCTCTTCACTCCTCATATGACACTCTCTATTCAATGTTATATTTTTGTGGTGAGGGTTGCACTTTTTAATATGACTTAAGTGACTTTAGAAATATAACGTAAATTGAGTCACCTTGTTATTATAAAAGGGACTTAAATATTTAAAGTGGAATATGAACAATATTAAGTCATATTAAGGTATTTGAAAGGTCATGAGGAAGAAAAAGAGTCAATTATATTCTATAAATTATAAAGCCATTCCCATTTTAAAGGGATGGTGATTGATCTTGTAAACTCAAGAGTGCATTGTACCTAAAGAAAGAAAAGGAGATAGCCAATTTTATTCTACTTTCCTCCACTTATAAATTTCTTCATTCTCACATTATGTACAACTTTGATTTGAGAAATCAATACAAGGAGTTTCTAAGTTTCTTTGAATAAGGGGTTTCTTGATACTTGGTGATTAGTGAATTCTATTTGGTCTTGTTTCTATTCATAGAGTTGTTTCTTCCCATAAATTCATGTGTTGAAGTTTCTTACTAGTGTGTGTGTAGGAATCTGATTTTCTATTGGTAGCATTAGTTCTCCTACCTCTATTCTCACTCCCTTTCCCACTTTAAGACAAATATTCCCTAGCAAGAGATTGCTAGCTTTTCCACAGGGTCAATGGAGTGCTCTTGTTGGATCCCTAGTCGAGAGGCCACCATAAAAATCCACATTTTATCACACATGCATATATGGAAACTGCACTGGTTAAGTGGAGGGACTTAGATTCCTAGAGCATTGGCAAGAAATCCATAAGTTTTTCCACCCAAATTTTTTTCTCAATAAACAATTTTGGGACCCACTGTGGGGCATATTTAGTAGCATCTGCACCTAATATATGACCGTAAGGGTTTAGGGTTTAGGGTTAGAAGACTTCTCAGGATCATGAAGTAGAGAACAGTCAGAGAATGGAACCAAGTCCACAACAACAACTCATCCTTTAGCATAATTCTTCTTCTTCTTCTTCCTCTTCTTTCTCTCTCTCTTTTCTCCTCATATGACACTCTCTCTTCAATGTTATATTTTTGCATTGAGGGTTGCACTTTTTAATATGACTTAAGTGACTTTAAAAATATAACGTAGATTAAGTTTCCTTGCTATTATAAAAGGAACGTAAATATTTAAAGTGGAATATGAACAATCTTAAGTCATATTAAGATATTTGAAAGGTCATGAGGAATACAAGGAGTCAATTATATTCTCTAAATTGTAAAGCCATTCCCATTTCAAAGGGTTTGTGATTGATCTTGTAAACTCAAGAGTGCATTGTACCTAGAGAAAGCAAAGGAGATAGCCAATTTTATTATACTTTCCTCCACTTCTCAATTTCTTCCATTCTCACATTATGTACAACTTTGATTTGAGCAATCAATACAGGAAGAAGGAGTCTCTAGCTTTCTTTGACTAAGGGGTTTCTTGATACTTGGTGATCAGTGAATTATATTTGGTTTTGTTTCTATTCGCAGAGTTGTTTCTTCTCATAAATGCATGTGTTGAAGTTTGTAACTAGTGTGTGTGTAGGAATTTGATTTTCTACCATAAGCATTAGTTCAACTACCTCTATTCTCACTCCCTTTCCCACTTTCAGAAAAAGTCTTCCCTAGCAAGATATTGCTAGCTTTGCCATAAGGTCAATGGATTTCCCCTGTTGGATCCCCAGTCGAAAGGCCACCACATTAATCCTTATTTTATCATGAATGCATATACGACAATTTCACCAGTTAAATAGAGGGACTTAGATTCCTAGAGCATTGGAAAGAAACCCACAAGTTTTTCCACCTAAAAAATTTTCTCACTAACACAGTTGAAACATTGAAGAACATTCCATATTTCACTAGAGAGAACTAGAAAACTCCGATTGACCACATCTAGGACATTACAACTGTATGTGTAATTCATGAGATTACTGAAATGGACATTGTTGTCAAGTTGTTGGCATCCTCCTTTAAGGGTAAATCTATGCAATGGTTCAAAAGTCTAACCGCAAGATCTATCTAGAATTGGGACCATTTTTACACATCTCTTCATAATCAATTTGGGGATAAGGGGGATAATCTGTATTTATTTGAATAATTGATAACTATTAAGAGAGATCCTAATGAATAATTAACTGATTTTAACTTCACATTTCAATGGACGTGGGATAGAATTCCTTTGGCCATGAGACTAACAGTTGAAGGCAATTTCGTATACTTTCTTTAAGCTTTAAATTCATATATTTCCATGATGATTCAATCCATGGGAGGTAAAACTTTACTTGCAACCTAAAACATCACTATTAGAGCTGAGAATTGCTTAATTCAAGTTGGTAAACTTGCACCTAGGCTACCTATGCCTCTATTTATAGAACTAGTAGCTACAAGCATTAATTAAGCACCCACATTAGCTCCCATTCCTACTCCAAGAAATTAGAGTTCAACTGAAGCTTCCACCTCATCTTATAGTACCTAGAATGAGCTCCAAGAAGTCATGAAGCAATAGAAAAACTTGGGTAATGAGTTGGTAACACTTAAGAGGTAGTAAACACAAAATTTTAGATCATATCAGCCTCAAACTCAACCCAATAGACCTCCATGTCAGCCTAATAGGCCACCCATTCAAAACAAAAATAAGAACCAAGTTAGCCGCCCTACTAACAAACTATTCTCACCTTACAGTCCTAATGTTGCATCCACATCTAGAGCCTTGGTACTAGTGAAAAATAACATGGCTCAGGAATATGACTGGTGATTTCCATGTAATCAATCACATAACTAGTCGATGTGTTTCAATGGTGCTTTGAATCAAGCTCTGATGGTGGTAATAATTGGTGTAGAACAAGAGGTAGGCCAAGAAGGAAATGAGCAGCAGGGAACATCTCAGCAAGAGGCACCTCCAAATGAGATCACACTTGTCAAATGGCATGTTGAAGATTTTTGTGGCATAAATCAAGCTCCTTCTCAAAGTGTGGCAGCTAATACACAGTTTAAGAAAAGGAATATTGGAGAGGGACAGTCATCAAATTCAAATTATCTATAACCCTCTATCATTTAACAAGGTATGAGTAATCAAATTTTAGCTCCCAATGTGTAGGGC
Organism: Taxus chinensis; assembly: GCA_019776745.2. NCBI lineage: Eukaryota > Viridiplantae > Streptophyta > Pinopsida > Cupressales > Taxaceae > Taxus > Taxus chinensis. Next base: position 187,101,150 of record CM034147.1, read on the forward strand.
CAGCCCAAGCTACCTTCTAGACAAGCTCAAGTACTAGTTGTAATGACCAATGAGCAAGAGAAGAATGTGCAAGGAAAGGGGTAAAAGAGAGATAACTCTTATCCCTTCAACATCATTGAGTAGATGAAGAAAATTAATGTAAACATTGTAATGTGGGAATCATTGGCTATCCTGGGGCAAAGAGACGTATTAAAAGTTTCTATGGCTAATTGATTGGCATCAAATCAGCCATGCAAATAACAAGAAAAAGTTCTTACCAATGCATCTTAGCAAAGATAAAATAAAGGAATCCACCAAGGTAAAAATTTGAATCCCCCACCATTCCATATCTCATTGATCATTGGAGATAAGTTACTACATAATTACATGATTGATTCAGAAGAAAGTAGCTCAGTCATTCCAAAACAAATAGCTGATCAATTGGGCCTTCAATATGAAGTCATAGCCAAAGGTGTGGTGCAATTGGATGGGATAATAGTAACAATGGTTAGAGTAATCAAAAATTTTATCCTCACATTACATGCATGCCCCAACGTGACTATCTTACAAGATGTATCAGTCATAGACTTTCCACAACTCTTTGCGTTGTGTTTGTCATCACTGCTAAAATTGGAGGCTATTATTCTACTTATTGGTCACACAATTTTTTAGAAAAAGGTATGGATCTAAGGCTACAATCAGATTTGATCCCATTGCAAAATTCTACATAAAGCCTCATACATCAAGTCAAATCAATGAAAATTTTTCAACCTTTGATCAAGAAGATCTCCCAAGCACTTATGAATCAAATACTAAGTTTGGATTCATTCCAAAATTGACTCTTGATGAAAGGGAAAACATAATACATGCTTTTGACCCTTACAAAGAAATGAAGGAATCTGAACTAGGATTTTATTGTTTGAATGAAGAGAATCAACCTCTCCCTAACATCACTAGGCTAGACCACAAGAATGATAATAAGGTATGGAAATTATTCTTTGATGGTTTAAGGATTAGACAAGGTGCAGGAGGAGGAGCTATGCTTATTTAACCTTAAGGAACAAACTATTACTAAAATTTTAATTTCCAATTTTCCTGCTCAAACAACACAGCTGAGTATGAAGCCTTGATTCATGAATTGTATTGGGTAAGAAAAATAGCCATTAAAAAATTGTAAGTATTTGGTAATAGTGAGCTGATTCTGAACCAAATCATATGATAAAATGCTGCTAAGAATGATCTATTGAAGAACTACAAAAACTAGGTATGGGATCTAAATGAATATTTTAGAGCTTTTAGCTTCAATCCCATCCCAAGAAATAAGAATGAAGTAGCAGAAAAATTGGCAGAAAATGGGGCTATATTTGATGTTGTAGATAATATCAAAGGTGAAAAATCTCAACCTTACATCAAAGTGGTTGTCAAACCACCTATTCTGGATAACAACACAAGTTGGCAAGCCTTTGAGAATGATTAGAAAATTGTCAATTTTTTACAAGAAGAAGCTTAGTTCTCTACTGGAAACCAAGACAAGTTGGAGCATCAGTATGGTGACCAAGTGGCATAGATGAGAACTAACAAATTACCAAAAGGTCTTGTAACTTTGGAGTCAATTTTTAACCCAAATGATCAATTCTGGAAGGAGAAAGCAAACATTCAAGTAAAGGGTGAAGATTCAGAGCCCATTTCAGTAGCTGAAGGAAAGACATTTCAAATTGGAAAAATAAGTACCCCGCAAGAAAAATTTGAATTTGTTCAACTTTGACAATAATTCTCAGATGTATTTTCTTGGACTTACAAGGAATTAGGAGGTTTCAACTAAAAGTTGGCACATCATACTATTGAGCTGAATCTAGAATCCAAGCCTATCAGATAAAAGTAAAGGCTGGTTAAAAATCAAATTGAACCTCTCATGAGGAAAGATTTGAACAATTTGATTGAAGCCAACATCATATTCCCTATCAAACAATCAAGTTGGGTTGCAAATTTGGTTCCGGTGAGGAAAATAAATAAAGAAATCAGATTTTATGTGGACTTCCGTGATCTAAATAGAGCATCACTTAAAGATCATTATCCACTTCCATCAACGGAACAAATCTTGCAAGTGGTAGCTAGTTTTGAAAGGTTTTCCTTTCTAGATGGCTACTTGGGCTATAATTAGATAATGGTGAAAGAGGAAGATCAGTTCAAGACAACATTCCATACAAAATGGGGCACATATGCTTACAAGAAGATGTGATTTGGATTGAAAAATACTGGAGCAACATTTCAAGGAGCTATGGATATGGCGTTCAAAGGAATAATCAACAAGATAGTGCTAGTATATCAAGATGATATCACCATGTTCTCAAAGAATGTAGTAGACCACTTCTTTCACCTCAGACAAGTATTTCAAATATGTACAAGATTTAGAGTTTCGTTGAATCCAAAGAAGTGTGTATTTTTGGCACACAAGGGTAAATTGTTGGGCCACATTGTCTCAAGAGAAGGGTTAAAAATCGATCCTGAAAGATTTTAATCCATTTGAAGACTTCCATTATCACATCACAAGAAATATCTCCAAAGCTTCTTGGGAAGGATCAATTTTGTTTGCAGATTTATGTCTAATTTTGCCACTCTTGTGAAGCCTTTAACAATGATGTTGAAGAAGAGTCTTGCATTAAAATGGACAATAGAAGGAAAAGAGAGTTTTAATGCCATAAAACATGCAATATCACAATCCCCAACTCTTATCAACCCAAACTTCTCAAAGGACCTCATGTTGTATGATTTTAAAGGATTATACATAATCTCAGCTATCTTGGTACAACTAAATAGAGAAGGTTCAAAAAATCCCATAACATTCTTCATCCAAATCCTTGAATATTATGAAATAAGGTATTCTTTCATTGAAAAGCATGTATTTGATGTCATTATGAGTTTGAAGAAGTTTAGACACTTGGTCTCAAAAAATAAGATTAAATTGTTAGTACCTCATGCTGATGTCAAGGACTTTCTCCTGAAAAAGAATTTGAATGAGAAGAGAGCAGGTTGGATCACTCAGGTAATGGAATATGATATTGAAATCAATGTGATCGAGCTAGTTCATGGAAAAGGTCTGTACAAGAATCTCACTTCTAAACCACATGATGATTCAAAAGGAGAAGAAGAGGATTTCCTATTACTGCAGCATGAGAAAGAACAACTAGCTAACGATGTTCCCATTCCATGTTGGACTAAAGACTTGGTGCATTATCTCCAAACAAGTTTGTGCCCTCTATAAATAACCGAAGCAAAGAGGAGATACTTTAGATTACAATCCATTCCAAATGTTCTTATTGATGGTGTTTTTTTTTAAAAGGACATTAATGGTGTTCTATTGAGATGCATTTGATTATGTCAAGTTGAGAAGATATTGTATGAGTTTCATGATGGTGAAGCAGAAGGCCACTTTTCTCCACGAGTAAAAACTCCAAGGATCATGAAGGCTGGTTGCTATTGGCCTATGGTGTTTAATGATTGCTACTCATGGATCAAGAAATGTAAGAAATGTGCATTCTTCATAGGGAAAGAAAGGTTAGTAGCCCTGCCCCTTCGTCCAATTTCAGTAGACCATCCATTCCTGCAATGGGGATTGGACATCATTAGAGTGATCAACCCAAATTCAACTCAAGGCCACAAGTGGATACTTATGGAAACAGACTATTTCACGAAGTGGACTGAAGTTGTGGCACTTAAGGAGGCAAATGAATCCAATATCTTGGATTTATACGAAGAAATAATCACTAGGTTTAGAGTCCCTACCACTATCATATCATATAATTTATTGGCATTTCTTTGTACAAAAATCACTGAGTGGGCTGTCAAGAATGGTGTATACCTCAGTACTTCATCAAAATATTACCCTCAAGGTAATGGCCAAGCAAATTCATAAAATAAAAACCTACTAAGAATCATCAGAAGGAATCTTGATGAGAATTAGAGGAGTTGGCACAAAAAACTCAAATCAACTCTATGGGTTGATAGGATCACACCCAAGAGGTCTATAGGAAGCTCTCCATACAAGCTTGTAAAGGGGAAAGAAGTATTTCTACCTATATCACTTGAGTTTCCATCATTGGAACTCATGAGATAGTTAGAACTAGCTGAGTATGAGCCCATGGAAATAAAGTATGCAAAGATGATGAAATTAGAAGAAGCAAGAGAAAATGTAGTGCAGACCATGGAAAAGGATCAAACATTGATTAAGAAGAACTTTGACAAGAAAGCTAAGCCTGGACATTCCAAGCAGTAGATTTGGTATTGAAGTGGGATGGTGATCATGCAAAGCAAGGAAAACATTCCAAGTTCGATGCCATATGGAATGGTCCATACATGATCACTGAATGCAAAGGTAGCAATGCCTTCTGGATGACTAAGTTGGATGGTGAAGAATTTTAGATTCCAGTAAATTTAATCTATCACAAACATTACTATTACAAGTATAATTTCTCACCCTTGTACATATTAGTCTAGCATTTCCAATTCCTCCAAGTGATTGTGCACATTTTTTCTATTTTTAGAATAGGTTTCGATCAGCTAAGTGCTCTGCACATATTGTATTGCTTCTGTTGTATGCTTGTATATAGTTCATCTCACTCCCAGAAGAGAGTTGCAGCCACAAGAGAATCAAATCAGAAGAGTATCCATATCGAAGTAGGTTTGTATGTTTTCATTACACTCTAATAGATCAGATTTTTAGAAAGTCAAGTGAGGGAAAATCTTCCAAGTTTCAGGCAATTTTATACTCTCAAAAACTTTGACTTCAAGGTTTTCTTACAAAGGATAAGAGTGCAAGCAGCGGAAGGTAGTAATAAATCAAATATGAGACTACTAGGAAGACTCCATGCCCAATGGATTGCTACAGGAAGCTGACCATACGTCATTTGACAAGAAGATAACCCCGCTGAGTTGCCAAATTGTTGTCTAAAATAAGCTCATGCTTAGTTTTAGTCAACTAACACCATTTCCCCCCTTTCAGTTCTTCAATATGATTTTTTATATATTCTAGGTACTGTAGGATTCCTGAAATTATCTTCATCAGATAAGAAATTTCTTCCCCTTTCCGAAAATATAAAGTAGTCCTTCTAACTCTTCATATTTTGCAAGTTACGGGCCTAGGGGGATTTTTCACACTTTTGAAAATTTCAGGCCTGGGGGGATTTTTTGCACTTTTGGGCCTGGGGGATTTTTTGCACTTTTGCAATTTTGGGCCTAGCGGTATTTTTTGCACTTTTGAAAATTTTAGGCCTATGGGGATTTTTTACAAATTTGCAATTTTAGGCCTCGGGGGATTTTTTGTAAACTTGCAATTTCAAGCCTAGGGGGATTTTTTGCTATTTCACAATTTTTACAAATGGTGCAGTTTACAATTTCAGGCCCCAAGGCCCATTTTGCAAACTTGCATTTTCTCCATCTCTTGTGTGGATTAATGCAAATTTTCAAATGGGAAAAACGTTTGAAATGGTGCTTAAAATTCAACAAAATTTTTATTATTGGAAAGGTCTTGACATCCTCTACACCATAGAAGCCTGAATTATTAATTTTGGTGAGGTTAGGTGGGTGAAAAACATGAAAATGTACTCATTTCCAAAAAGTGTAGTTCCAAGCATCCCAATCATCGAATTTAATGTAGTATGGTCTGATTTCTTCTCTAGCAAGCTATAGTACATTGGGAAATGGATTTTTAGAGGTAGCCATGATTTTTCTAGATCATTTAATGAATGTTGTTGGTAGGAGGGAGAAAAATCAGAGTTTCTCTTCTTTCTCTCTTCTCTCCATAATTCTATATATTGTAAACACTTCCCATTTGAGAGGGGGATATTTTGGATATGGGAAAACATTTTTTGTTTCCTCCATGTCTTTGAGTTGTAAGCCTTCTCATGGGCACTATAAATGAAATTGTTCCTTTATTCTACAAATGTAATGGATTGTTTATATTCATGGAACAATAAAATTTGTATTTGTGGTGTTCTCTCAACCCTTGCATTTATTTTATTACATTCCCTTGCCTCTTTATTGTTTTTGTTATATTTTGTGCATACTTCCTTTCATTTTACAGGTTTGTGATGTTGTGTTTCATGGAGATTTTTTAGTGAATGGAGATTTTGGATTGTGTCACAGCTGTTTGGCCTCTTCCAACTGAATTTTTCTTTTGTACTCTCCCTCAGTAGGATATTCTAGTCACTTTTCTTGGTGTTATCACCTATTTATCTTAGGATTTCATTTTCTTGCATCTTCTTAACCCTGTTTCCTTGGTAATTTAGAGTATATTTTAGAGTATATCCTCTGTAAATGTATGTGTGCACCTAAATAGAGGAATAGGAACTGGCCTTCATCCGGAGATCTCTTCCAGTTTCAAAGTCCCACACTTTGGGAGAAGCTCCATGTTATGTAATCACATTGAGAGTCTCAGCCCATCAAGTTGTAGACATTCAGGGGAGCTGTGATTATGCATCAACAATATATAATATAAGTTTTGGTGCCATCATATTTTCTATTGTGTTTGTAGAAATTGGGGTACCTGATGGGCCAAAGGAGTAGATTTAGCAGTTCTCTGAGGAAAATAAGTCACTTGTAGAAATATTTTCAAAATATACATGTGATGGATCTATGAGTGATCCATATAAGCAATGATTGGAGAAATGTATAGAAGCTCCTATGTGAAGCTTTTAAGAATGAAAGGAAAATACCCAAGGACCTTCCTGCAGTATTCGATAAGTAGGCCCAGTTATCTTTTTATCAACATTTTTGTATAGGCAGGTTTGGGATGAAGAATGGAAAGTGGAGCCCTTTGTGCAAGCTCTCATATTCCTTCACTGTGTGCTACTTTTAGGCTTTAGTAAAAATGAATATCCAATATGCACAGATTGAGGTTTGATGTAGATAAAGTGGACTATGAGTATCATACTCTCATAAAGACATACATATCCAGGTAAATCTATTTATATTGAAAAATTGATATTTGATAATATAAGTATCAACTAAATGAGTTTGATAGTTGGGAAATATGGTATAGCTAAGGTATAAATATAACCGAAGCCCAAGTTGGTAGATGAGAAGTACATTGAGAATGAATTAAAGCTTCGTGAATTACCAAAAGGAAATTATATAGTAAGCACATTATAAGATGATGATCTTTTAGTTTTAGAAGAAGAATAAGAAGAAGACTTGGGGGAAGATAGTGGTGGCCTTGATCATGGTGCATGGAAGTTACGAGTAGTAGGGAAAAAGAGAGATCATGAGGATAATTTCCCTCCCATAGTGGAAGTAAAAGAATGCGAGGACATAGATATAGGTGAGGGCACCGAGGACCACGAATTTAAGAATTTGATAAGGAAAACCAGAGTACAGAGTGTAGGCATGGGTCCCTCATAGATGTGGAAAATATTGCCAAGAACCTCACCCATCAAGCTTGAATCAATACAGAGAAGGTGCAAGTACATTATGGTGAAGAAGGATAGTGATGGAAAAAATTCAAGTGACAACACGCATGTCGTAAACGAGACTCATGTCATTGATGTTGATGTAGAGTAACCTCAATATAAAGAAAAAAAACATGATGAGGAAATCTATGTAGAGCATAGGAATAGGGGTGGCACCACAAGGGAAGAGAAAGGAAAATATAATGGAAAACCTTCTAGCAAGCCAATTGATACACAAGAGAACATGACAAGTAAAGGACCAATTTTGTTTACTCAGTTTCATGCTCCCAACGGTCACCAATGTGGAAAGACTAAGGGATAATATGATTAAAAAATACCTACACTTGGGTAGATTGGTGACCCATCTAAAATCATTCGTGTCAGGTTTTACAGTAAATCAGATCTAGAGAAGCTATATGGGTGGGATTTGATGGATCTAGAGGAATCAACTGTGCGCAGGTGAAAAATGTTTTCCTTGAGGATATAGACTCATATGGATGAGATTGAATTTGATGTGAAGGAGGAAGCATGTGTGATAAGAAAAATGATGAAGAAAGTGAAAACCACACACTGGATAGTGAAGCAAATAGATTTTATGGATGAACATGCAAGTAATGCTTTGACTAAGTTGGCCATTGAAGTTGCATAGAGAAATATGGATAAATCAAAAACACTCATGGTGCTAATGGAAGATGATAAAATATTAACAGAATAGGTGAAACCGTTAACATAAACACATAGGAAGGAAAACGAGGAAAGGAAGGATATTTTTGATTTTGTAGTAGAGCTCAGGAAGGAATTCATAGATGCACATCTAGACATTAGTGAGAAAATTGATAAGATATACAAGTCCTCCTTAAAATTCTTGCAATATTGTGTTCACTTGTTGATCAAGAAGCAGCTAGTCACACTGTGAGTAGCTACATAAATAGATGCATAGAAAGAGGAAGATATTCCAACACAAAAAGAAAGAGCCAATGCAACAATAACTCATTGCATAATTGGATATGAATCTTTTCTTCAAATACTAAGGAAAGAAATGATGAAGGTACAATCAACATTAAATATGTGTGCAGACCTCGTGGAAATCATTAAGACAATGGCTTTGGTGTAGAATAATTATGTCCTTACTACAAAGAAGGATAAAACTCTTGGGCATGAGGAGAGACTGACATTATTAGTAGAAAAGTGTGATGCGCTCACAATAGCCCGGGACCCTTACAAAGTGTTGGTGAGGAAATTTGTTGGGTGGAAAAAATTGTGAATTCTTAGCCAACGCTTTGGCATTATAAGTGCCTCTACTTAATAGGTGCAGTTGTTGTGTATGCATGCGTGAGAAAGCATGGATTTCTATGGTGGCCTTTTGGCTAGGGATCGAACAGGGGAACTCCACTGACCCTACAGAAAATGATTGGAGTTATCTACAAGGGGGTAATTTTCCATGTAGGTGGGAAAGGGAGTGAGAAAATAGGTAGGAGAACTAATGTTGTAGGTAGAAGATCATATTCCTGCACACACTAGTTAGAAACTTCAACACATACATTCATGAGAAGAAACGACTCTGTAAATAACAACAAGACCAAATAGAATTAATTGATCACTAAGTATTAAGAAACCCCTTAGTCAAAGAAAGTAAGAAACTCCTTGTATTGATTGTTTAAACACAAGTTTTACATGGTGTCAGAATAGAAGAAATTTGAGAGTGGAGGGAAGTAGAAGAAAAATGGCTATTTCCTTTGCTTTCTCCAGGTACAATCCACTCTCGAGTCTACAAGATCAATCACCCGTATTCGAATGGCATGAAGAAGACATTATATATTTTGCAAGAAATGGTTATAACTTCTTCTTTGTTAGCAAGAAACAATCTACAATCTTTTCAATCATTCACATCCATTCATATTCTTGATTTGTGAAGAAACACCAATGGCGGGAAAAACAAGACTTTTCATAATGTAGTCGTTACACTCATTTTGTAACTTTGAATTTGAACTATTCATCATGCCTTTGAAACTTTAAACTAGATTCATCCACATGGGAGAAATTTACTGGAGTGGGCATGGAGGATGCCTTTTGCATTTTGTGACTTCATAGAGATTTGGCATTTTTTACATTTTTGGTCCGATCTTCTGTTTTTGATATAAGCCTAACATATGGCTTCACTTGATTGGCAAAGGAATTGTGGCTCGCTTTATGAATTTTAGCCCTTTTTACAAAAAGACTCAAAACCTCAAAGTTCTTTGCCGACCCACTTCCATGGTTTGAATTTCAACATGGACATAAGTCCCCAGTGGAACTACAGATGATTTTATGATTTTTACTCCACTTTTTGAAATAAAACAAAATTTCCAAAAGTGCTCCAATGGCCGGCTTTCATGCTTTGACTTTCAATGCGGGCTCAACATTTGACTTTTTCCTCATAGCATGATCGGGGCTACAGGTCACTTTATGACTTTTAGCCCATTTTCACCACAACGCCTCAAAATGCAAAAAGGATCCTCCTTTCTTCCTTTCCACCAATCTGCCAATCAAAGTCTTCCAGGACCATGAGGCCAATCCAACATTTTTGCTAAAATAACAAAAAATGTTAAGTTAAAAAAAAAAGGGCCTGTCCTGCCACATCTAATTAGATATGTCCATGTACAAATGGATAATGGGACCAAAATTTGATGGGGAAGAAAATTCCCATCATTCATGACTGTGGAAAAATGCAGAGAAGAAGAAAACTCCACCTTTTCGCGCCTGATTTTCAAATTTCTTTCTCGAACCAAGGAATAAAAAACAATACAAGGTTATACGATCCATGGCCGTAGAAATATTGAAATTTTCATTTAAATGAGGAAAACAATAAAATTTTCACATGTCTAGATAGCAAAATGGAAAATTTATTAAAACCTGTAGATTGGAGAGTTTAAACAACTTCAAAGCATGAATTTCTCTATCTTTTTGGACTTCCAACTTTACTTAAAGACTTATGGAGGGTGTGAGCTATATATTTTTGAATTTGACTTAAAAAATGAGGGGGGGATTTTGAGGGTGAAAATAGCTAGCTCTAGCTTGGGGACATGAAATGGACTGAGCATAGTGAAGACATGACATGGGAATCCAGAATCTTAATCTATAGACCTTATAATTCATTGATCAGTGCCTTATCCATTAGGCCTTATAGATTCATGTACAAATTTAAGAAAGAAAGATTAGAAGAAGGAAACACACACATGACATGCAACAGAAGGGGAAACAAAACCATAAAATGGAAAGGGAAACACACCTATGGTACAAGGCAAGAGAAAACCCCGCTTTCATTGATGATAAAATTTCAAGTATTTCCCGCTTCGAGGTTATCCTAATATGAGAGAAGAAAAGCGTTCTCACCGCAAGATTCATGAATCTGGAATGGGCTGAGCCATAATGAATCAAACTTTCCATGGATGACTTTTGGTTCTCTTCTCTTGTCCCATAGCAAGATGAAGTCTTGAACTTTGAATTCTCTTTCCTTGGCCTTCTTATCAAAAATCTTCTTTACTTTCAATTGGTGCTCCTTAATGTGATCCACCACGTGGAGTTTATTTTCTTCCAACTTCTTAAGAAAGAGGATCCTCTTGTCAATGGAATCCTTGTACTGACCATCTTCTATTGCCTGTAGTAGCTCGAGAGCTAGCATCTCATTCATGAGAGGAATTTCTGCTTAAACTCCATAAAACAGTTGGAATGGTGACATAGTTATTGCCTACTTGTGAGTGATCCTATCCACCCATAATGTTTCGTATAACCTCTTGTGCCAATTCCTTTGATTCTCATTTACAAGCTTGCAGAAAATGGTCAAAATGTTCTTGTTTCTTGAATCGGCTTGTCCGTTTCCTTGTGGAAAGCAGTCACAAGAATAAGATAGGGATATTTCATAGCTATAGAAAAACTTAGTCATCTATATTTAAGAGAAATACGTAACAATATCTGCTATAATATTCTATGTCCCTCTGAAATGGACTATGATATTCTCCTTGATGAAGTTGCATACTATTTCATTGTTGGCTTGTTTGGCCATAATGGCTTCCACCCATTTGCTGAAGTACTCTCTTGTTGTGAGTACATAGGTGTGCCCCGTACTTGAGTGAGGGTTCATAACACCAATGAAGTTGAGTCCTCACTGTTTAAATGGTTCTTCCATAACCACAAGATTGAGTGGTAATGCAGCGATTTTTGATGTTCCAACGAACCATTGGCATGCTTTGCATTTAGAAACACAATCTTGAGTGTCTACAAAGATGGTGGGCCAATAATCCCTTCCTCAGAGGATATTGTGTGCAATGAAAATTGCTTTAAAATGTCAACCACATGCTTTGTCATGGTATGCTTTAAGAAACTTTTCTTGTTGCTCTTTATCTACGCACGTGAGGAAACAACCATGTAGGCCTCTTTTGTAAAGTACATGATTCCAGATTAAAAATTTAGTTACCTTCAGCTTGAGTGTTCTCCTTTGCTTGTAATCAAGATGGGGGGGAATTCTCCATAAGTTAGGTAATAAGTGATATCATCATACCACTCATTAGTAGTGGTGATAAAGAGAACCTATGGGTTATCTTCTGAATAAGTTGAGCAAGCACAATTTTCTTCGCCATGTTGAACTTTGAGGGTTTCATCTTCAACAATCAGCTTGCACAAGCCATTTCCCCTTACAAGATTACATGGTCGAATCTCCAAGTCATATTATTAACTTTTGCAATCCAATTTCCTCTTTTAGCTCTAGGATCTTGTTGTGTCAAGATGGACTTGATTGAACTGTCAGGAACCATCACCACCATATGGGAATTGAGGATGTAAAATGTGAAGTTTTTTATGGCCTTGACCACTGCATAGGCATGCTTCTCCAAATAGCTATATTTTAGCTCTTGCTTTTTTAAAGGACAACTCATGAAAGCAATAGGTGCTTCCATGCCTTCATCATTTTTCAGAATGAGAACAGAAGACAATGTATTTTCTTATGCATAAAAATACACGATGAATTCTTTGTTAAAATATTGAGATACAAGAGTCAAAGCCTTGGAAATGGATTTCTTGATCTCTTTGAATGCTTCCTTCCCTTCATTATTCCATTTGAAGTTTTCTTGTGGTTTCATCATGGTAGTGATGTGCTTCATCAACTCAACAAACTCAGGCACAAAATGATGAAGAAAGTTCACATTTCCAAAGAATGAATGAAATCTTTATTTCTTATGGGCAGGGCTAATGCTTGAATGGATCTAATCCTCCTAGTATAAATGGGTGCTCCATGCTTGTTCACAATGTGCCGCAATAACTTACCTTTTGTGACTCAAAAAATGCACTTTTTTGGATTTAGTGATATGTCATGTTTCCTACACCTTACAAGTAACTGTTCCAAGTGATAGATATGATCTCCCCTCTTCTTTGAAAATACTATGAGATCATCAAGATATATAAAAATGTAATTCTTCAAATCTTTGAAGGCCAAATCCATCGCCCTTTCGAATGTAGCTCCTACATTGATTAGGCCAAAAAGCATTCTGTTGTAGCCAAAATTACCCCAAGGTGTTGTACAGGTTGTCTAGGTGTGGTTCTCCCATGCCACTTTGATTCGATTATAACTTGAGAATCCATCAATTAATGAAAGCATTTCATATCCATTGACTACTTGCAGGATATGGTCCATGATAGGAAGAGGATAATTTTCCTTTAGTTATGCCTAGATCAAGTTGCCAAAATCAACACATATCCTTATTTCACCATTCTTCTTTCGCACTGGCACAATTTTAGCCACCCATGTTAAATGGTGGATGGGAAATATTATCCTTGCATTAAGCATCTTTGTTATCTCCTCCTTGATGAAATCAACAATATTTGGGTTGTATATCCATTGTTTATGGCTGAAAGGCTTAACACCCTACTTCAAAGGAATTGAGTGATGCAATTCCTTTGGCTGGAAGGATTTTAGTTCATCATAAGAGTAGGTGAAGACATCTGAGTATTTCTTGAGTAATGCAACAAACATTCTTTTTTCTTCATATGAGCAACATTTTCCACTATTGACCATCCTTGGCTCCTTCGGGGTACCAATGTTTTCTTTATCAAAATCAGATGGGCACCGAGAAGATTGCTTTTCTTTCTCTTGAATGAATTTGTCATGTTTATCAAAGAGGTCTTCTAAAGAGACTACGCCTTTGGGAATTTTGTTCCCTTTCAATTTGATTACTCCCTCATCATCAATCCCTTCAATTCCTTCTTTCTCTTCTTTCGGGACTACTTCCTAGTGTGGATTTTCACCCCCTTCAAAGAAGAGATTATTGAAATTATCCCTTTTCTCTAAAAAGGCTATAATTTGGTTATCATCATTAAATACTTGCCAATTTTTTGCATTATCTAGTACACTAGGCCTGAATACCATTTCAATGGTCACTTTGTCCTTACTAAAATAAGTATGAGGTGTCAGTATGAAAGTTAACACTACAAGAGAATCAACCTTTTCATTTTGTTCCCTTGGAATAGCTTCAATGGAAAATAAATCAAAAGATTCAATGTAGTCCCACACTCTCTTTCTGTAATGTCGGAGTCTTAGATTCTTCACCATATATTTTTCGATGACCTACTTTACTATAACCTCTGCATCACCTTCGCATCTGAGTTTATTGATTCCCATGTGCTCTGTTGCACTCATGCCTAAGATTAGTGCTTCATACTCTACAATGTTATTTGTATTATCAAATTGTAGTTTGTAGGAAAATGGGTAGAACTCATTGGAAGGAGAGTATAATACTACACCAGCTCCTGAGCCCACACTGAAATGACTACCATAAAATTCCATTTTCATAATTTAATCTTCCTCTTCCTCCATGAAAAGTGGCAAGTTCTCCTCTTTTTTTTGATGTGAGGAAGTGGTTTCCTAGCCCACAATCTTGAAAGAGAATGTTTGATTTTAGATCATAAAACTTTTGTACTGTGAACTTCATCTTTCTTACTGGTAGCAACTTCTTCATCTCACCTTTTACTGGGATAGTTGTAGATGACCAAACCATTTTTATCTCTCCACCTAGGTCTCTTCCAAAAATCATACTCAATAGCATATCAAATGATGTTTGGATGTCTTCTACCAATATGGTTAGGAGCATCTTCTTGTCTAGAAAATTAGATAATGCTACATGTGCATCTTTGATTCTTTCTACCAATGGCACTTATTTTGATTCCATTGAGTAGCAGGTGTAAGTTACCCGGGTCAATGTGAGACGTAGATCAATTGTAACTTTTATTGGCATCACAATGTTTGAGGTTCTGGAATCTATGATAAAATTATTTAGTTGGAAGCCTTTAATGAGGAGTAAAAGGTAGACAGGATGAACCTTGTTTTTTTTTAGGCACTGAGGGCTAGCATGTTTTCGAAAGATGGTTTGGATGGTGTGGGAAGTAAGCCTTTAGAATTAGGACTTGAGGATATATGGTTACCACCATGAATATGCATTAATGAACTTGTCAAATTGGGCAGGGTGTTTTTGTTGGTATTCTATTTCTAAGACCTGGACTTTGGTTTTCCTTGCATGTTCCACAAAGTCAAATGGGGTTATGGTGAGTGAGGAAGAGGTTCCAGAAATGTAGTAAGATTTAAATGGTAGAGGATTTCTACTTTGGGTGTTGAATTATCCTTTTTGGGTGTAGAAATTGGCTTGGAAGGGGGTGAGGGTGTAGTTTTTGATTGAACCTTAGATGTTTTTACAAGAACAACATTTAAAGGAGAATTGTTCGTAGCAACTTTTGAGATGGGAGAAGAATTAGATGACTTACTTGGAATAGTAGCATGATCCATGACAACCAGTTAGTCATGTTTTTCTTTGGCCAATTCCATAGAAGGTGGTAATGGTGATCCTCTGCTGATGGTTTTATTTTTTGTGACCTCTGGAGGAGAATATTCTTTATTCTTCTTATCCTTTACCATAATCGTTGAGGGTGAAACACCTTTCTTGGATTGTGCACGAGTGAAAACAAACATGAGAAACTTGGAGCTTCTTCATCATGCTCATCTTCATCATCAATGTACTCAATTAGGCCATTCTACATATCAACTTCCTCAACCTCAAGATAGTTTTCATAGTCTTCCATAGTTTCTTCTTCAGTTTAATCAATTAATACTTCCTCCTCTAGATCTTTGGTGTCACATATGACATTGAATTGTGGTGCTTTAAGAGCAAGCCAATGAGGAGGTGGAGAAATCCTTGGCCTATCTAGAGGGTTTGGTTTGTTTGAAGCACTCCACATTGTGATATGAGATAGTTGCTTCTTCAAGGAAACCAAGTCATTTTCCATTTTTTTGAACATCGGATCTATGGTGATAGAGTTTGAATTCTTACTAATTTTCTTCCCATTGGGGCCTTTCACCTTTCCAGAAAGGATTAGATCATCATCAGTTTCTATTGCATAGTATTGGGCTCCCCTCAATGTTCTAGGTTGGTATCTTATGAGGAAGAAACCTACTTCTAATGGCAAAGCACTAATGAAAAACCTCTTTAAATTATTTTCAAGAGGCAGCACATCTTTAGGGATCCTTCTTATCACTCTATCATATCTTGCTAAGAAGTTCCTCATTGACTCGCAGGTTTCTTTCTTCATTTGTAGAAATTGGACCAAAACATCCTTACAATCTTCTGTGTTTTTGAACCTGTGTTTGAATGTAGTTCTTATATCCTCCCAATAGTTGACAAACCTCAGGGGTAGCATGTAGAACCATTCAGAAACTTTCTCTTGAAGTGACTCCATAAAGAGTCAGAATGACACATCTTCATCCTGAACACCCAAAACACTACAAATAGTGATAAATTTTGGTACATGCTCTTCAAGGAGTAGAGAACCATCCCCTCTAAATTTTGGGAAGTTTTTTCTCAAGCCTCTCAGTAGCTCATGGAGTGGTGGAGAAAGAGCCAATGGACCATTGTTTCCTCCCCATGGTACATTAGGTCTAAGGGCCTCACGATCACATTCACACTCATGAAAATGATCCCCCATTCTATTTATGTTTCTAGCTTCCAACCTTGTTAAGAATGTGGCTTCTGTTGCTGCTCTTTCATCTACCTCAGCTTGACGTCTCTCGATCTCTTCAATTTTATATATTATTTCTTATTTGGATCTCACCTCTCTTTCTATAGCTTCTTCTTCAGTCTTCATGTCAATGAAGTCTACAAGGTTCTCATTGATGTATGGAATTTCACTATCCAAAGGATTGGTAACACTCAGGTTCCCAACGTAAGCGGTTTCTTGAAAAGGAAGCCTCTGGATTTTGAGTATCTCTTGTCTCCTTTAAAGTTCCTAAAAAATGGGATCAATTTGTCCTCCTTTTATTTGTTGTCAGGTGTATCTTCTATCTGCCAGCTTGAAAATCAATTCTCTTCTTTGTGGTGTTGGAATTTTTCTTTACCTCTCCAATTTAGTAGCACGTTCTTCTTCAAGGTCTAGAATTCTCGTGGTAATAAACTAGGGATTATCACTTTGTCTATTATGTTAGATAACTTCCCTCAAATCTAAAGTAGCATCTTCTTGGATGTGGAAGAGAAATTCATGTATTTCAACAGGAGGGTTTCCTATAATAGCCATGATTTGAATCCATGTGGCTCATATAGCCATTCAAATTCTAGAAAATTTTCTCTTTTTTGAATTTTGAATTTTCTGACCTTGCGGTTGCATTCAGGTGTAGATGCTGCTAAATATGCCCCACATTGGGTGCCAAAACCTGTTGGCTAGGAAACTTTTTGGGTGGAAAAAATTGGGAATTCCTAGCCAATGCTTTGGGAATCTAAGTCCCTCTACTTAACTGGTGTAGTTGTCATGTATGCATGCGTGAGAAAGTATGGATTTCTTTGGTGGCCTTTTAAGTAAGGATCCAACAGGGGCACTCCATTGACCCTGGAGTAAATGCTTGCAATTATCTGAAAGGGGGGAATTTTCTATAAAGGTGGCAAATGGAGTGAGAAAATAGGTAGGAGAACTAATGTTGCTGATAGAAAATTAGATTCCTGCATGCACTAGTTAGAAACTTCAACACATGCATTCGTGAGAAGAAACAACTTTGCAAATAACAACAAGACCAAATAGAATTCATCAATCACTAAGTATCAATAAACCCCTTGGTCAAAGAAAGCAAGAAACTCCTTCTTGTATTGATTGTTTAAGTACAAGTTGTACATGGTGTCTGAATAGAAGAAATTTGAGAGTGGAGGGATGTAGAAGAAAAATGGCTATTTCCTTTTCTTTCTCCAGGTATAATACACTCTTGAGTCTATAAGATCAATTGCTCATCTTCCAATGGCGTGAAGAATCCATTAAATATTTTTCAAGAATGGTTACAAATTCTCCTTTGTTATCAAGAGATGGTATAAAATATTTTCAATGATTCACATCTGTTCAGATTCTTGATTCATGAAGATACACAAATTGTGGGAAAATCAGACTTTTCATGGTGCAGTCGTTACGCTCATTTTATAACTTTGAATTTGAACTGTTCATCTCTCCTTTGAAACTTTAAACCAAAGTCATCCACAAGGGAGAAATTTACCTGAGCGGGAATGGAGTATGCCTTTTGCATTTTGTGACTTTATAGATATTTGGCATTTTTTATATTTTTGGTTTTCCCTTCGACTTTTGATATAATCCTGACATGTGGCTTCACTTTTTTGGTGAAGGAATCATAGCTCACTTTATGAATTTTAGCCCTTTTTACAAAAATGCTCACAACCTCAAAGTTCTCTAATGACCCACTTCCCTGCTTTATTTTTCAACATGAGAACAAGTCTCCAGCAGAATTACAGATCATTTTATGATTTTAACTCCAATTTTGGAAATAAAACCAAATTTACAAAAGTGCTCTGATCGCCCACTATCGTGATTTGAATTTCAATGCAGGCTCAACATTTGAATTTTTCCTCATAGCATGATTGGGCCTGTGGGTCACTTTATGAATTTTAACCCCTTTTCACTAGAATGTCTCAAAAGAGAAAAAGGATCCACCTTTCTGCCTTTCCACCAATCCACCAATCAGAGTCTTCCAGCACCACGGGGACAATTTGACACTTTTGCTAAAATAAAAAAAATGTTAAGTTAAAAAAAATGACCCGTCCTACCACATCTAATTAGATATGTCCATGTATGCATGCATAATGGTCCCAAAATTTGACGGGGATGAAAATTCCCATCATTAACGACTTAGGAAAAATGAAGAAAAGAAGAAAAATCTACCATTTCATGTCTGATTTTCAAATTTATTTCGCAAACCAAGGAATTGAAAACAATACAAGGTTCGACGATCCATGGATATAGAAAGATTGACAATTTAATTAAAATTAGGACAACAATAAAATTTTCATGCACCCAGACAAGCAAATGGAAAATTTATCAAAATGTGTAGACTGGAGAGTTTACACAACTTGAAGGCATGAATTTCTGTATGTTTTGGGACTTATAACTTTAGTTGAACACTTCTAGAGGGCATGATCTCAAAATTTTTGAATTTGACTTAAAAAATGAGGGGGGGATTTTGAGGGCGACAACAACTGGCTCTTGCTTGGGGACATGAAATGGACTGAGCATAGTGAAGACATGACATGGAATCTAGAATCTCAATCTCTAGACCCTATAATTGGTTGACTAGTGCATTATCCATTGGTCCTTACAGAGTCATGTACAGATTTGAAAAATAAATATTAGAAGAAGGAAACATATAAGCACCCAACAAGAAGGAAACACATGATACACAACATAAGGCAAATAAAACCACACAATGAAAATAGAAACACATCTATGGTACAAGGTAGGGGAACAACCCACTTTCACTGATGATATAATTTCAAGTATTTCCCACTCTGAGGAAATTCTAGTGGCGTTCCATCTAAATATGAGAGAAGAAAAGTTTTCTCACCGCAATATTCATGAATTTGGAATGGGTCGAGCCATAATGAATTGAACTTTCCATGGTTGCCTTTTGGTTCTCTTCTCTTGTCCCATAGCAGGATGAAGTCTCCACATTTGAATTCTCTTTCCTTGGCCTTCTTATCAAAATCCTTCTTTACTTTCAATTGGTTATCCTCAATGCATTCCACCACGTGCAGTCTATTTTCTTCCAGTATATCAAGAAAAGAGGATGCTCTTGTCAACAAAATCCTTGTATTGACCATCTTCTATTACCTGTAGCATATTGATAGCTAGCATCTCGATCGTGAGAGGAATATTTGCTACGAATCCATATGGAAGTTGTAATGCTGACATACCTATTGCCTTCTTGGGAGTGATCCTATCCGCGCATAATGAGCCCTAAAACCTTTTGTGCCAATTCATTTCAATCTTGTTTACAAGCTTGCAGGAAATGGTCACAATGTTCTTGTTGTTTGATTCAACCTATCGGTTTCCTTGTGGATAGTAGTCACAAGAATGAGATAGGGATATTTCATAGCTATAGTAAAACTTGGTCAGCTCTCTTTAAGAGAAATAGGTAGCATTATCTGCTACAATCTTCTATGGCACTGCGAAAAGGACTATGATATTCTCTTTGATTAATTTGCATATTGTTTCAGTTTTGGCTTGTTTGGTTGGAATGGATTCCATCCAATTGTTGAAGTAGTATGTTGTTGTGAGTACATCAGTGTGCCCTGAATTTAAGTGATGGTTCAGAACACCAATGAAATTGAGCCCCCACTGTTGAAATGGTTCTTCAATAACCACATGCCTGAGTGGTAATGAAGTGAGTTATGGTCTTCCAATGAACTGTTGGCATGCTTTGCATTTAGAAACCCAATCTTGAGTATTTGTAAATCTGGTGGGTGAATAATACCTTCCTTAGAGGATATTGTGTGCATTGACCATTTTTGAAAAATTTCCACCACATGCTTGGATATGGTATTCTTTAAGCAACTTTTCTTTGCTTGGTAGGCCTCTTTTGTAAAGCACATGATTCCAGGTTACAAATTTAGCTACCTTCAGCTTGAGTGTTCTCCTTATCTTATAATTAAGATGGGGGGAATTCTCCATAAGTTAGGTAATAGGTGATATCAACATACCACTCATCAGTAGTGGTGACAAAGAGAACCTATGGGTTTTCTTCTAAACAAGTTGACAAAGAAAATTTTTCTTTGCCATGTTGAACTTTGAGTCTTTCATCTTCAGCAATCAACTTGTACAAGGCATTTCCGCTTACCAAATTAGAGGTTTGAATCTCCAAGTCATATTCTTGAATCTTTACAATCCAATTTCCTCTTTTAGCTCTGGTATCTTGCCATGTCAAGATGGACTTGATTGCACTGCTAGGGACCACCACCACCGTATGGGAATTTAGGATGTAAAACCTGAATTTTTTTCTAGCCTTGACCACTACATAGGCATGCTTATCCAATTGGTTTTATTTTATCCCATGCTTTTTCAAAGGACAACTCATGAAAGCAATAGGTGCTTCCACACCTTCATCATTTTTCAGAATGAGAATGGCAGAGAGTGTGTGTTCTAATGCATAACAATACATGATGAATTATTTTTTAAAATCTGTAGATACAAGAGTCGAAGTCTTGGAAATGGATTTCTTGATCTCTTCAAGTGTTGCCTTACCTTCATTGTTCCATTTGAAGCTTTCTTGTGTTTTCATCATGGAAGTGATGTGTTTTTTCAACTCAGTAAAATCAAGCACAAAACTATGAAGAAAGTTCACCTTTCCAAAGAATTAATGAAATCCTTTCTTACTTGTGGGCAAGGCTGATGCTTGAATGTATCTAATCCTCTTAGGATCAATGTATGCTCCATTCTTGTTCACAATGTGCCCTAATAACTTGCCTTATGTGACTCCAAAAATGTACTTTTTTGGATTTAGTGATATGCCATGTTTCCTAGACCTTACAAGTACATGTTTTAAGTGATAGATATTATCTCCCCTCTTATTTGAAAATACTATGATATCATCAAGATATATGAAAATGAAATGCTTTAGATATTTTAAGGCCAAATACATCGCCCTTTGGGATGTAGCTCCTGCATTGATTAGGCCAAAAGGCATTCTGATATAGAAAAAAGTACCCCAATGTGTTATACAGGTTGTCTTGGTGCAGTCCTCCTCTACCACTTTGATTTTATTATATCCTTAAAATCCATGAAAGCATTTCAGATCTAGTCAGTGCTTATAGGATATGGTCCATGAAGGATATTTTTCCTTTAGTGATGCCTGGTTTAGGTTGCTAAAATCTACGCATATCCTTATTTCACCATTCTTCTTCTACACTGGCACAATGTTAGCCAACCACGTTGAATGGTGGATGGGAAAGATGATCCTTGCATTAAGCATTTTTTTTACCTCCTCCTTGATGGTATCAACAATCTTTAGGTTGTACTACCTTTGTTTCTACCTTTTCATGATGTTTCTTTTGAATAGCTTCAATGGAAAATGCATCAAAAGATTCAGAGCACTCCCACACTTTGTTTCTATAATGCCAAAGTCTTGGATTATTCACCAGATATTGTTAGTGGACCTACTTTACCATAACCTCTGCATCACCTCAGCATCTCAGTTTCTTGATTCCCATGTCCACTACTACACTCATGCGTAAGATTTGTGCTTCATACTCTACAATGTTATTTGTATTCTCAAATTACAGCTTGTTGGAAATTGGGTACAACTCATTAGAAGGAGAGTTTAATACTACACTAGCACCAGAGCCCACACTGCAATGATTACCATAAAAGTGGAAAGTTCTCCTCTTTTTCTTTATGTGAGGAAGTATTTTCCTAGCCCACAATCTTGAAAGAGAATGTTTTCTTTCAGATCAGGAGAATTTCATATTTTGAACTTCATCTTTCTTACTGGTAGAAACTTCTTCATCTCAGCTTTTACTGGGATAGTTATAGATGACCAATCCTTTTTTATCTCTCCACCTAGGTCTCTACCAAAACTCCTACTCAATATCATAACAAATGATGTTGGGATGTCTGCTACCTGTATGGTTGGGAGCACTTTATTTTCTGGAAAATTAGATAGTGCTACATGTACATCTTTGATTCTTCCTACCAATGGAACTTTTTTGGATTCCATTGAGAATTTTCAACTTTTTCTGGCATCACATTGTCTGAGGCTCTTGAATCTATGCTACAATTATTTAGTTGGAAGCCTTTAATGAGGAGTTACTGGTAGAAAGGGAAACCCTGTTGGTTTTGGAGGCACTGAGGGCTAGGATGTTTTAGGAAGGTGGCGTGGATGATGTGGGAAGTAAGCCTTTAGAGTTAGGACCCGAGGATATAGGGTTACCACCATGAACTACATTAATGAACCTATCAAACTAGGTAGGTTGGTTTTTTTAGGTATTTTATTTCTGAAAGCTAGACTTTTGTTTTGCTTGCATGTTCCACAAAGTCAAATGGGGTTATGGTGAGCAAGGAAGAGGTTCCAGAAATGGAGGAAGATTTACACTATATAGGTTTTGTTACTTTAGGGTGTTGAATTCTCATTTTCATGTGTAGAAATTGGCTTGGAAGGGGGTGATGGTGTAGCTTTTGATTGAACCTTAGATATTTTTGCAAGAACAACATTTAAAGGAGAATTGTTCTTAGCAACATTTAATCTGGGAGAAGAATTAGATGACTTACTCTGCATAGTAGCACTGTCCCTGATAACCAATGAGTCAGGTTTTTCTTTGGCCGACTCCATAGAAGGTGGTATTGGTGATCCTCTGCTAATGATCTTATTTTATGTGACATCTGGAGGAGAATCATATTTATTCTTCTTATCGTTACTGTAACCGTTGAGGGTGAAGCACATTTCCTAGATTGTGCACGACTGAAAACAACACATGAGAAACTTGGAGCTTCTTCATCATCCTCATATTCATCATCAACATACTCAATCAGGCCATTGTGCATATCAACTTCCTCAACCTCAAGATAATTTTCATAGTCTTCCATATTTTCTTCTTCAGTTTCATCAATTTCTACTTCCTCCTCCGACTCTTTTGTGTCACAGATGGAATTGACTGGTGGTGCTTCAAGAGAAATATGATGAGGAGGTGGATAAATCCTTGGGCTATCTAGAGGGTTTGTTTTTTTGAAGCATTCTGCATTGTGATATGAGATAGCTTCTCCTTTAAGGAAACCAAGTCATTTTCCATTTTTGGAACATCAGATCTGTGGTGATAGAATTTGAATTTTGACCCTTTTGCTTTCCATTAGGGCCTTTCACATTTCCGGAAATGATTAGATCATCATCAGTTTCTATTGCATAGTCTTGGGCTTCCCTCAATGTCCTTGGTTTTGACATTCTGAGGAAGAAACCAACTTTTGATGGAAAATCATTGATGAAAAACCTATTCAAATTATTTTCAAGAGGCATGAAATCTTCATGGATCCTTCTTATAACTCTATCATATCTTGCTACAAATTCCATTGTTGATTCAAATGTTTCTTTATTCATTTGTACTAATTGGACCAAAATATCTTGACAATCTTCTGTGTTCTTGAACTTGTGTTTGAATGCACTTATTATATCCTACCAACAGGTGATGGACCTCGGCGGTAGCATTTAGAACCATTCGGTAAATTTCTCTTGAAAATAATCCACAAAGATTCGGATTGACACATCTTCATCCTCAACACCTAACACACCAGAAACAATGATAAATTATACTACATTCTCTTCATGGAGTTGAGAACCATCCCCACTGAATTTTGGGATGTTTTGTCTAGAGCCTCTCGGTAGCTCATGGAGTGATTGAGCAAGAGCCAGTGGACTAGTGTTTTGTCCCTAAGATACATTAGGCCTACTAGCCTCATGATCATTTTCGTGCTCATGATCATGATCCCCCATTCTATTACTATTTTTAGCTTCCAACGTTGCTAAGATGATGGCTTCTGCTGTTGTTCTTTCATTTACCTCAGCTTGAAGTCTCTCAATTTTATTTAGTTGAGCTATTATTTCTTCTTCGGTTCTTGTCTCTCTTTCTCTAGCTTATTTTTCGGTCTCCACTTAAGTTAAGTCTACAAGGTTATTGATGGTGTATGGAAATTCACCATGTAAAGGATTGGAAACACTCAGGTTCCCAACATGATTGGTTGCTTGAAAAGGAAGCCTTTGGATTCTGAGTAGCACTTGTCTCATTTGAAGTTTCTTAAAAATGGGATTACTTTGTCCTCCTTGTCTTTATGGTTGGGTGTATCTTCTATCCACCAGCTTGAAAATCAATGCTCTTCTTTGTGGTGCTGGAATTTGACTTTGTTTGTCTAATTCAATAGCGCGTTCTTCTTCTAGGTCCAAAATTCTCGTGGCAATGAAGTAGTGATTGGCACTTTGTCTATTATGCCAGATAGCTTTCCTCAAATATGAAGCAATGTATTCTTGGCTATGGAAGATCAATTCGGGTCTTTTAACATGAGGGTTTCCTAGAATAGCCATGATTTGAATCCATGTGGCTCATATAGCTATTCAAATTCTTGAAATTTTTCTCTTTTTTATTTTTGAATTTTCTGACCTTGCAGTCGCATTCAGGTGTAGATGTTGCTAAATTTGCGCCACAGTGGGTGCCAAAAACTGTTTGCGAGGAAATATTTCACGTTGAAAAATTTGTGAATTTCTAGAAAATTCTTTTGGAATCTAAGTTCCTCTACTTAACTGGTGCAGCTGTCATCTATGTATGCATGAGAAAGCATGGATTTCTATGGTGGCCGTTTAGCCAGGGATCTAACAAGGGCACTCCACTGACCCTACAGAAAATTCTTACAGTTTTCTATAAGGGGGGAATTTTATATGAAGATGGGAAAGGGAGTGAGAAAATGGTTAGGAGAACTAATGTTGTAGGGAGAAAATTAGATTCCTGCATGCACTAGTTAGAAAACTCAACACATGCATCCATGAGAAGAAACAACTCTTCAAATAACAAGACCAAATAGAATTCATCAATCACAAAGTATCAAGAAACCTATTATTCAAAGAAATAAAGAAACTCCTTCTTCTTGTATTGATTTTTTAAACACAAGTTGTACATGGTGTTGGAATAGAAGAAATTTGAGAGTGGAGGGAAGTAGAAGAAAAATGGCTATTTCCTTTTCTTTCTCTAGGTACAATGCACTCTCGAGTCTACAAGATCAATTTCCCATCTTCTAATGGAATGAAGAATCCATTAAATATTTTACAAGAAATGGTTACAACTTCTTCTTCATTAGCAAGAAACGATGTACAATGTTTTCAATCTTTCATGTCCATTGAAATTCTTGTTTTGCAAACAGACACGAATGGAGGGAAAAACCAGACTTTTCATAATGCAACCATTACACTCGTTTTGTAACTTTGAATTTGAACCATTCATCTTACCTTTGAAACTTTAAACCATACTCATCCACATGGGAGAAATTTAATGGAGTGGGCATGAAGGATGTCTTCTGCATTTTGTGACTTTATAGAGATTGGGTATTTTGTACATTTTTGGTCTGCCCTTCCACTTTTGATATAATCCTAACACGTGGCTTCACTTGATTTGTGAGGGAATCGAAGCTTGGTTTATGAATTTTAGCCCTTTTAAAAAAAAAGGCTCAAAACCTCAAAGTTCTCCACCAACCCGCTTCCCCACTTTGATTTTCAACGCGGGCACAAGTCCATAGTAAAACTATAGATCATTTTATGATTTAAATCCACTTTTGGAAATAAAACAAATTTTCCACAAGTGGCCCGATGGCTCGATTTAGTGCTTTGAATTTTAATGTGGGATCAACATTTGACTTATTCCTCATAGCATGATCAGGATTAAGGGTCACTTTATGAATTTTCAATCCTTTTCACCACAATGCCTCAAATCACAAAAAGGATCTACCTTTCTGCCTTTCCACCAATCCACAAATTAGAGTCTTCCAGGTTTGTGGGCCAATATGACATTTTTCCTAAAATAACAAAAAAATGTTATGTTCACAAAAAAGGACCCTTCTTGCCGCATCCAATTACATATGTCCATGTACCCATGGATAATGGAGCCAAAATTTGAGAGGGAAGAAAATTCCCGTCATTCACGAATGTGGAAAAATGTAGAGAAGAAGAAAACTCCACCATTTCGTGCCCAATTTTCAAATTTCTTTCGCAAACCAACGAATTGAAAAAAATACAAGGTTAGATGATCCATGGCCATAGAAAAATTTATAATTTCATTCAAATGAGGACAACAATAAAATTTTCATGAGTCTAGACAGGAAAATGGAAAATTGAACAAAACGTGCAGACTGGAGAGTTTAAGCAACTACAAAGCATGAATTTCTCTATCTTTTTCAACTTCCAACTTTACTTGAACACTTCCAAAGGGTGTTATCTCAAAAATTTTGAATTTGACTTAAAAAATGAGGGAGGTATTTTGAGGGCAATAACAGCTAGCTCTGGCTTGGGGACATGATATAGATAGAGCATAGTGAAGACATGACATGGGAATCTAGAATCTCAATCTCTAGACCCTGTAATTTGTTGACCAGTCCCTTATCCATTGGGCCTTGCAAATTGATGTATAAATTTTAGAAAGAAATATCATAAGAAGGAAATGTACCAGCACACGATAGGAAGGAAACACAAGAGACACAATAGAAGGGGAAATAAAACCACAAAACAAAAATGGAAACACACCTATGGTATAAGGCGAGGGAACAACCCACTTTCACTGAAGATAAAATTTCAATTATTTCCCACTCCAAGGAAATTCCAACAGTGTTCCATCTAAATATGTGAGAAGAAATGTGTTCTCCCTGAAAGCTTCATGAATCTGGAATGGGCCGAGCCATAATGAATCAAAATTTCCATGGATGCATTTCGGTTCTCTTCTCTTGTCACATATCAGGATGAAGTCTCCAACTTTGAATTCTCTTGCCTTAGCCTTCTTATAAAAAATATTCTTTACTTTCAATTGGTTCTCCTTAATGTGATCCACCACTTGGAGTCTATTTTCTTCTAGCTTCTCAAGAAAGAGGATCCTCTTGTCAATGGAATCCTTGTACTGACCATCTTCTATTGCATGTAGCAGCTTGAGAGATGGCATCTCGATCGTGAGAGGAATTTTTGCTTCGACTTCATACAGTAGTTGGAATTTTGACATACCTATTGCCTTCTTAGGAGTGATCCTATCTGTCCACAATGTGCCATAAAACATTTTGTGCCAATTCCTTTGATTCTTGTTTACAATCTTGCAGATAATGGTCAAAATGTTCTTGTTGCTTGATTCTGCATGTTCATTTCCTTATGGATAGTAGTCACAAGAATGAGATAGGGATATTTCATAACTATAGAAAAACTTGGTCAACTCTCTTTAAGAGAAATAGGTAGCATTATCTACTACAACTTTCTATGGCACTCTAAAACGTACAATGATGTTGTCCTTGATGAAGTTCACTACTGTTTTAGTGTTGGTTTGTTCAGTTGGAATGGATTCCACCCATTTGGTGAAGTAGTCTATTGTTGTGAGTAAATAGGTGTGCCCCACACTAGAGTGAGGGTTCAAAACACCAATGAAGTTGAGCCCCCACTACTGAAATGGTTCTTCAATAACCACATGCCTAAGTGGTAATGCAGCGAGTTGTGGTTTTCCAATGAACTGTTGACATGCTTTGTATTTAGAAACCCAATCTTGAGTATCTACAAATATGGTGGGCTAATAATACCTTCCTCGAAGAATGTTGTGTGCAGTGACTGTATTTGAAAAATTTCCACCACATGCTTTATCATGGTATGCTTTAAGAAACTTTTCTTATTTCTCTTTATCTACGCACCTAAGGAAACAACTATCCAAGCCTCAATTGTAAAGCACATGATTCCAAATTACAAATTTAGCTACCTTCAGCTTCAGTGTTTTCCTTTTCTTGTAATCAAGATGGGGTGGCATTCTCCATAAGGCAGATAACAGGTGATATCATCATACCACTCATCAGTAGTGGTGACAAATAGAACATGTGGGTTGTCTTCTAAACAAGTTGAGAAAGCACAATTTTCTTTCCCATGTTGAACTTTGAGTCTTTCATCTTCAGCAATCAACTTGCACAAGCCATTTCTGCTTACCAGATTAGAGGTTTGAATCTCCAAGTCATATTCTTGAGTCTTTGCAATCCAATTTCCTCTTTTAGCTTTGAGATCCTGTTGTGTCAAGATGGACTTGATTACACCGTCGGGGACAATCACCACCATATGGGAGTTAAGGAAGTAAAACCTAAAGTTTTTTATAGCCTTTACCACTGCATAGGCATGCTTCTCTAATTGGTTGCATTTTAGCTCATGCTTTTTCAAAGGACAACTCATGAAAGTAATAGGTGCTTCCATGTCTTCATCATTTTTTAGAACAAGAATAAAAGAGAGTGTATGTTTTGATGCATAATAATACAAGATGAATTAGTTGTTAAAATCCTGAGATACAAGATTTGAAGCCTTGGAAATGGATTTCTTGATCTCTTCGAATGTTACCTTACCTTCATTATTGCATTTGAAGTTTTCTTGTGGTTTCATCATGGAAGTGATGTGCTTCGTCAACTCAGTAAAATTAGGCACAAAAACTACAAAGAAAGTTCACCTTTCCAAAGAATAATGAAATCCTTTCTTTCTTGTGGGAAAGGATAATGCTTGTATTGATATAATCCTCTCAGGATCAATGTGTGATCCATTCTTGTTCACAATGTGCCCTAATAACTTGCCTTCTATGACTCCAAAAATGCACTTTTTTAGATTTAGTGATATTCCATGTTTCCTACACCTTGCAAGTAACTATTCCAATTGATAGATATGATCTCCCCTTTTCTTTGAAAATAATGTGAGATCATCTAGATATATGAAAATGTAATGCTTCAGATCTTTGAAGGCCAAATCCGTCACCCTTTGGAATGTAGCTCCTGCATTGATTAGGCCAAAAGGCATTTTGCTATAGGCAAAAGTGCCCCAAGGTGTTGTAAAGGTTTTGTTGGTGTGGTCCTCCTATGCCACTTTGATTTGATTACATCATGAGAATCCATCAAGTAATAAAATCATTTCAGATCTAGTGACTACTTGTAGGATATGGTCCATGATAGGAAGAGGATAATTTT
This sequence comes from Taxus chinensis, assembly GCA_019776745.2. Lineage (NCBI taxonomy): Eukaryota > Viridiplantae > Streptophyta > Pinopsida > Cupressales > Taxaceae > Taxus > Taxus chinensis. The sequence goes on from CM034147.1 coordinate 187,130,606, forward strand.
TCTTTAGTGATGCCTGGTTTAGGTTCTAAAAATGTACACATATCCTTATTTCACCATTCTTCTTTCACACTGGCACAATGTTAGCCACCCACGTTGAATGGTTTAAGGGAAATATGATCCTTGCATTAAGCATCTTTGTTACCTCCTCCTTGATGGTTTCAACAATCTTTGGGTTGTACGGCCTTTGTTTTTACCTGAAGGGCTTAACAGCCTACTGCAAAGGAATTGAGCGATGCATTTCCTTTGGCTGGAAGGATTTGAGTTCATCATAAGAGTAGGCCAAGACATCTGAGTATTTCTTGAGTAATGCAACAAACCTTCTTTTTTCTATAGGTGAGAAACATTTTCCAATATTGACCATTCTTGGATCCTCCGAAGTACCAATGTTTTCTTTATCAAAATCAGCTGGGTACCGAGAAGATTTCTTTTCTTTCTCTTGAATGAATCTGTCATGTTTGTCAAAGAGGTCTTCTAAAGAGACTAGGCCTTTGGGAATTTTGTTCCCTTTCAATTTGATTACTCCCTAATCATCAATCCCTTCAATTACTTCTTTCTCTTCTTTGGGGACTCCTTCTCAGTTTGGATTTTCACTTGCTTCGAAGAAGAGATTATTTAAATTATCCCTTTGCTCTAAAAGGCTAGAATTTGGTTATCACCATTGAAGACTTTCCAAAGATTTGTATTTTGTGGTACACTAAGCTTGAATACCATTTCAATGGTCACTTTGTCTTTTCAAAAATAAGGATGAGGTGTCACTAGGGAAGCTAACACTGCAAGAGAATCAGTGTTTTCATTTTGTTCCCTTGTAATAACTTCAATGGAAAATGCATCAAAAGATTAAATGCAGTCCAAAAATCTATTTCTGTTAGGCCGGTGTCTTGGATACTTACCTGATATAGTTGGTGGACCTGATTTACTACAACAGTTACATCACCTCGGCATCTCAGTTTGTTGATTCCCATGTCCTTTTCTACACTCATGCCTAAGATTAATGCTTCATACTCTGCAATGTTATTTGTATTATCAAATTGCAACTTGTAGGAAAATGGGTACAACTCATTGGAAGGAGAGTATAATACCACCAGCTCCCAAGCCCACATTGGAATGACTACCATAAATTTCCATTGTCCAAATTTTATCTTCCTCTTCCTCCATGAGAAGTGGCAAGTTCTCCTCTTTTATTTTGATGCGAGGAAGTAGTTTCCTAGCCCACAATCTTGAAAGAGAATGTTTTATTTTAGATCATAAAACTTTCATACTGTGAACTTCATCTTTCATACTGGTAGAAAATTGTTCTTCTTTCCTTTTACTAGGATAGTTTAATATGACTAATCCTTTTTTATCTATCCACCTAGGTCTCTGCAAATACTCCTACTCAATAGCATACTAAAGGATGTTGGGATGTATGCTACAAGTATGGTTAGGAGCACCTTGTTGTCTTGAAAATCAGCTAGTGCTACCTGTGCATATTTGGTTCTTCCTACCAATGGATCTTCTTTGGATTCCATTGAGTAGCAGCTATCATTTACATAGGTCAAGGTGAGGCCTAGATAATTTGCAACGAGGCTTCGGAATTTGGTTTTGATTGCATGTTCTAAAAGGTCAAATGGGGCTATGGTGAGTGAGGAAGAGGTTCCAAAAATGGAGGAAGACTTACATGGTAGAGGCTTTTCTACTTTGGGTGTTGAATTTTCCTTTTCAGGCATATAAATTGGCTTAGAATGGGGTGAGGGTGTAGATTTTGATTGAACCATAGATGTTTTTACAAGAACAACATTTAAAGTAGAATTTTTCTTAGCAATGTTTGATTTGGGAGAAGAATTAGATGACTTACTTGGCATACTAGCATGATCCCTAATAAACAGTGACTCTAGATTTTCTTTGGCTAAAACCATAGAAGTTGGTAATGGTGATCCTCTACTGATGATTTTATTTTGTGTGACCTCTGGAGGAGAATCTTCTTTATTCATCTTATCCTTTTCCACAATCATTGAGGATGAAGCACCTTTCCTAGATTGTGCACGAGTGAAAACAACACACGAGAAACTTGGAGCTTCTTCATCATCCTCATTTTCATCATCAATGTACTCAATTAGGCCATTGTGCATATCAAATTCCTCGACCTCAAGATACATTTCATAGTCTTCCATTTTTTCTTCTTAAGTTTCATTAATTTTTGCTTCCTCCTCTAGCTCTTTTGTGTCGCATATGGCATTGATTGGTGGTGCTTTAAGAGCAAGCCAATGAGGAGGTGGAAAAATCCTTGGCCTATCTATAGGGTTTGGTTTCTTTGAAGCATTCTAGATTGTGATCTGAGATAGCTGCTTCTTCAAGGCAACCAACTTATTTTTCCTTTTTTGAACATCACATATATGGTGATAGAGTTTGAATTCTGATCATTTTGCTTTCTGTTGGGGCATTTCACCTTTCTAGAAAGGATTAGATCATAATCGGTTTCTATTACATAGTCTTGGGCTTCCATTAATGTTCTTGGTTGGGCTCTTCTGAGTAAGAAACCTACTTCTAATGGAAAAGCATTCATGAAAAACCTCTTCAAATTATTTTCAAGAGGCACCACATCTTTAAGGATCCTTCTTATCACTCTATCACATCTTACTAAAAATTTCCTCATTGACTCGGAGGTTTCTTTCTTCATTTGTATCAATTAGACCAAAAGATCCTGACAATATTTTGTATTCTTGAACCTATGTTCAAAGGCACTTCTTATATCCTCCCAACAGGTGATAGACCTCGAGGGTAGCATGTATAACCATTCAACATCTTTCTCTTGAAGTGACTCCATAAAGAGTGGGACTGATACATATTCATCCTTAACACCCAACACATCACAAGCAATGATAAAATGCTTCTACACGCTTGTCAAGGAGTTGAGAACCATCCCCTTTGAATTTTGAGAAGTTTTTTCTCGAGCTTCTCAGTAGCTCATGGAGTGGTTGAGCAAGATCCAGTTTCCTTGTGTTTCCTCCCCAAGATACATTAGGCCTACGTGCCTCATGATCATGTTCATCCTCACGATCCCCCATTCTATTTATGTTTCTAGCTTCCAACCTTGCTAAGGCTATGGATTATACTACTTCTCTTTCATCTTCCTCGGCTTGAAGTCTCTTGATTTCTTCAAGTTAAGGTCTTATTTCTTCTTCAGCTCTCACCTCTCTTTCTATAGTTTCATCTTCGGTCTGCACATCAGTGAAGTCTATAAGGTTCTCTTTGATGTATGGAAATTCACCATTCAAATAATTAGTAACACTCAAGTTCCCAACGTGACTGGTTTCTTGAAAAGGAAGCCTCTAGATTTTTAGTATCTCTTATCTCCTTTGAAGTTCCTCAAAAATTGGATCAATTTGTCCTCCTTTTCTCTGTTGCCATGTGTATCTTCTATCCGTCAGCTTGAAAATTAATGCTCTTCTTTGCGGTGCTAGAATTTTTCTTTGCTTTTCCAATTCAACAGTGCATTCTTCTTCAAAGTCTAGAATTCTCATGGAAATGAAGTAGTGAGTGGCACTTTGTCTATTATGCTAGATAGCTTCCCTCAATTATGAAGCAATGTCTTCTTGGATGTGTAAGAGAAATTCTAGTCTTTAAATAGGAGGGTTTCTCAGAATAGCCATGATTTGAATCCATGTGGCTCATATAGCCATTCAAATTCCAGAAATTTTTCTCTTTTTTGAATTTTGAATTTTTTGACCTTGTGGTCACATTCAAGTGCACATGCTGCTAAATTTCCTCCACAATGGGAACGAAATACTGTTGGTGAGGAAATTTGTTAGGTGGAAAATTTTGTGATTTCCTATCCAATGCTTTTAAAATATATGCATGCACAAGAAAGCATGGATTTATGTGGTGGCCTTTCAGTCAGGGATCTAATAGGGGCACTCCACTGACCTTGTGGAAAATGCTTGTAGTTTGCTCCAAGGGGGGAATTTTCTATGAAGGTGGGAAAGGGAGTAAGAAAATAGGTAGGGGAACTAATGTTGTAGGAAGAAAATAAGATTCCTACACATGCTAGTTAGAAACTTAAACACATGCATTCATGAGAAGAAACAACTATGTAAATAACAACAAGATGAAATATAATTCATCAATCACAAAGTATAAAGAAACCCCTTAGTCAAAGAAAGCAAGAAACTACTTATTCTTGTATTGATTTTTTAAACACAAGTTTTTCATGGTGTCAGAATAGAATAAATTTGAGAGTGGAGGGAAGTAGAAGAAAAATAGCTATGCCCTCTGCTTTCTCCAGGTATAATGCACTCTCGAGTCTACAAGATCAATCACCCATCTTCGAATGGCGTGAAGAAGCCATTAAATATTTTTTAAGAAATGGTTATAACTTCCTCATTATTAGCAAGAAATAGTCTACAATATTTTCAATCATTCGCGTCCATTCATATTCTTGATTGGTGAAGAAATTCCAATGGTGGGAAAAACTAGACTTTTCATAATGCAGTTGTTACACATGTTTTGTAACTTTTAATTTGAACTATTCATCTTGCCTTTGAAACTTTAAACTAGAGTCATCCACGTGGGAGAAATTTACTAGAGAGGGTGTGGTGGATGCCTTTTGCATTTTTTTACTTTATAGATATTTGGCATTTATTACAATTTTGTTCCTCCCTTCCACTTTTGATATAATCCTAACACGTGGCTTCACTTGATTGGTGAAGGGATCACGAATCACTTTATGACTTTTAGCCCTTTTTACAAAAAGGCTCAAAACCTCAAAGTTCTTTACCAACCCACTTCCCCACTTTGACTTTTAATGAGGGCACAAGTCCCCAACAAAACTGTGGATCATTTTATGATTTTAACTCCACTTTTGGAAATAAAACCAAATTTCCAAAATTTCTTTGATGGCCCGCTTTCATGCTTTGAATTTCAATTCAGACTTAATATTTGAATTATTCCTTATAGCATGATCAGGGCTGTGGGTCACTTTATGATTTTTAGCCCCTTTTCACCACAATTCCTCAAAATTAAAAAAAAATCACCTTTTCGGCTTTCCACTAATCCACCAATCAGAGTCTTCCCGGACCGCGTGGCCAATCTAACAGTTTTGCTAAAATAACAAAAAATCTTTAAGTTCATAAAAAAGGATATATTCTACCACATCCAATTAGATATGTCTATGTACCCATGGATAATGGGGCCAGAATTTGATAGGGAGGAAAACACTTGTAATTTACAACTGTGGAAAAACGTAGAGAAGAAAAAAACTCCACCATTTCGCCCCTGATTTTCAAATTTCTTTTGTGAACCAAGGAATTGAAAACAATACAAGGTTTGATGATCCATGGCCATAGAAAGATTAAAAATTTCATTCAAATGGGTACAACAATAAAATTTTCAAGCGTCTAGATAGGAAAATGGAAAATTTATCAAAACGTGCAAACTGGACAGTTTAAACAACTTCAAAGCATGGATTTCTCTATCTTTTTGGACATCCTCCTTTACTTGAACACTTCTGGAGGGCGTGAGCTCAAAATTTTTAAATTTGACTTAAAATGAGGGGGGGATTTTGATGGTAACAACAAAAACAAAAATATAAAGGAAATTAAGAAACTTATAGCCCGAAGTATCGATGTTATGCATGGGATGATATCTTTTCTAACAAACATTCTTAGGGTGCTACAGAACAAGGGAGAGAGAATGACCTTAGATGAGATGGAAGGAGTACTTGCAGACATCCATGAAAAGAAAATGAAGGTACTCAGTGAATTAAATGAGGTAGAGGTAGAAATCAAGAGTGGGTACCCTGAGTTATTTCTTCCTTCATAGGAATAGAGCACCTAGAATCTTTTGGTATATGTTTATTCATTATGTATAAAAATTGTTTTATTCCTTATTATTTTCAATTAGAAAGAAAAGGCATGATTACCCATTTCCAGAGGTGGAAATGAAGCTATTGTGTGGTAATGTTGGCTTGAAATATTTATGCCTAAGTGCTAGAGGGAAATGAGATTAGGGTGTGCAATAAGCGGGTGCGTAGGTGTGCACAGAAGATCAATGGATACAGGTTGCACCAAGGAAATTTTGAATTCGAGACTTAGCCATTTCGCTTGCACGAGCTAAAGTTGGATTGAGTGTTGAAGACACTTTGATAGGAGACTTAGAATAAATTCCAAGATATTTTGGGTCTGAATGTAAGCTTAATATTCATGCATAGTTCAAGATAATAATATGATTAGAACTAGAGTTATTTCTAGGTAATATATTATAAACGAAGCTTGCATGCTTCTGTAGTTTTTTTTATATTGGAAAATGGATATTATTAGCATGCAACCTATATCTGAGAGTGCATTAGTAGTAAAGGGTGAGATCCCACTACCTATGTATTTATATTGAATTACACGGATTAGATTTTAACAAAGTTATGATGCTAGTATATTTTCCCGCATGACTTTGTGATGATGTTTATTGATGTATTCGGCTACTGTGTTTATGGTGAATTAATATGATGTATCTATGTGGATGGATATTTGGTGATTGAATGTTGATATTGCTTATTGTTTTATCTCTTGGGAGGTTTGTTGAAGACTGCGATACACATATTTTTATGAGTATGCTCATGGGGAGGTTTTTGATGTTGTGGATATTGGTGATTTTACTTAAGGATCACTAGAGTGATAAGGCTTCATTGTTGGATAAAAAAAAATATGTAAAAACATTTGGAAGAATTCTCAAGATCCTCTAAATAAGAGTGAAAACTATTATTTATAATCATTAGCAATTTATTAGAATCACAAACTATCGAAGAATTATCGGGAATTTTTTAGAAGTGGTTAAAACCATTTCCTAAATGGGATTTTCAGATAAATGGACGATGGAAAAAGGTTGGAAGGAGGTTATACAAGTTTGATAGGTTATGAGGTTTGGGTAAAATGAGTTAAGGATAGTTTTAAAATGGTTAGGTAGTTAGATAGGTAAAGAGTAATTTGTAAAGGAGTAAAAAGGTAGTGTTACGAGGTGAAGGAAGATGACTTTGGAGTGTGTTTTATATTGCTATGTTTTGATAAAATATTGTTTGTGTGCAGGGCAGTAGGAAGGTGATGTAAACTCAGTGTCTACATATATAACAATTTCTCTAAATTTATGATTAATTATGAGAATGATGTGGATTTTATAATATGAGAATGGAAGAACTTTTCTATTTATTTACTTGATGGGGAAAACTTCTTAACTAAATTTTTTGAAGGTATGTCCACTGCAATTATTTCATAAGGCACTCCTAACCTTTAATCCAATTATGTAGAAGGTTGTCTTTATGCATTTACAACACTTCTTTTCAATCAAATAAACTAATATGAAAATTTACATTTTAGTAAACACACTAAGAAGCAAACTAGACTTAACTATAAAAAATTCATCTTGTTAGAAACAATGTGATTGTTCCTTAAATATAAATTAAAAATGTTATGTAATAGGAATAGATCCATAAAGGGCATGAATATGCGTATTAAAAGAATTCATACTAAAGGAAATAAGATAAATGGTAAATTATGAATATTGTATTCTGTTGTAGAATCTTTAAATCATACCATACATATGCAGTTTTTTTGTGAAACGTTTTCAATAACATCTTAAAATGTAACAATGTTTTAAGTTAGTTTCAGTCTATCCTAATATAAACAAATTAGGGAAACATTTTTTTTGGAAGGATAATAAAACTTTTTATTTTATCGATATCCACTTAAACTTGGTAAATCTCAAATCATATCATTAAGTTAGGCTCAATATTTATGTACGTAATTGGAATTTTTCTATGCTTAGGAAACTGTCCTACAATGATAACTATTTTAGTAAAGTAGACTATGGTAATCTTGAAAGCCTAATCTATTTATTTGTCGGTATAAATTTGGAAATAAAACTCTTAATTAAATATGTTTCTTTTTAAATATATTTAAATTTATAAATTCTTTTCTTCCACTACATCTCAGTGTTATTAAGTGTTTTTGGAACAAAAGTTGTTTTTTTTAAATCAAAATTTAGGTTTTCCACACACTAAAAATACGTCTTTATAGGTTTAATCCGAAGAATTTTTAATTGATTTGCAAAAAATGTTACACTCAACACATCATTTGAAATCATTCATGCATTAAACCTTTAAAATACACACTCTTTAAACAAGCGCATGAGAGTGTAAATATTTTCAACACGAGGGCACCTTAAGGAGTGACATAACAAACCTCTCTACATAAAATGTTCACATAAAAAATATTTGAGATGACTCTTCAAAATTACACACATCCAAAGATAAATATTATTTAATGACCTTGTTATCATTTTTTTTTGTTTTTACAAGGCATCTTAACCATAATCTCTCAATTTAGAGAACACACATATATTGCATCTATTGTATTGGTGTATTGCCAAAATTCATAATGTGTTTACATTGTATATTATCCATATGAGGAGTAATCTCAATGACCAGTGGATATTCTCCACATAAAATTCACATATGCATGGCCATGAAACCCATGATAATACACCATACCCATGAATTCACATGCACTTGTGGGTCCCATGCGTCAGCAGTCACATCAAAAACTTCTATTTTCTTTTCCAAAATGCACTGTAATAAGAATTTAGCATATGGGAGATGATAGGCAGGAAAGTGGGGAACATGCACTTGAATGTTGTAGGTACAAAGTTTGAATCCACTTGAATCTCCTATGTGCATGGTTAAAAAACACGTGTTTTTCAACATTTAGTTTAAAAACTCACATGTTTTTCAACCACAAAAAAACTAAGTCTGAAAAAACTCACCATGTGGCTTAACATGATGTCATGTATAACATGATAATTCACATGGGTGTTTTCATATATGTGGTGCATTTTATGGGGAGGAAATATATCTCCACCTCAACGTCTATTCACTATTGATCGGGAGCTATATGAATTTTAGATTTGTGTGTATGGGTTAATCACATGGACTTGTCTTTTTTTGTATCAAAGGTTGTAGCTTATTGTATTGATGAGCATTATAAAAAGGACACCCCCGACAGATATGTTGTTGTCTCAATTTTTCTATGTTTTCAAAAGAACATAAGATTACATCACATTGTGTAATGAGCAATGTTAATTTAAAAAATGTTCTCGTCTGTAAAATTTTATCTAATTGAAAGGTAAACATCTCAGGTAGTTTAATGTCAATAACTTGGTATTTTTAATATTTTCAGGTCAAATTAGTGTGATTTTTCATATTTATATAATTAGTAAAAATATCTTATATATATTTGATAAAAAAATTAAAATATATTAATTTAAAGGTTTGTATTTTGGATTTTTGTTTGTATATTAAAATCATTAATAAATTTGTTTGGATTTTTTCTTTTTTTTCTATTAGCTGGTGATAAATCATTGTAATTTAGTTATATTAATGTGTTAGTGTCAAAAAAATATTTCTAGTAGGACCAAAATATCACAACTTTTTTTTATTAATTTCTCTAAAAAAACTAAATAATTGTCAAATGAACATTAAATTTAAGATCATAATTAATTGTTAAAAACGTACAGAAATCACAACCCATCACTACTCTCCATACCACCATTATATATTGTTGTTTCACCTTATTCTTAGAGCGTTTCTTGGAATGTGATGAAACAAATAAGGGTAAAAGGGCTAGGAGGAATACCTATTAAAGATGGTTGAAGGTTATTACGTGTGTATGACTTCTTGATCCACAGCTGATCATGAGAGATTCCTTTTGGCTGGGAGGAACTACCTAAAATGAACATTAAGACCATAAAAAGAGATTAAATAACATATGATAGTGGATTTCCTCGCGTATGCTAGTTTTGGGAAGTGTGATACTCCCTAGAAGGCTATCAATCCACTATTTAAAACAATTAAATATCAATAATAAATGAAATTGTATTGTAGTTTAAATGATTTAGGTATCTTATTCAATTAAAATAACAAAATTTGTTCACAACAGGTGAAGCTATGATTGAATTTGAAGGTTGAGGTCTCTTTCAGAGTATTGGTACAGGTCAGGGTCTTGTTTTGGGCTATTTTGGGTATTTGGTGGGGAATTTAGGCTCTGTTCTTGGTCTGAGGGTAAAACAAAGAGACCGACAATTGTCTGGTATGAAAAATGTCTATTTAAGTCAAACCGGTGAACGGTTATGGGTAACCGACGTCAGTATGGTCAAGGAAAATGAAACTTAAAATAAAATGATTAGAGGGCTTGATCTAGGATTTGATGTAGGTGGTGGGGTAAGTTTGAGGGTTGCAGATGTCTCAAACATGGTTAGGGAATGAACAAAAAATGAGGATGGGTAATCTAATGATGTAAATAACAGAAAAGGCCCAGTTATAAACTGATAAGAAATGGAGAAATGGAGATGCAACAACTTAATCTGATAATAGAGATAATAAAAACTATTATAGTGTATTAGACCAAGTTGGTGGAGGTATCCTTATTGTTATATGAGCTTGATGGCTGGGTGTAAATGGTATTTTATCAGATTAATGGAGTTTGGTGTGGTGATGGCACTTCCCAGGATGCTCCTATGAATGCAAAATGGCTCTATGGTTTCTTTTAATGGTAGTTGTGGATGTTCAGATGTGTGTCTGAATGTTGGTTCTACTTAAATGCATCTCTGGTCTCATTTCCTTCCTCTCTGAATGTTCCAACCTCGAAATAAGGTTACTAAAGGGAACAAAAAGTAAACAATGATTATTTTGGGTTAACTAACGTTGGTTTAGGGTGATCAACATTGGTTAGGGTGGGATTTCCTAGGTTTACTAAAATAGGAAGATCTACTTGATTTCTTGGATGCAATTAGTTTCACCTTCATGGATTAGAATGGAATATTCTTTTCTAATGGGCGGGAATGTGGTTAGAGGGAATGTAGGATTTGATTTTAAGGATTTAGTTATGTCTTAACTAGTTATGGAAACATATTAAGAATATATTTGGGGTGAGGTGGCTAGGTGAGGTGGTGGCATGAGAATTATCTTAATTAGGATAATTAAATAATAAATATTATGAGATCATATATTTATTTAATTAAATTAATTAAATTAATATTAGTGTGGAGTGTAAGGGACCATGGTTAGGTGAGTGTGTTCAAGCTGATTATTTGATGAGGGATCAAAGGGAGTGTGACCCAATTTTGGTGTCTACATTTTTCCCATTTTTGTTGCATAGCTTGTATTGTTAAGCGACACTAACAAAAATAAGATGTAGTTTCCCCATGTATGGGTGAAGGTGATCCCCCTCAAACCAAGAACTGATGAGGAAAAAGATAGAATTAGTGAGTGGTTTGATAAAAGGTGAATGCGATGAAGAGGAAGGTAGACAACAAGGGTAAAGGGGTAAAGGTCCAATTAGTTAATCTAGGTAATGGGTCAAGTCAAAGGTAGTAATAGTCAAATGCACACACATGTATAAACTACAACACAGTACCAAGTTGAAGATCAGGAAAACTCTACATTGTCTAATGTCAATAGGTTTATTCAAACAAGATTGAGGTGATTCCGGTATCCAAGGTATAGGATATGGTAAGGAAACACAATGCAGGTTAGGTGCAGGAATGTTTAGGTATCTCCCAGTACACCAAAGGTTGGGTAAGGATAAATGGTCATGGAAAGAGGCAAGGTAAGATCATTAGGTCAAATAACACGGGTAACAGTGTCGCAAGTTATAACGAGCACATGAGGTAACATATCACTAGTAATTTTTGAGGTCCAAGTAGCTAGGTCACGAAATGGGTAGGGTCGAGGTATGGGTAAAATAATGAGTCCCTAAATGATGAAGAGGTTAGGTGGTAAATGATCAGGTCAAGAGGGTAAAGGGAAATGTCCAAGTCATGCATGGGTAAGGTAGAAAGGGTTCAGGCTAGCAAATTAGGGTAATGGGTAGTAATAAGACTAAGTAGGATTACCAATGTTGGTCACCATAAACTGACCATGGTAGGCTAGGGCATAAGACCAATTTTGGTCAAGGTGAAACCATCTTCGGTCAAGTTAGGAAGGCTATAAGAAAAAAAAAATCAATGTTTTTAGAAAATCATTTGTCATTTTCCACATAGAAGAAAATGACAAGAGAGAGGGAAAGAGGTGGAAAGCAACCAAGTGACATGAAAAGCTGAGTTGGCGAGCCACTAAGCGAGGGATTATTGGTCGATAGGTGGGTCTACGAGCATGATGATTTGATTAGGTGATTAATTTGATTTGAGAGCCAACAGGTAATCAGTGATGGTAGAGGTAGGAGAGGGATTTAGGGGACTTGTGCAGTGGCCTAAGGTGCCACCATGCAGATGCAAGAGTGATGAGGTAAGAGTCCATTCCTATTGTTCTGTGTTGTGAGTAGGTGGAGGAGAGAAGTCAGGTAGGAGGAAAGTGGATTTTGGGGGGGGGAATATTAAAATTTGAATGCGAGGAATGTAATGAAAAAAGGGTAACATGGGAGGGTAGATTTAAGTAAATGAGGGGTAGGAATATGTATTGTGTAGGCATTGGTGGGGGAAATGGGTAGAAAGGAGAAGTGTGGGTAGAAATAGGGCAGGGTGTCACAGGTTTGTCACCACGATAGTGATTGACGTCGGTTCGCTCTTAGCTGACATTAATGGGTAAGGACTAGTATTGGTTATAGATGTGGTGATCAATGCCAATTATTATTGGACCGAGGTCAGTTGATGATGACCGATGCCATTCGGCAAGCTAGAGAGGCAAACTCATAAGTAGATATAATAGAAAAGGTATAGATATATAGGTAGGGGTAGGGAGAATTATGGGTATGGGTAGGTAGGTGAATAAGGAAGATCGGAGAGAGGGGAAAAATGAAAATAGGTGAGGGTCTGAGGCATGGGTAGATAGGTAAAATGAAAATAGGTGAAGATCAAATACATGGGTAGATATGTAGTGTTGATTTAGGGCATAGTTATAGGTGAAAGGTTGCTTTAGTTAGGTTAAGTTGTATAGTGGGGGTGGAAAGGTCACATGCAAGTGTGTTCCAGGTTTAATAATATTCTTGGTTGTATACAAGCCAAGGACCAAATGTAGATGAGGGACATGTTACCTCCCTTGCTCGTGGAGATATGGTGGAGCACAACACGCGAGGAGTGGATCCATGTTGTAGATGTGGGTCTGTTTGGGGTCATATGCTACCATCATGTAGTCCAAGAGGTGAGTTTGATGGTTTCCCTCATCAATAGATGGGATTTAGCAACCAATACATTCCATTTGCCGATGGGTGAGATCATGATCACCCTCGAGGATGTTTACAAGATCTTGTGACTACCTTTGGTAGGTACCCAAGTTTACTTGATCTCCTAAAAGGAATCCAAGGAGTTACTGTTACCAACATTTTGAGAGGGGATGACATTGTTAGGATTCCACAGTGCTAATATGATCTACGGGACGATGTACTGAGCCTATCCTGAGGAGATGAGGCTGGTAGTGCTTCTGATGGAGGCAATCTACTATTCTGCACTACCAGACATAGAAGGTGGAAGGTTCCCACATTCACTGATGGGGTTTCTACATGACATGGTGGAGAGCAGGACTCAATTTACATGGGCACCTGCATTCTTGGTACAGCTATACATGGAGTTGTGGGCTTATGGGTGACTATGGTGATTCAGTTTGTGCTGCACATTCTTATTACATTGTTGGGCCTATTAGCACATTGTGTGTGTGCACCCACTTGGTATGCCCCGAGCCAATGCATTCAAGCCAGGTTTTTTTTGAGTGGGTTACAGGCGATGGGTGCCAGTTATGGAAGAGTGCCGAGTGGTGAGAGCCACAAATGATGTAGCCTATTATAGGTAATTAATGGAGGTATTTTCCAATGTGAACATCATTTAGAGGCCATATGTGGGATTCCCTTCATATAGGAGGATGGCAACAGAGTTAGGTGGGTTATAAATATACAGGTGGATAGAGGGGTGATAGGCTGGGGAGCATGAGATGATACCTATAGACCAGGTTAGACGGCAGCTCGGATTGCCACTGGATATACCCCCACCCTTCCCATAGTATAGGAGAGATGATGTGGAGAGGCCTATGTCTCTGCCACGACCTACAATACCAGTTGGGCAAGAGGAGGAGTCAGTCAACTGATATATACATGATGTCGAGGTGACATACATGTATAGACAGTGGTGGGCTACACAACTACAAGTAGTACCACTGAGGCTGGGGCAACTGGATTTGGCTACTATCATAGTTCATAGAGACACCCTCAAAGGGCAGGTGACTACCTTGATGACCTAATTGGGCATAGTACAGGGACATCTGACAGAGGCTAAGGCACAAGTTTTGAATTTTCTAGCACCGGTGGCTACTTTTTAGGAATAGGGAGTACATGGACCAACACCCATATTGAGTGGAGAGGGAAAGGGTGTAGATGGAGATCAGGTGTAGATAGCTTCCCTATAGACATAGGTGACAGGTTTGCAGGGCCATTTTTCCATGACATAGGGACAAGTTAAAGGTTTGCTGGGCCAGTTTTCTGCTGCACAGGAACATATAACATCCCTTTAGGCCAAAGTGTAGGGCAAGCTTTGTGGCCGATGGCACCACCACAGGAGCACATAAAGGGTATCATTATTCAGGAAGGAGCAGGGAAGGGTCAGAGGCCGATGGCACCACCAGAGACAGTACCTACAGCTAGGTTGAGAGATGCCATGGGTGAGGTGAGATACTACCCAGATCACTTGATGGTAGTGGGGATATATGTCCTATCATATGCTGAGCACAGAGCACACCAGGCCTCGAGTTAGAGGAGAAGATCACACACACATAGTGTGGAGAGTATAATGGGATAGCAAGCCTAGGGGCTAGGTCATGGTGAGCCCATGAGTGCATAGAGGCTAGCTCCATAGGCAAGACCATCTGGATCCAGACTAGGGTGAGGTGGAGGGATATTAGCCAGATGCCAAGCTAGAGGAGTGGAGGAGGAGACAGATGAGACAGGTTTGGATATCATATTGGGAGATGATTGAAATTTATGCACGATTACTTTATTTTTGACATATATACTGGCCTACGTGCTGAAGATAGTGAGGATTTACATGAGAGTTATTAAGATTTGGTTATATACAGCGGCTTGGATGTCAAAGCTATTTGAGAGTCATGTATATGGATACACATGTTTAGATGATTTATTTATAGAGATGATGGTGATTATGGAATGATGTATATATGATTATGTGTAACAGGCTACTTTTATTTGTATATGTGATGGAAACCAAGTATTGTAGGCATGATAGAGCCAGGTCATAGGCATGGATCAAGTCACGTTTTATGTTTAGGCATGGATTGAGTTATTTTTTTGGTTTAGGCATGGATTGAGTTATTTTTTTGGTTTAGGCATGGATTGAGTCATGTTAGGAATGGATGGAGTCAGGTCATAGGCATGGATTGAGTCAGGTTGACTTAGGTATGATGAATTTTAGGCTGGTTTAGGTATGGTTGAGTTGAGGTTAGTTGAGGTATATAATTCATTAATTTGTGCAATTAATGATGATATGGGTCACATTGAGATGTTTTGTAGTAAAATGCATGATAATGGTAAATAAATGGTAGACATACTAAATGTATGAGTGATGATGGTAAACATGTGAAGCAATTATTGTTTGTGTGGTTTAATTTCCAATTATTTATATAAAAAAGAAATTAATTAGGGTAGAATGTGACTATGAAAGGGGGAGAGGGAATTGGGTAGGGTAGAGAGTGGTTGAGCTAACCCCTAAGGGCCCCATGCCCTCAGAGTACTACCTACATAGTCCTGGAGAACAGGGACCTCAAGATGATGTAGTTCTCCCGTAATCTAAGGAAAAATGTGAGGTATGAGAATGGGTTGGTAGGTTATACGCATGATTGAGTCGAGGTATTTTAGGTATGGTTGAATTGTGGGAAAATAGGTATGGGTGATATTAAGTTGAATGTGGTGAAAGAGGAAAATTTCCTAGTGATAACCATTGAGGGTCTAGTCTTATATAGGATGATCAATATGTAATGAAATATTTAAAAGATAAGAGGAGGTAAGAGAGCCACATGATTGGTAAGTATCATAACAGGTGGAACATACCTTAGATAAGATGGTAAATCTAAGACCCTAAAGACATTGCATGATTGATTATTGTAAAGGTGAAGAATAGTCACATGATCACCAAATGTCACAGTTCTAGCAGGACCCTTAAGGTAGTAGGAAATGAAGGTGAAAATGGTGAGAAGGTGAAAAATTGTTAGGTTATATGGTATTAGGTAGCATGCTTGTTGGCAAGAGATCCAAGATCATAATGAGAAAGTCCAAGATAATTTTTTTTTTGTTTGACTTGTATTTGAGATAGGCTGATCGATGTGGGAAGTCTATATGTGATGAGAAAATTATCTCCTTGAGGTCTTCGTGAAGCTAATCAATGTGGGAAGCTTCAGATTCTCTTTTTTTTTAACTTTTTGAAGTAGGATTTACATAGTTGTGCTTCGAGGGAGTAGTTTATTTATAGCAACGATGTAGAGAGAAAGATGTCCTTTTTGAGGGAATCATCTTTTTACTAGAAGTTTGATTCAAGGAGTTACATCCCATGTGGAAATTATGTGAGGGATTTTAAGTCATTGAAAATACTAGGGTGAAGAAATGGGTTCTTGTTAAAAAAGGAAGGTAAAACAACCATGGAATCTCATTTGAAATAAGACAAAAAGTATCCAAGAGAATCATGCCATGTGTAGAGCCTCGATACACATATTTAAGAGATGGTAAAAGAATGACGGGTAAACACATGATTCTTGTTTAGTCATTGGGGATGGTATAATGAAAGGAGGGAAGTGAATGGCGCTCAGGGAACGGGCAGGAAAAGAGTTAGAAGGTGAGGTAGGATTGAAAGTCAATATTAGAATGGTTGAAGATGTAAGGCATTAAGGGGCTTAGGTTTGGGTTTATCATCAAGTGAATATAAATGATAAGCACTTGATCCATAGGCATGAGTCATGATGTATGGTCCACGCTAATTAGGAGCAAATTTTCCCCATTTAATTTTTTCTTCTTTTGTTACATGTTGATTTTCTTTCAGGACGAGATCACCGACTTAGAAGGTTTTCTCATGAACACAATTTTCATAGGCACATTTGATACCATTTTTGTAAACTTGGAGATGTTAAAGAGCATGAAGATGGTGTTCATCTAATAACTCAAGTTTTGCTAAATGGTCTTGGTGAAAGTCATCATCATTAAGCATGTCATGGAGAGAAATAAAAAGATATGGAATCTAGACTTTGAGAGGTAGTACAACCTCTGTAACATAGACTGTAGAAAAAGGATTGGCAGTAGTAGAATTGCGGATACTAGTATGGTACACCCACAGAGCGAAAGGAATGTGCATATGTTATTCCTTCCCAGTATGGTTAACCACTTTCATGAGAATTTTGTTCAGGGTTTTATTAGTGAATTTGGCTTGGCCGTTTGTTTGTGGGTAATATGGCGACGAGAAAATTATTTGATAATGAAGGCATCGAAAATTTTCACAAGGTTTTATATTTGAATTATTTTTCATTATTAGTGATGACACGATGTGGAACACTGAAATGATAGATAATGTGATGATTGATGAACTCACATATTTTCTTAGATTTCATGGAGATGAGAGGTATGGTTTCAACACATTTGGTGTAATATTCGGTATCCGTGATTATCCATTGATGTCACTAGGAAGAATGGGGATTGGTCTCTCTGACAAGATCCAAACACCATTGAGAGAAGGGCCAAAGGTCACGGGTGACCTGTAAGGCATGATTGGGCATATGATGAAGATTGACATGTTGTTGGAATTTTACACAATGCTTAATGTAGTAATAACAATCATGTTTAAGGGTCAACTAGTAATATCCTAGGTAAAGAATACTCTTAGAAACTGTGAGACCGCTGAAGTGACCTCCACATTTTCCATCATGAACTTCCTTAATAGTATAGGGAATTTCAGGACTTGTAAGGCATCGTAAGAGAATACTATCAAAAATAAATTTATAGAGGAGGCCATCCATGATGATGTAACGAGAAACCATTTTAAGAAAGGCATGTTGTCCATTACAAGTGAGGTTGAGAGGTAAGATGGAGAGGGAAAGATAGTTTAAGTATTGTTTATACCAAAGGTCACTCGGGTCAGGAGAAGTGGTTTCGATAGAGTAAACTTCATGAGGTAAATAAGAAGGTGATTGGAGTCTTTATATGGTGACAAATATTTTAGAATTGAAGGGCGAAGTGGGTATCTAAGAAGCCAAACAGGCCATGGTATCTGCAAATTTGTTGGTAGAACTCAGGATGGTTTGAAGGGCATAATGGTTGAAGGTGGTCAAAAGTATGTCCACATGATGCTTATAATTTTGAAGTATCTCATTATGACACTGGTATATACCATTGATTTGGTTTATGACCAATTGAGAATAAAAAAATATGTTGATGGACTTGACATCTAAGGCATAAGTAGCCTGGAGACCTAATACAAGTGCTTCATATTCGACAATACTGTTTGTATAATGAAAATAGATTTTGAAATACAAAGGCATGGGTTCACCATCAAGAATAATGAGGATAACACCAGACCCACATCCACGCTGACACTTGGAATCATTGAAGAAGAGTGTCATTTGGTAAGTGGGTTCATCCAGGGAAAGGGTAGCAATAGACTCATTTGGAAAGTCAAAGTTAGAGGGTTAATCCCTAGAAATAGGTGCATCAGCCAATTGGTCGGTGATAGCTTGGCCCTTGATGGACTTTTGATGGATGAATTCAAGGTCAAGGTCGGCCAGAAGCATAAGCCAATGTGTGGCACATTGATTTTTGTAAGGTTTGGCATACATGAAGTGTAAGGGGTCGGTGTTTGTCACAACATAGGTTTTGTGGTTGAGTAGGTAATGGAAAAGTTAGGTGGTAACCAAAACTAAGGCTAAGAAAAAAAAATTTCATGGGTGTATCGGGTTTTATAGTTTAGAAGAGTATGGATCATGTAATAAACCACATGCTCCCTATGTTGTTCATCGTGATGAGAAAGCATGGCCCCTAAGGAGTGATTGGTAGTAGATATGTATAGGTAGAAGGGTTGATAGTCTTTATGTGGAATGAGTATGGGTGGTTAGAGAATGTATTGTTTCAATGCCTTAAAAGATTTGTGGAATTCATCATCTGATTTAAAGGAGACATCATTTTTGAGAAGATAATAAACTGGCTAACATCAATCAAAAAAATTGAAAATGAAACAACGAATAGACTGTAACTTACCTTGCAGGCTATGGAGTTGTTGTAGATTAGTGGGTGGAGGAATTTTGAGAATGGCCTTGACTTTAGCAGGTTCAACCTCTATACTATGCAAGGAAATGATAAATCCTAGGAGCTTTCCCGAAAGAACCAAGAAGATACACTTTTTGGGCTAAAGGCGAACACAATACTTAATGAGGTGGTCAAAGATGGTTTTTAGGATGGAAAGGTGTTTAGAGATTTGTTTAGATTTGGCAAGGAGATCATCTACGTAATCTTCCAATATACAGTGCATGATGTCATGGAAGATGTAAGTCATAGCCCTCTGATATGTGGCACAAACATTTTTAAGGAAAAAAGGCATGACTCGATAGTAGAAGGTACCCCAAGGGGTGATGAATAAGGTTTTGTGCTAATACTCGCAGACAAGAAAGGTTTGGTTATAACCCGAGAAACCATCCACGAGGGATAGCATCTCATGACGAACAGTATGATAAACTAGCTGGTCAATACTGTGTAGAGGAAAGTCATCTTTGGGGAAAGCTAGGTTGAGGTCACATAAATCTATGCAAATGTGAATTCCCCCTATCACCTTAGTGATAGAGAAAATGTTAGAAATCCATCGAGGATAATCAATGGGTAAGATGAAGGAAACAAAAATAAGGTGTTGAAGTTCTTCTTTAACTAGAAGAGCAATGCGAGGGTGCATTTTCCTCAACTTTTGTTTTATGAGTTTGGCATTAAGAATGGTTACAATATTGTGGACCACTATGGTGGGGTCAATATCATGCATGTCAGTGTAAGACCAAAAAAAAACTTGGTTATGATTTTTTAGAAAAGAAGTGAGGGCTTCCTGTTCAACAGTATCTAAAGATTGGGCAAGTTTTAGAATGTGTGGCTCATCCTGAGTATGGATGTTGACTTTGATAGTCGATTCATTTAGCATGGTTTGCATCTCAGATGGTAATGACCGATGAATATAAGAGTCCTCCATACTAAGATAGGTGAGTACAAATTCATCATCCTGACATTGAACGAAATTAATAGGTGTATCGTCATCGATAATTTCAAGATACAAGAAGGGAAGAGAAGAGGGGGCCTCGACCTCATGTTGATAAGTCAGAGGACCTAATGAAATGGTGTTTATGAACAAAAAAAGTTAGGAGGAATGGATTATAGATTCATTGACTCTGTCAGTGAAGGTGGTGAAGAAGGTGGAGCGGGTAAAGAAGCTGGAGAAGGGTCGATATCCTCAATGAGTTCAATGCAAGCCTTCTTTGGTAGGTATTTCAGCAAATCCGATACCACTCCGGTTGTTATGTTTACGAGTAGTACATGGAATAACAGTGTGACATCCTTGCTCATAAAATCCAAAACTAAAACCTTTCCACGTACATTAGTGCAAGAAGGTGTGAGTGAAACAGTGATTGGTGAGTGATTGGAGGTCAGAAAAAAATGGGTGGGTTTGTGATGGTGTTTCAGGTGTATAAGTGGAAGTATCAAGTCCCCCATAGGTAAGATTGGTGTGAAGGTAGGGAGGACCATAAAGGAGATGGTCTCCTATACGGTGATCATAGTGAGGGTGTTGGTGAAGGCTTCTATACTCTTGTGGAGTAAGGAATGTGTTAACATTATATAGGTGATACTCCCCACAGTGAGACATTAGAGAACACCTTCCAAGGGATCGATGGTTGATATTTGGGTAGCTGGGATGGATGATGTGTTAGAGGTTAGATCCAAGGTAGAGCTAGCTGATTGGGAGGATGATGGGTAAGTCGTGGAGGTTGTGGCACTAGTAGGAATGGAGGATTTAGGTGTGGTTGAGGTAGCGGCGGAACTAGTGAGTGGAGGTGTGGGTGAAGAGGAAGTGGTCATGGAGGTAGACTTCTTAATGGGTACAATCACGTCATTGGGTCGGTAAAGCATGTTGTAGTTTTTTAAAGGTGATGGGTTAGCCGTAATGGTATTGGTGTGTCCTTCATGCTCAAAGTTCACACAACACTGCAAAGTGGAAGGAACACAACCCATGACATGAATCTAGGGTCTACCAAGAAATAGGTTATATTGAAACTCCCCCTCCAAGATGTAAACTAAATCTACAATAGTACGAGGGCCCATGTGAACATGGAGGATGATAGTGTCAAGTGTAGAAGTGATAGTGTCATTAAATAAACACAACATGATGAGATGTTTATGCATGTAATTGTCGGGTATGTGTATTTGGTCAAATGCATGGGAGGATATGATATTAATACTAACACTCCCATCGAACATAACATGTAGTACACTTATATTATCAATATGGACAGAGATGAAAAGGGCTGGATCAGGGTCATCAGTTTTGTGTGGTGCGATCTCTTCATCTAAGAAGTTGAGGATGGATACTTGGTGAGTAGGTGGAGGTGTAAAAGAAGGTTGTAATTTCGTGAGAAAGGCTACATGCTGAGGTGTAATAATGGAGGTTACAGGTGTAGGGTCATTGGGTAAAACCTTAGTAGACTGAAGAACCTCCATGAGACCTTGGCGATGGGATTCAGAGGTTTAGATGAGGTCATATAGGGAAATTTTGAGGGAGGATTAGTGTAATTTATTGAGCATCGCACGATGTGTAACCCCATTAGATATAGGATATATGGGACCGTAGATAGTGACTCTAGGTGTGGGTGCTAATTATATGTTGGGTATAGGGTTAATAGGTGGGTTAGTTGCCTCTTCCTTTCCTTTGTCCTTCTAAGCGCGGGTAGGGATGCGGATCATGTTTATTTGAAACGACGAGGTAGATGAAGTAGGTTAGCCATGAAAGGTGTAATGATAGGAAGGGATGAAGCCAGGTGATGGGAAGGAACCTTGTGAAATGAGTTGGGCACACCAAAATTTGGGTGGAGGTTTGGAGAGTTCTTTGATACGAACCATGTTAATTTTGAATCTTGGGGATGGATCTAAGAGTTGTGGGGATGGATATTTTGGTCACTAAGTAGGTAATGAGGGAAGTGTTGTCAAAATTTCCCCCCCAGGGTAAATTTCAATAACATGCATCAGAGTTTTGCAGTTTCAGGCAAGTAGGTTGATCCAGGAAAAATTGTGAAAATCGGCTAAGTCCTAGTCCTAGAAGCAATTGGGACATTTGGGACGTCAAGGCATGGATCGGCCGAAATGAGCACAAACAGTCCGAAACAAAGTGGGACAAATGGGACAAAAAGACCCGAACTGGCTGGATCAGCCGAAATAAGCACAAACAGTCCGAACCAAAGTGGGAAAAATGGGAGAAAAAGACTCGAACCGACCGGATCGGTCAAAATGAGCACAAACAGTCTGAAACAAAGTGGGAAAAATGGGACAAAAAGACACGAACCGGCCGGATCGGCCGAAATGAGCACAAAAAGTCTGAAACAAAGTGGGACAAATGGGACAAAAAGACGTGAAGGAGCTGAAAGGGGCAAGAACTAGCCAGATCACGACACGTGTCACAAGGAGGAAAAGGTCAAAAAGTCAAAGGGCGAAGTCTCGAGCACTGACTGGAACCAATAAAATTACGCCACGTGTCCCAACTAGGGCCCACAAGGAAATTTCAAAAGAAAGCCCGCCGAGAGGTGGCGGAGAGAGAGTTTTTTAGCGAATCAGAGCCTGCCACGTGTCGTACAGGTGGCGAAGCATGGGAAAATATTTCAAAATCCATCTTGGTCTGTTCGGTGCCCTAAATCTTCAGATTGTCATATCTTTTGATCCAGAGCTCGGATTTGCACGTTCCTTATATCAACGGAAATCTTGTGAGATTCTCTACATGATTCTAGGGTCAATCTTGAATTTTGGTTCAGTTTGGAGAGAGAAAATCAAGAAATGCCTCTGGCGTGAAATAACAAGTAGAAGTAATGCTTCAACAACAACTTTAATGCAGCAGACAATTCGCCGCTTCTGTTAGGCAGCCCGCCATTTTTCCAGGATCCACCGCTTCTACAATGATGAGATGAATTGAATGCAATCTGGAGGTGGTTGGGGTAGATTTGGCTTTCCCTTCTCTCTTTCCTCTCTCATTCTTTCTATATATTGAAAAGAGGAGCTTCTGTTCAAAGGTCGAACATTTTTCTATTTTGCCTCTCCCTTCTTCTCCTTAGGTGAATTTGTGGAATTCGAACCTCTCATTTGAACTGTAATACTATTCTGCCTCATGGCATTCTGTAGTGTATTGTATCAATCTTTGGAGAAAATAATGCATGTCTGTGGATGATTCTCAGCCCTCTCTGTGTTTTTTTTGCATCCTCCTGGTCTTTCACTACAGGTTTTGTCATTAGTGCATGATCTTATATCACATTCAAATGGTCTGTGTTTACTGGCAAAATAGGTGTTCTTCATTCCTCGGTG
The DNA here is from genome assembly GCA_019776745.2 of Taxus chinensis. Classification (NCBI taxonomy): domain Eukaryota; kingdom Viridiplantae; phylum Streptophyta; class Pinopsida; order Cupressales; family Taxaceae; genus Taxus; species Taxus chinensis. The sequence continues at coordinate 187,154,185 of CM034147.1, forward strand.
CATCACCTCTATTAGCTTAGATTTATTTTATGCATTTTCTTACCTTGTCTCCTTGGCAGATTAGATTAGGTTTTGAGAAAACCCTCTGCATATTTTGTGTGCATCTGAACAGAGGAATAGGAACCAGCCTTCTCTGGAGAATCCTTTCTCATTTTTTCAAGTCCCACACTTGGAGAAAGGATTCAATGTTATGCAATCACACTGGATGCCAAGTGATCAACCTAGAAAATTGATCTGCACCCAGGGGTGCTGTGATTTTGTATCAACAGTTTTGGCATGCCCGGTGGGACCTAGAGGTCTCATTTTACTGCAGAAAAGTTGATATGAATCTTCTGCAATTTTCTTGCTTGAAAAAAGCTATTATTCACATATCTGGCGACTCTAAAAGGAAGATCAACTGGTTTCAGTAGCGCAGGCGTGAAAGCTTATGAGAAGAATCACAAGGTCAAGAGTTGGAGAAGAGGAAGTGCTGTTTGAATACCTGTAATTATCTCCCAGGCGAAGGCAAAGAGGAAGAAGGATTCAAAGGTCTCCATCTCCACCAAGCAGAAATCTCTCAACTCCTCCACCTGCTCAGCCTTTCATTCAGTATTCAAGAGTCCTTTGACCAATCAGAATGGCGCAACCAGCAAATCCCTTTGTCAATTTCACTGGCAGCAGCCCACTTGCCCTCAATGCACAAAATCCAGTTCCAATTGCAGCGTTGAAGAACATTCCATTTTTTACTGGAGAAAATCATACCACTCCTGGTGATCATGTCAAAGACATTGCTAACATCTGTGCAATCCATGAGATAAATGAAATGGATGTGGCTGTCAAACTGCTGGCATCGTCATTCAAAGGGAAGGCATTGCAATGGTTCAGAAGCCTTGAAGCTGGTTCTATCACAAATTGGAATCAGTTGTGCATAGTTCTCCATGAGAAGTTTGGAGAGAAGGGAGACAACTTGTCTCTTCTAGAACAATTGACAACTATCAAGAGAGCCCCCAACGAGCAGCTGACTGACTTCAACTTCAGATTTCAAAGGTCTTGGGATAGGATTCCAGTGGCAGTCAGACCAACAGCAGAAGGTGCTTTTCTCTACTATCTTAAGGCTTTGAATTCTGAAATTTCTATGTTAATTCAATCAATGGGAGGCACAACCTTACCTGCTGCTTATAGCATTGCCATTAGAGCCGAAAACTGTCTTATTCAAGCTGGTAAACTGGCTCCTAGGCCTCTAATACCATTATATCCAAGTTTAGAGAGCCCAAGTGCTAGTCAAGCACCTGTCTTTGCTCCTATTCCCACTCCTAGAAATCAGAGTTAAAATGAAGCCTCCACTTCATCTCCAAGTGCCCCAAATGAGCTTCAAGAGGTCATGAAGCAATTGCAAAATATAGGCAATGAGCTGGTCACACTCAAGAGATAGCAAGCTCAAGGTTTTAGACCTTCGTATCAGCCTCAAGCTCAACCTAATAGGCAGCCATATCAGCCTCAAAGGCCACCTAATTCAGCTACAAATCAGAATCAAGCAAGGCCTCCTGCCAATAAACCATTCCAGCCCTATAATCCAAATGCCATATCTGCCTCTAAGGCATTAGTACCAGCACAAAACAACATTGCCTAGGAGTATGATTGGTGTTTTCCATGTAATGAGCCTCATAATCAATCCATGTGCTTCAATGGTGCTTTGACTCAAGCTTTAATGGTAACAACTACTGGTGTGGAGGGTGAGAACAGTCAAGAAAACAGCCAACAACAAGAAACATTCCAACAACAATCAGCCCCAAATGACACCACATTGGTAAATTGGCAAGCAGAGGATTTTTGTGGCATGAACCAGGCAGTTTCTCAAGGTGTTGCAGCAAACACAAGGTCAAAAAGGAGAAATTTGGGTGAAGAGCAGCCATTAGCCCCAGCCAATCCACAACCTTCCATGGCTCCACAAATGATTGGCAGGCAAAGTCCCGTTTCAAATGCACAAGGGCAGCCAAGAACTGCCCCTAGGCCAACTCAAATGCCAGCTGTTGCTGCCCACATACAAGGAGTAAATGTGCAAACCAAGGGACAGCAGAGAGATCCTTCATCACCATTCAGTATCATTAATCAGATGAAGAAGACAAACGTCAATATATCTATGTGGGAATCCTTATCCATCCCAGGCCAAAGAGATCTACTGCAAGCTGCCATGAAGGACTGGCCAGCTTCGAATCAGTAGATGCAAGACAAAGTGCTCACAAATGCTGCCCAGCCTGAAGGAAATCATGGAGCACAACAAGGTAGAATGCTGAAGCCTCCCCCCTTTTTATGTTTCGTTAATCATTGGAAATCAGCTAGTGCATAATTGCATGATAGATTCCGGGGCAAGTAGCTTAGTAATGCCTAAACAGATAGCTGATCAGTTAGGGCTCCAGTATGAAATAACATCTAAGGGAGTAGTGCAGCTGGATGGGACAGCAATAGCAACAGTTGGAGTGATTAGAAATTTGAGTCTTACCTTGCATGCATGTCCAAATGTTGTTGTCTTACAAGATATATCAGTCATAGACCTTCCTCCACTCTTTGCCCTATGCTTGTCAAGGGACTTCACTGCCAAAATTGGGGGATATTTGTCCACTGATTGGTCTCACATGCTATTCAAAACAAGGTATGGAACTAAGGCTACAACTAGGTCAGAACCTATTGCAAACTTCCACATTGAGCCCTATACTCCAAGTCAAATTAATGCCAATTGCTCAGAATTTGATCAAGAAGATCACCCAAACACGGATGAAACTGACACTAAAGTTGGAAACATCCCAGATCTAACTCTTGATGAATGGGCAAACAAGGAACATGCTTTTGATCCTTATCAAGGAATAGAAGAATCTGAGCTAGGATTCTATTGTATACACGAAGAAAGTCAACCTATTCCTAGCATCACCAAGCCAAACCACAAGGATGACAATGAGGTGTGGCAACTTTTTTTTGATGGATCAAGGAATAGACAAGGTGCAGGAGGTGGAGCCGTGCTTATTTCACCTCAAGGAGTAAAGTATTATTCAGCTTTTAGATTTCAATTTGCATGCTCCAATAATACTACTGAATATGAAGCCTTGGTGTAAGGGATGCATTGGGCAATCAAGAGAAAAATAAAGAACTTGCAAGTTTTTGGGGATAGTGAATTGATTGTAAATCAGGTCAAGGGATAGCATGCTGCCAAAAATGATCTACTCAGATGCTACAAGAACAAGGTGTGGGACCTCATGGAAGATTTTGAGGGTTTCGGCATCAAAGCCATCCCTAGGACAGAGAATCAAGCTACTGACAGGCTTGCAACAGTAGGGGCAGCCTTTGACATTGTAGAAAACATTCAACAAGATAAGGTACAGCCAAACATCCACGTGATTGTGAGGCCTTCAGTTCCGGATAACAATGTCAGTTGGCAGGTATTTGAGAATGACCAGCAAATCATCCACTTCTTGCAGGAGGAAACTGAGTTCTCAGCTAAGAATCAAGAGAAGTTGGAACAGCAATATGGTGACCAAGTGACACAGCTGAGAACTGACAAGCTGCCCAAAGGACTTATCACTTTGGAGTCCATTTTTAACCCCAATGATCAGTTTAGAAAGGAAAAAGCAAACATTCAGGTCAACAGAGAAGATTCGGTATCCATCTTGGTAGAAGAGAACAAGCCATTGCAAATTGGAAAGATGACAACTGAGGAAGAAAGGTGTGAGTTCATACAGCTATGTCAAGAATTCCCTGACCTGTTTTCTTGGAGATATGAAGACTTGAAAGGTTTCAATCCCAACTTAGCTCAGCATACCATCGAATTGGATCCAAATACTAAGCCTGTCAGGCAGAAATAGAGACCAGTCAATCCACACATGGAGCCTCTCATGAGGAAAGAATTGGACAAGCTGATTGAGTCAAGAATCATATTCCCAATCAAGCATTCTAGTTGGGTTGCCAACTTAGTTCCAGTCAGGAAGAAGAGTGGAGAGATCAGGCTGTGTGTTGACTTTAGAGATTTGAATAGAGCCTCTCTCAAGGACCATTATCCACTCCCTTCCATGGAGCAAATATTGCAAGTCGTAGCTGGTTCTTCACTACTTGATGGTTACTCAGGCTTCAATCAAATTATGGTGAAGGAGGAAGACCAGTTCAAGACAGCCTTCACAACCAAATGGGGCACATATGCTTACAAGAAGATGCCATTTGGACTGTCGAACACCGGAGCAACATTCCAGCGAGCTATGGATATGGCATTCAAAGGCTTGATCAACAAGATAGTGCTGGTATACCTAGATGATATTACTGTCTTCTCCAAGAATGCAGCAGACCATTTCTTTCACCTCAGGCAAGTGTTTCAGAGGTGTAGAAAGTTCGGAGTGTCTTTGAATCCTAAGAAGTGCATCTTTCTTACACATGAAGGGAAGCTCCTTGGCCATATTGTCTCCAAGGAAGGATTAGCAATTGATCCAGAGAGGGTTGAAGCCAGAAGAGCTCTGCCATTGCCTAGCCACAAGAAATCCCTTCAGAGTTTCCTAGCAAGGATAAAACTTGTTCGGAGGTTTGTCCCAGATTTTGCAGCACTTGTTAAGCGCATCACCAAAATGTTAAGGAAAAGCATGGCTTTCAAATGGACGGCAGAAGGCAAGGAGAGTTTTGAAGCAATCAAAGAAGCCATCTCCCAAGCACCCACTCTCATCAACCCAGACTTTTCCAAGGATTTCATCCTCTATGCATTTAGAGGTGATGACACTATCTCTGCCATTCTAGTACAGCAGAACAAAGACAATGATGAACAACCGATTGCCTTCTTCAGCCAGAGCCTAGGTGACTGCGAAGTAAGGTACTCTTTTATTGAAAAGCATGTGCTTGGAGTAATCAGAAGCTTGAAGAAATTCAAGCATTTAGTCTCAAACAACAAGGTCCAGTTGCTAGTCTCACATGCTGGGGTTAAGGATTTCCTCCTCAACAAGGATTTGAATGAGAAAAGGGCAGGATGGATCACCCATGTCATGGAGTATGAAATTGAGATCAAGATCACCAAGCTGGTAAGAGGCAAAGGTTTGGTTGAGCAGCTTGCTTCAAAACAACCAAACAACCCAGAAGATGAAGAAGACGCTGTCCTACTATTACAAGATGATCAAAAACAGGAAAATGATGATGTGTCCACTCCTTGTTGGAATCAGAATATTATGCATTTCCTAAAGACGGGCATGTGCCCTCCAGAAATGAGCAAAGCAAAAAGAAGGTACTTCATATTACAAGCAGTTCCATATGTGCTTGTTGATGGTTTTTTGTTTAAAAAAGATCAACGATGTTCTATTAAGATGCATTGGGACAGGTCAGGTTGAGAGGATCTTACATGAGTTCCATGACGGGGAGGCAGGAGGCCATTTCACCCCATGAGTAACAGCTCTCAAAATGATGAAAGCTGGTTACTATTGGCCTATTGTATTCAATGATTGCTACTCATGGGTTAAGAAATGCGAGAAATGTGCATTATTCACAGGGAAAGGAAGATTAGCAGCACTGCCCCTTCGTCCAATTTCAGTAGATCATCCATTCATGCAATGGGGATTGGACTTCATTGGAGTCATCAATCCCAATTCGTGTCAAGGCCACAAGTGGATTCTTACAGTGACAGACTATTTCACCAAGTGGACCGAAGCAGTAGCACTCAAAGAGGCAAGTGAGTCTAACATACTAGATTTTTATGAAGAAATAGTAACCAGGTTCGGTGTGCCGGTCACCATCATATCAGATAATGCATTAGCATTCATAGGTTCAAAAATTACAGAATGGGCTGTCAAGAATGGAATCTATTTGAGCACCTCTTCAAATTATTACTCGCAAGGGATTTTGGACAGGCAGAGTCCACAAACAAGAATTTACTAAAAATCATCAGAAGGACTCTGGATGAAAATCAAAGAACATGGCATACAAGGCTAAAATCAGCGTTATGGGCTGACAGGATAACACCAAAGAGATCTACAGGTAATTCTCCCTACAAGTTGGTCTATGGGAAGGAGGCAATATTGCCTATATCATTAGAATTGCCAGCCTTGGAGCTCATGAAGCAGTTTGAGTTATCTGAGTTCAAACCAATGGAAGTCAGGCATGCAGAATTGATGGAATTAGAAGAAATCAGAGAACAGGCAGTTCAGACGATTGAAAAGGATCATGCCTTAGTAAAAATATGGTTTGATAAGAGAGCAAGAGCAAGGACCTTCCAGGAAGGGGACCTAGTTCTGAAATGGGATGCAGATCGGGCAAAACCAGGAAGGCATTCCAAGTTTGATGCCATCTGGAGTGGTCCCTACATGGTCATGGGATGCAAAAATAGTAATGCCTTCCAATTGTCTGCATTGGACGGAAAGGAACTTCCGATTCCGGTTAACGGAATCTATCTTAAAAATTGCTACTAAAAAAGAAAAGGTTTGCCCTTGTAAATATTAGTTTAGATTTTTCTTAATTCCTCTAAGTGCGTAGGCACATTGTCCTGTGGTAGTTAGGTTTCTATTTCCCTAAGTGCTTTGGCACAGGTTTTACTGCTCTCATGTTGTTTTTTACAGTTCAGAGTGTCGCTAGAGAAGAAGTTGCAGTATCAGGCTCGTTTCAGGTTATTGCTTATAACTCCATGCCCAATGGATCGCTAAAATCCCACTGATCTTCTACCTAGCAGGCAGGTGACCACGCTGAGTCGTCAAAACTGTTGTCAAAATTCCCCCCCCAGGGTAAATTTCGATAACATGCATCAGAGTTTTGCAGTTTCAGGCAAGTAGGTAGATCTAGGAAAAATTGTGAAAATCGGCTAAGTCCTAGTCCTAGGAACAAAGTGGGACAAATGGGACAAAAAGACCTGAATTGGCCGGATCGGCCGAAATGAGCACAAACAGTCCGAAACAAAGTGGGACAAATGGGACAAAAAGACCCGAACCGGTCGGATCGGCCGAAATGAGCACAAACAGTCCGAAACAAAGTGGGACAAATGGGACAAAAAGACCCGAACCGGCCAGATCGGCCGAAATGAGCACAAACAGTCCGAAACAAAGTGGGACAAATGGGACAAAAAGACCCGAACCGGCCGAATCGGCCGAAATGAGCACAAACAGTCCGAAACAAAGTGGGACAAATGGGACAAAAAGACCCGAACCGGCCGGATCGGCCGAAATGAGCACAAACAGTCTGAAACAGAGTGGGAAAAATGGGACAAAAATACGCGAAGGAGCCGAAAGGGGCGAGAACCATCCAGATCACGACACGTGTCACAAGGAGAAAAAGGTCAAAAAGTCAAAGGGAGAAGTCTCGAGCACTGACCCGAACCAATAAAATTGCGCCACGTGTCCCAGCTAGGGCCCACAAGGAAATTTCAAAAGAAAGCCCGCCGAGAGGTGAAGGAGAGAGAGTTGCTCAGTGAATCAAAGCCTGCCACGTGTCGTCCAGGTGGCGAAGCGCGGGAAAATATTTCAAAATCCATCTTGGTCTGTTTCGTGCCCTAAATCTTCAGATTGTCATATCTTTTGATCCAGAGATCGGATTTGCACATTCCTTATATCAACGGAAAGCTTGTGAGATTCTCTACACGATTCCAGGGTCAATCTTGCATTTTGGTTCAGGTTTGGAGAGAGAAAATCAAGAAACACCTCTGGCGTGAAATAACAAGCAAAAGTAATGCTTCAACAAACAACTTTAATGCAGCAGACAGTTCGCCGCTTCTGTTAGGTAGCCCGCCATTTTTCTAGGATCCGCCGCTTCTGCTGTGATGAGATGAATTGAATGCAACCTAGAGGTGGTTGGGGTAGATTTGGTCTTTCCCTTCTCTCTTTCCTCTCTCATTCTTTCTATATATTGAAAAGAGGAGCTTCTGTTCAAAGGTCGAACATTTTTTTTGTTTTGCCTCTCCCTTCTTCTCCTCAGGCAAATTTGTGGAGTTCAAACCTCTCATTTGAACTGTAATACTATTCTGCCTCATGGCATTCTGTAGTGTATTGTATCAATCTTTGGAGCAAATAATGCATGTCTGTGGATGATTCTCAGCCCTCTCTGTGTTCTTTTTACATCCTCCTGGTCTTTCACTGCAGGTTTTGTCATCTGTGCATGATCTTATATCACATTCAAATGGTCTGTGTTTACTGGCAAAATAGGTGTTCTTCATTCCTCGGTGCATCACCTCTATTAGCTTAGATTTATTTTTATGCATCTTCTTACCTTGACTCCTTGGCAGATTAGATTAGGTTTTGAGAAAACCCTCTACATATTTCGTGTGCATCTAAACAGAGGAATAGGAACCAGCCTTCTCTGGAGAATCCTTTCTCATTTTTTCAAGTCCCACACTTGGAGAAAGGATTCAATGTTATGCAATCACACTGGATGCCAAGTGATCAACCTAGAAACTTGATCTGCACCCAGGGGTGCTGTGATTTTGCATCAACAGGAAGAATTATGGAAATTGGTCCTAGTGAAATGGGGTCCTCATCAAGAAGGTCATCATCATAAAAGTTTTCTTCAGAAGGACACAAATGGAGAAGATTAGATTTCAAATCCTTATATTTATCTAAATCATGTCCTGACACACGATGGTAGGCTCAAATTTTGGTTTCATCAAACCCTTTTTGTTTCGTTATAAGTGGGTCATAATGTCTAAAAGGTGGTAATGTGATGACAGATGTTTTGAGGAGATTGGTTAAGATTTTTGCATAGGATCCTTCTAGTGGATCACAATGGGAGGTGAATGTGGGTTTGGGTGCAGGTGCGGTTGATTATCTAGGAAGAGTCTTTGTAAGAGGGGGGGGTAGGATTGGCTATGGTCCTAGGTGTTGGTCATGTCTGCTTCAGTAGGGGCATGGTAGATGAACTGACAATAGAGTGTGTGGTTGGTTTAACTACCTTATTGGAGGGTAGCGTAATTTTTTCCTTTAGGTTGCACATTTTTAGGTAAATGTGATATGGGCATATGAGATTTAGAGGGAAAAGAGGATGGTGGAAGAGGGCGGGTTACCCATGGGGATAACCAAGGTGTTGTGGAGGTAGATGGTGTAGGTTGGGCATGAGGTGTGAGGGAAAGTAAAGGAAGTGTCGTGGGTAGTGAAGAAGTTATTGATGATATATGAGGTATGGGTTATAAAAATGTTATAGGTGTGGGTGGAGGTTGTGTTGGGCGCTTGGGTATATTAGAAGTTTACGATGGGGGAATGGGTTTCTGCATTTTTGGTTTACCAGTGGATAGGGGTTTCTTAGTCAGGATCAAGGGGTGAGGTCCTAGGATGAAGGAAGACATGAACATGATAAGGGTGTGGTTGGCATGTTTGGGGTATGAGGTCTAGGAGATTGGTTCTTCTTTTTAGGGTCTAGGTTAAATTTGGAGTTAGTTTTGGAGGATGTAGCTAGATCTAGTTTGATGGGTGGATGAGTAAGGCTAGCCGTTGGTATGACCCCTAAAGTATTAATAGGTTTAGGAAAGGAAGATGATGTAGGTGTGGGTTTGGACGCAGATGCATGTTGGGTTATGGGTAGAGGTGTAAGTTGAGCCATGAGTGGTGTCATGGGAGAATTTGTAATAGTTGTGATTGTGTTTGGTTTGGTTAGCTACAACACTTTTGGATAGATAATGGAGGTGTCAGTGAGTGACATCTACATGTGTGTTGAGAAAAGAAGTAGAAGACACCCCCAAAGTAAGGCTCTATCAACATAATCTGGGTGATCAGCTAAGCATGAGAATGGAACTATTGTGGGAGAGGTTGATGTGGATCCAATGGAAATTCCAGTCAAATGTGTTTTAGAAATAGGGAAATTGCTAGCTTTAGCCTTTGTGGGTAAGAAATCTGAAAGTAAGTTAGCAGGATCTTGGGTGGCCAATGGAGAATGATCACCTAGAGGTAACAACATTTCTACTAGATCTTGGATAGGTGGAGGAGATGATGGGTGCTCCTCTTTGGGTGGAGGAGATGAAAAATCATCTCTTATGGGTCAAAGAGGTACTATTGGTGATGACTCTCTTGGTGGAGAAGCCAAAGGTGAACTGGTCTCGATGTTAACAGAAGGCTCCTTCATAGGCGAGGGAGGAGATGAAGGATATTCCTTTGTGGGTGGAGGAATAGGTGAAGTGGGTTCATGTGTAGGTAGAGCACTTCGGTATAGGATTTCCTCTATGGAAGGAATATGAGGAAATTGGGAAGAAAATAGTGTGTCATTGAAAATAACATGGACCTCACGGGTATTGCTATGATTAGTGGAGATTTCCCTAGTTTGGTCAAAATACTAGGCATGATTAAGAAATGGTTTCTTGAAGATGTGAAAGTTTTGGTTAGCAGGTGCATTTGGATTATCCAAGACTAACTCGTCATTTTCAAGCATTTCCTGGACAATGTTCTTGAAAGTGATGCAATTTCTGTCATTATGACCTTTTTCCCGATGATAGTTTTAGAATTCGTGCTCTTTGTAACACGTAAGTGTGGGATGAGTAGAATCAAAACCAATGTGTGGTTTTAAAGGAGGAAGGGTGATGGCCCTAGCTTTAGTGATATTTTCTAAAATAGAAGAATAATGCTCCTCGATCGAGGTGTATTTCCATTGTTCTCGTGTAAATTGACAAGTATGGACAGGGGAAAGATTAGATGAGGTCTTATCTTGATTTGATGGATGAGCTGGGCCGGCCTTGAGTACCACTGCATTAGCAGTTCCATTGGATTTTGAATCATTATTTTGTGGTTTAAAAGAAGAAGAGGTATCATTCGACTTAAATGTCATGTTCTTTTTTCGTAGTTGGATTTTCTTTTCTTTTCTTTTATTTCGTAGTTGGATCTCTAGCTTTTGTGCCATCGTGAATGCCTCATCGAAGGTTTAGAAAGTGTGCACCTGCAGGGTTGGTGAAATATGTCTATCACAAGCCCACCTGAAGAGCTCTATGATTTTGGTTTGTGGTAATTGAAATGTGAGTTTATTGATCAGGCTACGCCAACAAGCAATAAAATCTACAATAGACTCATCATCATATTGACGCGTAGAGTAGAGGTTAGTCATGGTAACCTTCTTAACAATGTTGATGGAGAAGTGATCCAAGAAGGGTTTGGCTACCTAATTAAATGAGTAGATAGAATGTCTGGGTAACCCACTATACTAGTCTAACGCGGGCCCCATCAGAGACATGGGAAAGGTCCTCAGAAGCAAAGCATCATCATGGGTGATCAGATAACACCCATGTTTGAAAGACAACAAATGTTTTTGTGGGTCCTATTTTCTATTGAATTGGTTAAATTTATACATCTCACAATGTACGGGATATGGACGAATAGGAATGGATGGGTGTATGGGCTCATTGCAAATTTTATCATAGGTGAGAGAGTTGCATGAGCCAAAAACTGATGCCTCCAGTGTCTGCATCTTTTCCATCATTTACTTGATGAGGTCATTGGTAGGTGGTGATGGATGGGTACCTCATGTGGAAGAAGAGGGTTTGTGTTGGACATATGATGGAGGTGACATTCCAGTATATGGCAATGCCACATAGGTAGGTTGAGAATGAGGGAGTGAGATAGGCGGTATGTACCCAAAATGAATGATAGATGAAATGTGATGCTATTGATAGTATGTATATGGAGGTGGAAGGGTCGAGGTGACTCTAGTGGTGATGGGGGAAAATCATTGTGGAATAGAAAGGAAAATGGTTTGAAATGGGGTAGGGGTCATCGACACCAGGGGTGGTTGGGTTACTATGGGTATATGTGAGACAATAGGTGTAGATGAGGTTATGTTCTGGGTGGTTAATGAAGGTATAGCAAATGTTGTGGGTGCAATAGATGTGACAGATGCAAAGGTCATAGTAGGTATAGGTCCTAGCTACAAAATGATTGGGGACAACGTGGTTACAGGTAGTGTAAATCTAGAAGGGGTTGACAAAAGGAGTAGGAATGAGTATCGGGGGGATAGATATGGGCATGCTATATATCAACTGACCCAAGGCATCTCGAGTGGGTGAGTGGGAAAGATATAACTATAAGGTGGCAGGGTTCTAGTCAAGGATTCATGTGAATTCCTCATCACCGGTGGTGATGGTGATAGGTTGTATAAGATCCATGGGTGATAGAATGGAAGGTGGTGAAGGACTAGGTGGGAGTGGTTGACAACTAGTGTGAAATATGAGGGAATTTTCTTGGCTACGTGTCAGCACCATGTGCACAAGTACTAATTTGGTAGGAATCCTTTCTATAAATGACACAGAAATACAACAGAAAATGGGAAAAATAGGAAGTGGTTGGTGGATTGGGTAAAAAACTATGCTAGAAAATTACATAGGCTAACCAATGTCAGTTAGGGTAAACCGATGTCGGTTATAGGTAACTGTGGTTGGTCACTATGGAAAAAGAAAAAATTTCCAAACAAGGCAAAAGACTAATAATCTACTAGGTAAATAAGTTATAGATGGATTTTATCAGGATAGAGAAGATGCTAAGAGTTATAGAGACTCTAAACAACAAATAATATGAAATAGGTGTCCTTTTTGGCAGGTTAACCAAAAGAATAGTAAACCAATGCCGGTTTGGTAAAACCAGTAACAATCAAAGAGTAACCAATGATGTTCGATGGACTGACACTAATTACTGTGAAATTAAAATAAAGATGAAGAAAAAGGTGGTTGTGATTTAAAATCAAGTGTGGAATCAAACCTAAAACTCTGATAATGATAAGAATGGGGTCCAGGAACACATAGACCAAGTAAGAATACACCAACTATGATGAGGAGCATGTAAGGAGAAATAAAAATATGAATAATGTGTCCTTTCACCTCAAAATACAAGCCAAGAAGAAACAATAAGAAAAATACGATCCTAAGAGTGATCTTTCCTTTATGTTTTTTCAGCTTATGCTATTTAGAAGACTGACTCATAAACTTTAGAATAGATTTTTTGGTGAGGAAGGCTTCCTAGGAAGAAGGAGATCTACATGGAGAGGTTTCAAGTTATGTTATGGTAGGGGTGGGCCATCCTCTAAGATAATGACTCAATATAAGTAATGAGCAGGGTGCCCACTATACCGCAATTGTGTGATCACCTAGAGCTTCTTCCTCAAAATTGGGTCACACTCCCCTTGGTCCCTTGATAAATAAATACCTTGAACACATCCACCTAGCCATGGCCCCCTTCATGCCACTATAATATTAATTTAATTAATTAAATTAAATTAACTCATTATACTCACTATATTTATTATTTAAATATCCTAATTGAGATAATTCCCACCTAGACACCTCATCTAGCCCCTCATCCTAAGACCTATTCTTAGTAAGTTGCCATAACTAACTAAGACCTACCCAAACCCTAAAAATCAATGCCTACATTCCCTCTAACTACATTCATGCATGTTAGAAGGAAGATTCTAGTCTAATCCACAGGGTAAATGAAACTAGATCCTAGAAAATCAAGGGGATCTTCCCAGTTTAGTAAACATAGGAAATCCTACCCTAAATTACACCGATTACCCTTAACTGGTGTTGGTTACCATTAACCACCACCGGTTAAGCCGGAACCACCATCAGTTACCATTTAACTTCCAAAACAACCTTATTTTGAGGTTGGCACATTTGTAAGAGAGATACATCTTTTGAGAACAAGTGACGAAACCGGAGTTACATGCAAGCAGAACTAGGATCTGTACAAGCATCAGAACACCCACAGATAGTACTTGAAGCAATAATATAACCACCTACCTTAACGGGAGCATCTTGGGAGGCACCAACACTACACAAAGTTCATTTGATCACCCACCATTACCAGCCAGGCATAAAGCTCGTACAAAAAGTAAGCTTGTTAACCTGCATTGGTTTCTTGTCATTTGAGTAGATACTTTTACATTTTTTATTAGTTTCTACTTTCATTTCCGTTCCCCACCTTTTTATCTCCATGCAAACTTAACCACCTCTTTACCCACACCATTGAACTATCCATACCCAGATTTTCATCATTCCTATGCATATCCAGGATCCATACAAATCTCGCCATTTCCCTTATATCTTCATCAAACCTTAGATCTATCACCCATCAAATTTTTATTGAGTTTCCTGTATCCTGACCATACCAATGTCAGTCACCCATAACTGTCACCGATTAACCTAAACTAACGTTGGTCTCTTTGTCTTATATCAAAAACCCAGATCAGAGTTTAAAACCTCCACCAAATACCTTAAATTGCCTAGAACCCGACCTTGACCAATAATAATATCCTAATAGTGACCTTGACCTTCAGATTCAAGCATAGCCTAGCTTGTTGTGAGAAAATTTGATTATTGTAGATGAATGAGATACCTAAATGATTTTAACTATAGTAGGATTTACATTATTACCAACATTAAGTTGTTTTAAATAGTGGATTGACAACCATCTAGGAAGTATCAAACTTCCTAGAACTAGCACATGCTAGGCAGTCCACTGCATATATTGTTTAAATTTTATTTGGTGGTCTTGTGTTCCATTTCAGGTAGCTCCTCCAAGCAAAAAGGAAGATCTCATGATCAGTTGTGGATTTAGAAGTCATACACACACACCAACTTATCAACCAACATTTCAATAGGTATTCCTCCTAGCCAATTAACCTTATTTGTTTTGTCATTTTCTAAGAAACACTCCAGAATCAGGTGAAACATTTTGGCACACCCGGTGGGACCCATTCAGGGTTTCTTACATTCATTCAGTTCTAGGTGAAAAGTTACATGTTTGTTTCTTTTCCAAAAGGTTCTCACATTAAAATTTCTCCCTCGGAATATTCTCTTCTTTCTATTGTCTCAATGTGATCATGTTTGGTGGTTAAAAAGAACTCTTCTTCTATTTCATTTACATGGCATTAATGAAAGATCATACTTTCTCCTATTCATCTTATTGTGTCATCAAATTCCATATTTCGATTTGGGTTTAAAATTAACTTCATTTCATTCTGCCTTTCTGCATTAGCTCACATTAATTGAGGGAAACCTATACGCCGGAAGTCATGCCCAGCTGATGGTTGATAAACAAATCATAGGAAAACACTTCCTTTCTCTTTCTCTCTCTCTAAGTCTTAGTAAACCTCACAAAAATTTAAAATACACACATTCTTAAACACCATCTTACCTGGAAGAAGTTGTAGGTGATCACACGATCATGGTACAGTGGGCACCCAACTCGATACTCTTTCAAGTCATACTTCATAGCAAGGCCCACCTCCACCATAACATACCTGAAACCTCTCCTTGTAGATCTCCTTCTTCACATGAAGCCATCCTCACCAAAAAACTCTATTCTACTACTCATGAGTCAGTCCTTAAATAGCATAAGCTAAATAAACATAATAGAAAAGGAACTCTTACGATCATATTTTCCTTAGTGTTTCTGTTTGGCTTGCCTTTTTAGGTGAGAAGTTTTCACTATTCATTTTTCTTATTTTTCCTTGCACACTCCTCATTACAGTTGGTGTATTTCAACTTCATCTGAGTGTGCTTGGACCATATTCTCATCATTCCCAGAATTCTAGGTTTGATCCCACATCATATTTTAACTCACAACCACACTTTCTTCATCACTATTTCAATTTCACAGTAACTGGTGTCAGTCCAGCAACCGTGGTCAGTTACCCACTAACCATCATCGATTATACCCAACTGGCATCGCTTCACTATTATTTTGGTTAACCCAAAAGGACGCATATTCCACTTCATCAGATGTTAAGAATCTTTGTCACTCATATCATATACATTGACCTAGTAAATATCATCAGTATTTGGCATAGTATATAAATTCTTTCTTATACCTTGTTTTTGACCAACTGTCCACTTTCCACAGTGACCAATAGCGGGGACTTATGACTGGCATTAGCTTAATCTAACCAATATTGGTTAGCCTGTGTCATTTTCTAGGTGAAATTTTGACCCCAATCCACTTACTACCACCTGTTTCTCCTATTTATGTTGTATTTCTATGTAATTTAAAGAAAATAGTCCATCCTAATCAGTACCTGTTCACATGGTGCTGACCTAAAGCCAGGTGAACGCCCTCATATTCCATGCCAGCTGTCAGCCACTCCCACCTATTCCTTCACCACCGTCTATTTTATCACCCATGGATTTGACCCAACCTGTCACTATCGTTACTAGAGACGAGGACTTCACACGGATCTTTGACTAAAATCCTATCACCTTGCAGTTTTACCTTTCCCACTTGTACACTCAAGATGCCTCGGGTCAGTTGATATATGAAAAGCCCGTATCTATCCCCCTAACTCTTTTTCCCACTCCTACATCATCCCAATCTAGCTCCGCGCTGCTCGTATCTACCTTACCCCCAGTCGTTTCATAGTTAGGTCCTATACCTTCTATGACTGCCACATCCACTATACCTTAGCTAACCACCCAAAACACAACCTCATCTGCCCCTATTGTCTCACATATACCGGTAGCTACACTACCACCCTCGGTGTCAATGACCCCTACCCATTTTAAAAATGTGGTCCTTTCTATTCCATAATCGTTAGCTCTCATTACCATTAGGGTCACCACGACCCTTCCACCTCCATATATGTACTATCAGCAGCCCCTTGTCTCATTTGTTATTCACTCTGGGTACGTACCCCCTATTTCACTACCTTCTTCTCAATATACCTATACGGCAGCACCATATACAAGAATTCCACCCTTTTTACATGCCCAACACTAACCCTCTTATGCTACAGTAGGCACCCATCCATCACAACCTACCAATGACCTAATCAAGTTAATGATGGACAAGATGAAGACATTGGAAGCATTGGTTTCTGGCTCACATAACTCTCTCACCTATGATGAGATTTGTAATGAGCCTATCCACCCATCCATTCTTATTCATCCATACCCCATGCATTGAGAAATGCCTAAGTTTAACCACTTCAAAAGAAAGGAAGACCCACAATATCATTTGTAGTCTTTCAAACATGGGTGCTACCTAATCACCCATGACGATGCTTTGCTCTTGAGGACCTTTTCCATGTCTTTGATTGGACTTGCATTAGATTATTATAGTGGGTTACCTAGACACTCTATATTTTCATTTAATCAGGTAGCCTAAGCCTTCTTGGATCACTTCTCCATTAACATTGTTAACAAGGTTACCATGACTGACGTATACTCCATGCGTCAGTATGATGAGGAATCTATTGCATATATTTTTTCTCACTGGAATAGCCTGATCAATTAACTCATATTCCAACTACCGCAAACCAAACTCATCAAGATCTTCACATGGGCTTATGCTATACATATCTCGCCGACCCTGCAGGTCTAAAATTTTTGAACCTTCGATGAAGCATTCACCAAGGCACAAAAGCTAGAGATTCGGGCCATCGAAGAGAAGAAAATCCAATTACACAATAAGAACTCGAAATTTAAGTCAAATGACACATATTATTATTTGAAACCACAGAACAATTATTCAAAGGCCAAGGGAACCGCTAACATAGTGGTACTTAAAGCCGACCCAGCTCATCCATCAAATCAGGCTAGTCCCTCATCTAATCTCTCACCCATTAAGACTTTTCAATTCAGATGAGAACAATGAAAATATACCCTAATTAGGGAACCTTATTCTTCTGTCTTAGAAAATTTCATCAAAGCGGGGGCCATCACCCTTCCTCCTATAAAACCACACAATGGTTTTGAACCTGCTCACCCCTCACCCACATGGTATAAAGAACATGACTTCTGTAACTATCATCAAGTAAAGGGTCATAGTGATGGCAATTGCATCACTTTCAAAAATATTTTCCAAGAAATGCTTGAGAAAGGTGAGTTAACCGTGGATAATCCTAATGCACCTGCTAATCAAAACCTACACATCTTCAAGAAACCATTTCCAAATCATACCCCTTTGTTAGATCAAACTGGTGATACCTTAACTCATGATAGCCATACCCACGAGGTCCACGCTATTTTTAGCTACGCACCTTTTGCTTCCCAATTACCACATATTCCTTCCATTGAGGAAATCCTAGCCTAAAGTCCTCCACCTACACTTGAACCCACTTCACCTATTTCTCCACCCATAGAAGAACACCTTTCACCATCTTCCTCACCCATGGAGGAGCCTTCTACTAATATCGACACTATTTCACCTCTAGCTTCTCCACCTAGGGCCGTCACCCACTATACTTCTTCAGTCCATGGAGGATACTTGTTTATCTCCTCCACCCGTAGAGGAACACCTATCATCTCCTCTACCCATAGAGGAGAATCCATTTTCTCCTCCACCTATCAAGGATCTTATAGATATATCTTTCCCTCTAAGTGACCATTCTCCATCAGCTACCCAAGATCCTACATACCTACTTTTGGGTCTCTTACCCACAAAAGATGAAGCTAGAAAATTCCCAATTTCTGAGACACACTTTACAGGAATAGCCATTGGATTCTCATCAACCTCGCCTACAGACGTCTCATTCTCATGCTTGGCTGATCGCTTAGATTATATGGATAGAGCCTTACTTTGGGGGCATCTTCTGCTTCCTGTCTCAATGCAAATGTAAATGTCACTTGCCAACACTTCCACTATCTACCCAAAATATTTCAACCAATCAAACCGAGCACAACCACCTCTATCATAGATTCTTCCATGACACCCATCACAACTCAACATACACCCTTATCCATAACCCAGCATACATCTAAATCCAAACACTGACTTACATCATTTTCCTTGACTAAACCTATTACTACCTTAGGGATCACCCTAAAAACTAACCTTACTCATCCACCTATCAAATTAGATTTAACTACATCCTCCACAGTCAACACCCAACCTACTTCGGCACCCAAATAGAAGAACCAAACCCATAGAACTCACACCCAGTCTGTGCCCATCATACCTTCATCATCTTCACCCATTCCGTTTGTCTTAGGACCTCAACCTTCTAGTCCAGTTAAGTAACCTCCACCCATCAATACACCAAAAACACAATAGCCCATTCCTTCCCCATAAACCTATAACATACCCAAGCACCCGAAATGACTTACACCCACACCTACAACATCTTTACTAGCCATAACTCCAATACCCTCAGTAACTTCTTCACTACTCACTACGCTTTAGTCTTTGTCCATCACACCCCCTACACGACCCATGTCATCTACCTTCATAGCACCTCCATTATCCCCATGGGTGACTCGCCCTCATCCTCCATCTACTTTTCCCTCTAGATCTCATACACCCATATCACCTTTACCCAAGAAGGTCCAAGCCAAAGACAAAAATCCATTACCATCCAATAGGGTAGTCAAAACGATTACACACCCTCCTACCCATTCATCTAAAATAGCCCTACCCAAGCAAACACGACCAACACCCAAGACCACTCCAGCACTCAAAACCATTTCTCGACCCACTCCCCCTATTGCAAAGACTATTCCTTAACAATCAGCCACACTTACACCTAAACCCGCTTTCACTTCCCATTACGACCCATTAGCAGGGTCCTATGCTAAAATCTTAACCAACCTCCTTCAGACTTCTGTCATGACATTAATGCCACTTAGACCTTATGACCGCCTCAAACCCAAGCAAAAAGGGTTTGATGCTACTAAAATTCATGCCTACCATCGTGTGTGAGGGCACGATGTGGAGAATTGCAAGGCTTTTAAAACCATCCTTATCTAGTTGTGTCCTCTTGAATCAAACTTCGATGATGATGACCTTCTCGATGAGGACCTCATTTCACCAACACCCATTTCCAAAGTCCTTCCCTCACTTCCTACTCAACAACCATGACCTCCACCCCCTCAACTCTTAGAGCCACCCCCCAGATTCGAAATTAACATGGTTCACATCAGAGAACTTGCCATACCATCACCTAAATGTCATTGTTCCTAGCTCACCTCACAAGTATTTTATCCCCCGATAGGTTTTTTCCCTTCATGTTGTTATACCACTCATCCTACACCTTCTCCATTTACCAACTCCCCTTAAATCAATATGATCCACATTGCTACTTGTGCTCAAAAGGAAAAAGGAAAGGAAAAGGCAATTGACCCACCATCCAATCCTATACCCAACATACCATCTACACCCACACCTAAAATCACTATCTGATGCCCCACATATCTTATTTCTAATGGGTTCACACACCGCGCGATGCTCAAACAACTGTACCAATCCCCCTCAAAATGTCCTTATATGACCTCATCCAAACATTGGAATCCCATTGTCAAGCTCTCATGGAGGTCCTATAATCTATTGAGGTTTTACCCAATGACCCTACACCTGTAGCCTCCATTATCACACCCCATCATGTAGCCTCTCTCACCAAATTGCCACCTTTATCCACACCTCACCCTACTCACCAGGTAGCCTCCCTTAGCTTCTCAGAGGAAGAGATTTCATTGCACCAAACTAATGACCTAGACCTAGCTCTCTTTATCTCTGTCCACATCGATGATATACATGTATGACGTGTAATGATTGATGGAAGCACAAGCATTAATATCATTTCATCCCATGCATTCACTCAAATGCGCATACTTGGCAATTACATGCATAAAAATCCTGTTATGTGGTGTTCACTCAATGATGCTATCACCTCTATACTAGGCACTGTCATCCTCCAAATTCACGTGGGCCCCTACATTGTTCAAGAGTTATTTTATGTTTTGGAGGGGGAATTTCAATATAACCTATTACTCGGTAGACCCTGGATTCATGTCATTGGTTGTGTTCCTTCCACTTTGCATCACTATGTAAGGTTTGAGTGTGAAGGACACACATATACTATTCTAGCTGATCCATCACCTTTTAAGATGTGCAACAAGATTTACCAACCCAATGACATGCTCATACCCATTAAGGTGTCTACCTCCATGACATCTACTGCTTCACCTAACCTTCACTTCCCAGTACATCCGCTACCTCAATCGCACATGCCTCCTCCATTCCTACCACTGCCACAACCTCCACGGCTGACCCATCCACATCCCAATCCGTTAGATCCTGCTCCACATTGACCACCAACACATCATCTATTCCAGCTACCCACATACCAAAAATTGATCCCTTAGGAGGTATTTTTCAATGCCTCTCTCTGGGGGAGTATCACCTATATAGTGTCAACACATTCCTTACTCCACAAGAGTATGTAATTCTTCACCAATAGCCTCGCTATGATCATCACATAGGAGAATGCCTCCTTTATGGTCCTCATCATCTTCCTACCAATCTCACCTATGGTGGACTTGACACTACCACTTACACACCTGAACCACCATCACAAACCTGCCCATTTTCTGCTAATTTCCAGTCACTCACTAAACGTCGTTTCACCCACACCTTCCTGCACTAATATGCGTGGAAGGGTTTTGGTTTTGGATTTTATGAGAAAGTCCACCATACTATTATTCCATGTACTACCCGCAAATATAAAGACCATAGTGGTATTGGATTTATTGAACCACCTACCAAATAGGCCTGCATTGAACTCAGTGAGGACATCAAATCTTCTCCACCCTCTTCACCTGCTCCACCTTCATCACCGCCTTTGTCAACAGAGTCGATGGATCCAAAATCTATCCCTCCTAACTTTTTGTTTCATGAACACTGTCTCCTTGGGGCCTCTGACTTATCAATGCGAGGGCGAGGCTCCTTCCTCTCTTCCCTTCCTGTATCCTAAAATGATCGATGATGCTACACCTCCAATTAA
Organism: Taxus chinensis; assembly: GCA_019776745.2. Lineage (NCBI taxonomy): Eukaryota > Viridiplantae > Streptophyta > Pinopsida > Cupressales > Taxaceae > Taxus > Taxus chinensis. The sequence goes on from CM034147.1 coordinate 187,175,836, forward strand.
CATCACTCAATGTCAAGATGATGAATCTAAACTCACCTACCTTGGTGCAGAAGACTCATATATTCATCGGTCATTACCCTCTGAGATACAAACCATGTTGAATGAATTGACTATCGAGATCAACATTCACACTCAGGATGATCTGCACATCCTAAAGATCAGTCAATCTTTAGATGCTGCTGAACAGGAGGCCATCACTTCTTTTCTCAAAAACCATAACCATGCTTTCACTTGGTCCTATGTAGACATGCCTGGTATTGACCCAACCATAGTGGTCCACAATATCGTAACCATTCCTGATGCCAAACCCATCCAACAAAAAGTGAGGAAAATACACCCTCGTATTGCCCTTCTCGTCAAATAAGAACTTCAGTGCCTTCTTTTCACTTCCTTCATCTTTCCCATTGATTATCCTTGTTGGATTTCTAGCATGTCCCTGTAACTAAAGTGATAGGTGACTCTTTATTTTCACACATTTCCGTGACCTAAACCCAGTGATCAGTCATTGTATTCATTCAATCATTTAACTGACATACTCTTTGTCAGTGTCATTATAAACCAAGGCTGTGTCCTAGGCAATATGCAATGGAGTCTAAGAGAACCAATTATGCGTTGAGTTTTTTGGGGTCTTGCTTAGCTTTAGTGGATTTTCTACGGAAGTGTAGTTAAAATCTATGGAAATTCAATACAAGTCTATGGAATTCAACTGTTTGTAATGAAATGGATTTCAACAACTAATCTTCTACTGTAAAGTAAAATACGCAAACACTTATTCTTAACAATTTAAACCATAACTGAATAACTGGAATTTTCAGTAGAAAGAAAGACTATTCATGAACTAAATTTACATAACAAAATCGTCTACTTTAAGTGAAAGCGGTAATGGAGAAAACAAGGATAGTTAATAGAAGCATGCATGCAAAAAATCATCAAATGATAATTGCAATAAAACTAATCGAAGGACTGTATGCATGAAAAACTCAAAGTAACCTCATATCTCCTTGGTTGAGTGGGCCCTTGCTCTTCCTTGGGATAGAGTGATTAACAACTTTTGATTCTCAAAATACTGTAGCTTTCCTTAACTTTGAAATGAGTTCATAGCATATCCGAAAAACAGATCCAAAACAATACGCAGATAATATTCTCCGATAAATCAAAAAGTGGTACCACCAGTTCTGAAGACAAAGTCTTCATATAGATAATGTCTGTTACAAGATCCACCATATCAAGTGCTATTAAACATTGTTTCATCAAATATTAATTAAAAATCTTAGATTCCTATGGGCCATTAGAGTCAAGCCCAATGCTAATAGGTCAATTTGGAAACAGTCTTCAGCCGCATGCATCAAAATCAGGAAACTTATCCACCAGTAACCTCCATCATTCCCTACACACATCATCACATTTGATCTCATAAAAATAGTTAGTAAGAGGTCATGTGATAAATGGTTTTCATAAATAATAGCAAGTTAAAATGCATCAACCTACTAAGACATGACTATACAAAACATCCCCATATACAAATAAGTCATATCACAAAGAGTAATTATAGTCTGAAGAAATGATATTAATGAGCCAAACTATGCACTCATCATTCCCCTTGACTTTACCTATTGTATGTCCCAATGTAACTCATTTTCGTCCTGCTCACCTTCCAAGTTGTTCAACCATGTCATACTCCTCGAATTGATCAGCGTATTGCTTTGTGGTATTCTTGTAGCCCTGAGCATTGGAGGTAATTTCCACCCAGGCAGTGAAACTATCATGGGACTGTGCTGCATTGTTCTGTCATGTTGTGAGAGGGCTCAAGAGGAGTGGAAGCCATACTTGAAGGCTGGCCCATTCGTCAGTGTATTGTTGGCTGGTCTTTTCTATAGTTTGTCTAATAATGGCGATGAGGGCATCACCCCATCGCATGCTCCAGCTCAAATTTTGAGGAGAGAGGAACTCCCTACGTTTTAAAGGTAGGCTTAAAGTATCCCATCTCCTATCACAAGCTTGCCAAGCAACCCCAAAATTCTCCTGACTATAATTTTCAAAATCAATAATACACTGAAGCAAAATCTAAGAAGTATGCAGCCCAATCCCTGTCTGGTAATATAATGATCTAAAGTTCTTCCACAGGGTGACATCTGTGTGATGGGTTGGGTGAATGTAAAATCTGATGGACTGAGAAGTGTTATTATAACTATCTGTTTGCTGTCTCCAAGTTATCTGATTCCTCAATACAGACTGAAATGACTTAATTTGAAAATCCCCCACAAATAGGTTGATCAAGAAATCAGGGACATTGGTCACTATCATGTTATGTAGATAAAATTCACAGAGCAAATTTTGAATTTCTAGAGTGTTGTTCTTGTAGACTAATAAAAAACTAGGTCCATTAGGAATTTCATGAGGGGCTTGAGAACACAATTGAAATAACTACCAAGAATAAAATTGTTCTTGGACATACATGCTGGAGATTGAGGAGGGTTTCCTACACGATAGTAGTTTGATGGCTAGAGGACAAATAGAGTCTAAGATAGATGTTAACTTTTGTTTTTCATCTTCCAAAGATTCTTTTTCCTTTTTTAATTTCTAATTTTCTTTCTGCAATTCCCTTTTCTAAAGGGACAATTGTTGGAAATTATTTAAGAGGGTAAGACCCATATCACATTATCACTTTAGACAACTCACTTCATGCTACAGGGCAACAATCTACCAAATTTTTTCTACTATCTTTTGTGTAAATTCATCTTGTAATAAAAGGGTGGATTATTCCATAGCTTGTAACTAAGATTTTAGTAGTGCTATCTCCTCCAGATAGTTATGAGAAGGTGCCACTTGAGTGTCAAGCATTTCTAGAGTTACAGTGTGAATTTCTGTAGATGATGGAACAGTAGATGATGGAGCGGCTAGGAAATCCTCCATGTGTAATTCCTCCTGAATGTGGGCAATGTCATCGGGTAAGGACTCCGATTGGAAACCACCTATCTATAAAAATGAGCCAAGCTGTTGGGACCATAGTTGTATGGAGGAAGAGGGGGCCATGGAACACTTGCTTTTTGAATAAGAAATGGATGGGGGTGGTCCCTTATGAGTACCAACCATGTCGGTGTGCTCAGGAATGTCAACTGCCTAAACTTGACTATGTGAAGGGCCTGATTCAAGGGTAGACCAAGGTGTAGGAGAGAGACCAGATTTTAGTTGGTTAGGCCTAGACCCTTTGCCACCAATATGTCCCTGGGTGAAAGAAAAATTGGTGTGAACATAACAGGTGAATCAACCCTGGGTGCTTAAGCATAGACTTTCCCCCACTGGACCGATGTTTCTGGCATACCTTAATGATAGAAATTGTGAGGTACTCTGGCAAATTGACCCGAAGGGCCTAGTTGACATGTCCCTTTTTAAGGTGAATGAGAATTTTGAGTGCATCACCACCCAGAATAGAAGCATGTCCATTGCATATAAAATACCTATCGACCTATTTAGCAATTTCACCCTAGATTCCAGGAAAATTTTTCCACTTAACACCCTTTTAGACACCCAATGGAGTCAGGATGACCTCTGAGAGTGCCTCTCCTTCATCGTGGAATTGAGCAATAAGACTTTGTAAAGGGGCATTCATCATAACCTTTAACCCAAAATTTGGTAGGCCAGATAGGTTAGAAATGACCTGACTGGTGATTTCAACTTGTCGTCCACCAACTTACGAGCATGTGGACTAAAAATTGTTTAAGAACTCTTCCACAATGTTCTCATCAAACCCTTCAAATTTCCAAATGAAATCTAACCATACGAAATCATGAAATACCTGTGAAAGGGTGGCATTTTGAAGCAAGGCATCAGGTGAAGTAGGTTCTGATGTCTTTCGTGGTCCCATGCTAAGCCAAAAAAATAAGAAATACACAGTAGCAGAAAGACCAGAGTAGAGTGTTTCTTCCACTTCCCGTCAAGTGTTTGATGAAACCAGTTGTGATTGATGTGCATACCGCAACGGGAAGAGGTGGTTGCAGAGCATTAAATTTCAAATAACACCATATTCCTTGGGTATTACAACATCAATGAAGGTGACAATGAAAAAATAGTAATGAGACTGACCACCCGTGTGAAATTTAGATTTTTACGGTGGCACATATCCCATGGTTGAGGAGCATGCACCATCTATCCTGAAATTGAAGAGTGCAACACATCAAAGCATGGAGAGATTTATGAGGCATTACTCCTTTTATGCTATCATTCATAAAGCCAGATTTGGAAGAGATCCAGAATGATCATAACAATCATTTCATGATGGCATCATAATGCCAAATGACTACATTGGGGAATGTTTTGCATAAAAATATCATTAGCAAGTTAAATGCACTTACCCATGCTACACTTAGTCAGCCGATATCCTTAGATTCCCATGCCCTACAATTTGGGATGAAACTTGATTAGTAGCAGTAGAAACAACAAAAATTCTTGCATTTATTTGAAATTACTAAAAAACTACTAACTAGGGGAAGAAGATCGAATGAAGGACAATCTTCCTTTATTGTATTTGTACAAGATTGATTATTCCATGTGTGAGAGGAAAAGAGCCTCCTCAACATGCATGCTTTTTCATAACAGAATGTCATCGGTAAAAGTCTTCCTATCCAGCGGCTGGTGATAAACTCGGAGCATGTGCCCATTTACCAGAAGATTTTATTTGTCTCCATCAATTGGTATCAATCAAATAGATCCATTATCAAAGACTTGATTTACCTGATAGGGACCTAACCAATGTGCACGCAACTTGCCTCTGATTGCTGATAGTGGGAATCAAAGAGCAAAACTCACTGTCCCTCATGAAATATCTATTTTTTTATGTGAGCATCATACCAAGCTTTCCACTAATGCTATAGAATTTCAGTCTGTTGTTGTGCCTCCATCCACATTTCATCCAATTCATTCAACTGCAATACTCGCTCATGTTATGATTCATCCAAATCTATCCCAACTTCTAATGCTATTCACCAAGTGTGCAATTTGAACTCCACATGTAACAGTGGCTTCTTCCCAAAGACTATCTCATAGTGAGAGAAACCAGTAGTTATTTTTCAGGTCGTGTTGTAGGCCTAGATAGGCTTAGGAAGCTTTGGTACCCAATTCATTCTGTTGGCATTAACCACATTAGAATATTCTCAAGCTCTCGATTGGTTACATCCACTTTCCCATTGGATTGGGGGTGATATGATGATGATTTCTGGTGCCTGATTCTATAGATTCCTAAGAAAGCTTTAATCATATTTGAAACAAATTGAGGACCTTGATCAGATACAATGGCTCTTAGTGCTCCAAATCACAGAAATGTCTAGTTGTTGAGAAAATCAGCAACAACATCTTCATTGGTAGATGCCAATGCTTAAACTTTAGCCCATTTGGTGACATAGTCCGTGTATACCAAGAGATACTCCTTCCCGAAAGATGGAGGATCATATGGTCCAACAAAATCAATACCCCATTTCTCAAATGGTCTTAGAACCAATTGAGGGTTAAGAGGAATTTCCATAGAAAGTGTAGGTTTTCCCATTCGTTGGCATGCATCACACTGCCACACATACATTTTGACAGTCTTATGGAGGGAAGGCCAATAGTACCTTGCTCCAAGGATCTTGTGAATTGTTCATTTCACTTAATAATGTCCACCACTTGGCTCATCATGACATGCTCACAATATGTCATGTACCTCATCCTCACGAACACACCTACGAAGAACCATGTCAGGACAATATTTGAATAAGAATTTGTTACACCATTTATATGTTGCACTATTTCTAACCAATCACCTTCTTTCCTTATGAGTAAAATAAGTAGGAAACTTCCCTGTTGTTAAATAATTTGTGAGATCAACAAACCAAGGAGTCTTAGTGGAGATAGCAAATAAGTGTTCTTTGGGAAATTGATCTTGGACTGCTTCGTCATCACCTGAAACATTTATTCTAGAAAGAAATTCAGCAACAACATTAAATTTCCTAGGCTTATCTATAATAGTGAGATTGAATTCTTGCAACAAGAGCAACCAGCGAATGAGCCTTCCGCTAACCACTAGTTTGTTCATCAAATATCGAATGGCAGAGTGGTCAGTGTAAACAAAATTTTTATATCCAGTGATGTAATGACAAAATTTATTCAAAGCATATACCACAGCCAAAAATTCTTTTTCCATAGTAGTGTAATTATTTTCCATAGGAGTCAGATTTTTGTTGATAAAATAAATTGCATATATATGATCTTCTGAGTCTTTTTGTCCAAGGACAATGCACATGGATATATTAGAAGCATCAGTGTGGATATGGAAAGGTTGTCCCTAGTCAGGGCCATGTAAGACATGAGCTATTGTCAGATTTTCTTTGATAGAGTCAAATTCCTATTGACACTGAGAAGACCATTCAAAAACACAATCTTTGGTTAGCAATGAAAACATTGGGGCAGAAATTTTGCTAAAATATTTTATGAATCGGCGGTAATAACCTGCATGGCCAAGGAAACTTTTGATGTCAGTCTGATTAGCTGGTGTAGGTAATTGGGTGATGACTGATATCTTTTTGGAATCCACCTTTATACCTTGGGCTGAAACATGGTGACCGAAGACAATTCCTTGATCAAACATCATTAGACATTTTTCATGACTCAGAGATAGTTGGTGTTGTTCACATTGACTGAGTCCTTTCTCAAGATTATTCAAAGATTCATCAAAATTGGATCCATGGATAGTGAAATCATCCATATAAACCTCAACATAGTCGTTAGCAAGATCTACAAAAATGTCCAAGACTACCTGATGAAATGTGGCAGGGGCATTACAAATCCCAAAAGGTAAGACCTTGTAAGTGAATGTACCCCAAGGGCATGTAAAAGTAGTCTTATCCTGATCAATAGGGGAAATACTAATTTGATTATACCCACTAAACCCATCCAAGAAATAGAAATATTTCTTACCAGCCAAATTGTCCAGGACTTGGGTCAATGAAAGGGAAGGGAAAATAATATTTCTTGGTGGCTTTGTTAAGTTTCCTATAATCAACACATATTCACCACTTACCATTCTTCTTGGGAACAATAACTAATGGGAAAACCCACTAACTATCAGATATAGGATAGATGAAACCTACCTTTAGTAGCTTTTCAATCTCAGTTTTGACTATGTCTCTCAATGCTGGATTGATTCTTCGTTGTGACTGCCTTATAGGTTTGACATCATCAGTGTAAATATGATGAGTGCAGATGCTAGGATGAATTCCTTTCATATCAGTGTAATCCCAAGAAAAAGGATAAGAATGTTTCTTTAGAACCTCAAGCACCCTAGCTTCTTGATTGACCTCCCAATGGCTTCCTATAGTCAGCTCTCTACTCATACTGACAAGCACCTGCTTGGTATCATCCACAAGAGCAAGCTATGTACTAGTGATAAAAGAATTCAATGGGAAAACATGGGGCTGGAGCATGTGTAGGATGGATACGTTATCAAAAGATAGAACCTTAGTTAAAGGAAAATATAAATCAGGAACTAGATGTTTGGAATTATAAGCATAGAGTTTCCTACCAGACTCAGTAGAGGTAATGTCTTATGCCGATATTCCAAATTCTGTAGAAGTAGTACTGATTTCCTTAGTTATATAGTCCTTAGAATCAATCAACACATAAGACTCTGCAGCCTCCGTCATATGATTGTGTACTACAATAGTGGCTAGAAAAGAATAATTCAAAGAGTTAGCATCCAAAGAATCCACACATACCTGGTCACAATTGTTCGTATAAGGCTGGGCAGGAGGATATAACGAAATGTGTTTGGATTTCTACCCATTTAGAATTGTCATGTTACCTGACCTACAGTCAATGTAAGCAGCAACCATAGCTAGCCAAGGTCTCCCCAAGATGACTGGATATCCCAACTTCTAAGCTTTAGGCTGCAAAACCATGAAATCAACTGGGTACTCCCATGATTCAACAGTGACCATTATATCTTCAACCACACCATCAGGTATAGCAATGGATTGATCTGTTAACTACAGAATAGTGTTGGTTGGTTGAAGTCCTGTTAAGAATAGTTGGTTAAACATTTTTGTTGTGATGACATTAATAGCAGCACCAAGATCCACCAAAACATTAGATATTGACTGGTTGTTTATACAAATAGTAATGACAGGGCTCCCAGGATCCCCATATTTTGGTGAGATGAGGGTGCCAGCAACTAAATCAGCCAAATTTCCTTCGACTCTGACAGTCTTTGGGTATTTATTTTTTCTTCCTGGTGTCTTTATACATTCGTTTCTAATGGTTTGGTTTAGTTCAGGGATGTCCCTTATTGCACGTAGCAGTGGAACCTCAATATGTACTTTTTTCAATTCCTGAACTAGTTTTGTTTCATCTGCAATCCGAGTGTCCTGTAATCACTCAGGGAAAGGGGCCATAGTTGGTTTGGGTATTTGAGCATCCTGTTCATCTGGTATTGGTGAAGAACAAGTGTTACCCTCAATTTTTTCTTCCTTATTGGCATCATCAGGCAGTTCTGTGATAACAACAGGAGGGTTCAATATTTTGCCAGATCGTAATCGTAAATTACCAATAGTGTTAACCTGCATGGTATTACCTACATCTGTGTCATCAATCGAAGTTGTCTGTTGATTTTTAGGATTGGCTACTAGCTGAGCTAGAAGTTGTGTTTGTGTTTCTTGTCCTTGATTTTGGTAGGCTTGAGGTGGAGGCATTAAAACTTGCTATGGCTTTTGGAACCTATGTTGTTGATTATTGTTTTGTGGTGGTGCCTAGGACTAATTTTGGCTAAAAATGTTTTGAGGACCCCACTGCTGATTGTGCCAAGGATTGGCTATGGGTGGTGGAGCCCAACCCAGCTGAGTGTAGGGATTTTTCCAAGGTGGTGGATATGGATAAGTCATCTAGTTTGAGTTTTCCCACTCAGGTTGTCCCCAAGAAGACTGAGAGGCCTGATTTGGCCATGGCATTCTCCAAGGATTCTGAGTTGGTCTAGATGGGAACCCACCCTGATTGTTTGGTCTCTGGACAAAATTTAATTCAGCACTTGTTTGAGAGATGGCATTCAAACCTCCCTTCAATTGTGGTAGAAGTGTGCAATGTTTAGTGTCATGGTCAGTAACTTCATAGATTAAGCACATATCTATGACATCCAAAGGACATTCTCTCAAGGGGTGTCTCTTCCAAAATTTAGGGCAATACATGTCCAATGGTTCTTTAGCAAGGGTGGATTTTTCCTTGAGTCCATCTATGGTGGATGTTAATTGTAGAAGAATGTCTGTTTTCATGTTGGTCATTTCTTCTAGAAGTTCAGAGGTACCCAAAGACTTGGATGTTTGTTTCCTTCTTATCCCTCCACGTGTTCTAGAATATCTTCTACATAGCTCAGTAATTTGTTCCATGGTAAGCTTATACACGTCTCCACCTCCCATGAGATGGAGAGAATCCTTGGTTTCCTCATCCAGTCCTTTCAGAAAGACTGTTTTAGTGATGTCTGCATGCAACTCATACCCACTATATTTATGAAGAAAGAGGAATCTATCCAGATAATCCTCTAGATTCTCATCTTCCTTTTTCCATATTTGGAAGAACTCCTCCTTCCTATCCCTTCCTCTACAATAGTCTTGGTATTTATCCAGGAAGGTTGTTTCCATGGATTCCCAGGAATTAATGGAGTTAGATGGTAACCCCATAAACCATCTCATAGCAGAATCTTTGAGAGTGGAGGGAAATAATTTGAGTTTTTGATTGTCAGTTTGGTAATCATATGTTTGGCATAGGATTTTAAATTCAAACAGAAACTAATCAGGGTCTTATTTGGTCATTCCTCGAAAAGACAGGGAGGATGGACGGTGAGATGTTTTTCATGGGTACATCCTCATCTGCATCGAGGACAATGGGGTATGTAAATGTTCATGTCCTAAAGGTTGTTCTTCAGCATTCCCAAGATCCCCCATTGCAGAATGATGTGAAGAGGATACAAAATGCTCAGAAAAGGTTCTAGGCATGGAATTGGAATCTGTATCACTCTCAATGTTTCTCTCTTGTGAAGTGTCTAAAGAGATTTGTTGAATATTACGTGCTATAAATCTCCCTTGGTTATCTTGTGACCTATGCATCCAGGTTGGTTGGTTTAAATTGAGGTCTGAGAGAACTACTGGCTTCCTATATGAACTCTATTAACACCCATAACATATGGAATAAAACAATGGATTTTATGGTTATTTATTCCCTAGCAACGGCACCAAAAATTATGGGTCATTGTATTCGTCCAATCATTTAACTGACATACTCTTTGTCAGTGTCATTATAAACCAGGGCTGTGTCCTAGGCAATATGCAATGGAGTCTAGGAGAACCAGTTATGCGTTGAGTTTGTTGGGGGGTTGCTTAGCTTTAGTGGCTTTTCTATGGAAGTGAAGTTAAAATCTATGGAAGTTCAATACAAGTATACGGAATTCAACTGTTTGTAAAGAAATCGATTTCAACAACTAATCTTCTACTGTAAATTAAAATACACATACACTTATTCTTAGTAATTTAAACCATAACTGAATAACTGAAATTTTAGTAGAAAGCAAGACTATTCATGAACTAAATTTGCATAACAAAAGCATCTACTTTAAGTGAAAGTGGTAATGGAGAAAATAGGGATAGTTAATCAAAGCATGCATGCAAAAACTCGTCAAATGATAATTGCAGTAAAACTAATCAAAGGACTGTATACATGAAAAACTCAAAGTAACATCGTATCTCCTTGGTCGAGTGGGCCCTTGCTCTTCCTCGGATAGAGTGATAAAAAACTTCTTGATTCTCAAAATACTGTAGCTTTCATTAACTTTGAAATGAGTTCATAACATATCAAAAACAAATCCAGAATAGTATGCAGATAATCTTCTTCGATAAATCAAAAAGTGGTTTTTTCTAGTTCTGAAGACAAAGTCTTCATATAGATAATGTTTGTTACAATATCTGCCATATCAGGTGGCATTAAACACTGTTTCATCAAATATCAATTAAAACTCTTAGATTCCTACGGGCCGTTAGAGTCAAGCCCAAGCTAATAGGTCAATTTGGAAACAGTCTTCAGCTGCATGCATCGAACTCAGGAAACTTATCCACCAGTAACATTCCATCATTCCCTGCACACATCATCACATTTGATCTCTTAAAAATAGTTAGTAAGAGGTCATGTGATAAACAGTTTTCATAAATAATAACAAGGAAAAATGCATTAACCTACTAACACATGACTATACAAAACATCCCCATACACAAATAAGTCATATCACGAAGAGTATTTTTGGTCTGAAGAAATGATATTAATGAGCCAAACTATGCACTCATCATTGACCGGTCCTATCTCAAAGGACAACTTTCCAACAAAAAAAAAATCATCATGGTACTTGCCCAGCTTGTTGACCTTGGATCTGCTTGTCGATGAGAGGCTATGGCAACTCATGGATACCCTATCAAGTTACTAGCCAACTCTTTCACATTGCCTCGACCCTATCAACACAAAACTTCATTTCCTCACTGGCTCAAGGGACCTTCTGCTATGGAGTCATGTGACATTTGGCCTGATCATGTGACTACTTTTCACCTTTAGAATAGTTAGTCATGTAATTATTTCTAGGGTCCATTACATTCATCCATCCTATCTAAGGTATGACACACCCATTGATGATCTCTTACCAATGAAGGTGGCTAAACTTTCACTCCGAGCTTATCTTTTAAACTTCTTCATTACCATTATTGATTACCTTATGACAGGACTAGATCCTACGATTCTTATCTTTAGCCCAAGTAATTGTGTCTTCACAGCTCTCTTCACCATAAGCTCAACTCAACATTTACCCATTTACCAATGTGGCCCACAAGTTCACCCATACCTAAAGTCAAGGCCATACCTGATATACCCAATCATGCCTACTAACCTTAGGCAACTCCGTAGCCTACATGTAAGCTGCAATCGTATTCTTCCCTAGCTTCATGGGAGAACTACATCGGTCTGAGTGTCAACCTTTTCACCGGGGATCTACTGTAGGTAGCATTTTTCCTTTAAATGGGCATGAGGATTGCCTCAAAGATTTAGAGGCCTTAGCTCAGTCACCTTCTCTACCCTAGCCATACTTCATCTTTCATTTTCCTAAATCATGATTCGACCCTAGTTTTTTCCTTATTATATCAATAATCAGAAATTAAACCAAACAAACAACAAATTGCTTTACACTCTTTATCGATCATCAACACAGGGAGCATTCGGTTATATCTACCATAGGTCTTTACCCTTATCATGGACTACGTTACTATAATACACCCATCCTCAAAAATGACCCACATTCTTATCATTAGTTTATGTTGCCACAAAATTAATGCCATTACAAACTCAACCAAAAAACTTATGTTGTGACTCAACACCGATGCCTATGACCTGACTCCATCCATGCCTAAACCACAACCTGACTCAAACTCCATGCCTACCGCACTTGACTCATATCCATGCTTTAAACCACAACCTAACTCCACCATTCCTAAAACATAACTTCAAAGTCCATGCCCAGACCATGATATTGCTAACTCCACCATTGGCTGATACAACCTAACTCAATCCATGCATAGACTACAACCCTCTAAACTTGACTTTCTAGATTAGTCATATTGCCACCTAACTCTATCATGCCTACACTACTTGACTTTCCATCACATGAGTACAAATCAAAATAGGAAGGTAACCTCAACCATGTATACACACAATGACCATACTCATCATTATCTCCATAAATGAAAATATCCAAACATGTGTCTCCATCTACATTACTCTCAAATATCTTCGGCACGTAGGCCAATATATATAACCAAATATCTCAAAACTCGCATATACAACCTCACCCTCTTCAGCACATAGGCCGGTATATGATCAAAAATATACACAACTCTCAGACATCCTAACTCTCTTCGGTACACAGGATGTTATATATCAAAAATGACTAAAATACGTCGACATGGAGGGTTGTGCATCAGGAATCATACTAACGGATATCCTCCATATCAGTCTCTCCTATCTCCTCCTCAGCTCCTACCTGGTGGCATGACAACATCTCACTACCCTCCATGGGTCATGGCTTGGTCCCTACTGGTACATCAATGGGAGCTGGCATCTATAAACTAGTGGCCTCACCCTGATCCTATCTTGGACCTTGCTGGCCCCATTTTCTCTCCACGCTGTGGGTATAGGATTTAGTCCTCTCACTTGAGGCTTGTTGTGCTCTATACTCTCCATAAGATAGAAAATCTATCCCTACTACCATCAATTGATCATGGTAATACCTAGCCTCACCTAAGGCATCCCGTAACCTGGATAGGGGTAGTGTCTTCGGTGGCCCCATCGGCCTTGGCCCCTGTACCTATCCTGTGGGACTTTATCCCGCCCCTACCTATGAACTAGGATCCTATCCTAGTGCCTATGGAGGGTGCCATCGGCCTCACACCCCTATGCTTGTACCTGAGCATGTATTGCCTAAATCTACACCTGTGTAGTGGCCAACTCACCCTATAAACTTGTAACCTATGCCAATAAGCCAGTTAGTTGCTCATCATCACCCTCTCCATCTCCACCATAGGCCATCTGGGCCTATAAAATGGCCACCTGCACATGCAATGCAACCACCTCTACTTCTAAAGCTTCTAACTACCCCTGTACCATCCCCAACTATGTAATTAGGGTCACCACCTACCCCTATAGGGAATCTCTCTACATAGTGATAGTGGCTAAATATGGCTACCTAGGCCTGGGTGGTACTACTCATAGATGGGCTGCCCACCACTATCTATACCTGTCTGTCACTCTAGCATCATCAATTTATTAGTCTATAACCTGCTCCTTCTGCTCGGTACGTACTTTCAGATATGGAAGTGGCAGTGGTTTCTCCACATCAGCTCTCCTATGCTGAGGGAAGGGGTAGAGGTATATCCTGTGGCAACCCAAAATTCTGTCTAACCTGGTCTATGGGTATCATATCATGCTCCTCAGCCTTCCACCCCCTCTATCCACTTATAAATATGTAACCCATCCAGCTCATCCACCATCTGGTCTGTATGAGGGATAGCCCACATATGGTCTCCAAATAATATCCACATGAAACAATCCCTCCAGTAACTTCCTGTAATAGGCCACATCATGCCAAACCCTACCTCCTTAGTGCTCTCCTATCATCGGAACCCATCACTTATACCCCACCTGAACAAAACTAGGCTTAAAGACATCTACCCGAGGCTTACCAATTGGATGAACACAAAAAATGTGCTCATAGGCCCAGTAGTGAAGAATTAATGTACAACATAGGTGTGAACCTTTGGAGCCACCCATATGCCCATAGCTCTCTGTAAAGCTGCACTAGGAATGCTGGAACCCATGCGAAGTAGGTTCTGTCCATAATCATGTCATGTAGTATGCCCATCAGGGATCATGGGAATATTCCACCCTCTATATCTGGTAGTGCAAAACAACAGACTACCTCCATCAATAATATTACTAGCCTCATCTCCTCTAGACGGACTAGGTACATCTCACCATAACTCAAGCTAGCATTGTGGAATGTCAGCTCTGTCAATACCTCACAAAATACTATCAGCATTAACTCCTCATATGCCTCTGAGGAGTTTGAATATACTTGCATCCCCAATATGGACAATCACAGGATCATATACACGTCCTCCAAGGTGACGATCATCTCCCCCATCAGTATTGTGGAATGTGTTAGTCGAGGAATCCCATCTATCAATGAGAGTGAATATCAAACTTAGCTGCCAGACTACATGTCGGTAGTGCTTGACCCCACTCAGGCCCACATCTTTGACATGCCTCCACTCCCTGACTGTCGCCGGCCCCAAAAACTATCACGAGTAGGGCTGGCACCCTATCTCACATCCACAACTAATATCTCACCTACATCCAATAAAAACATCATATTAATATAAATTACTCATAACCATGATCTCACTCGGCACCTCACCTATACCTACCACCCTACCTCTCTTTCCCTTGACTTCCTTACCTTTGTATCACATCTTCTATCTACCCAACCCAACCCTAATCCGCTATCATTCAAACTTACCTATTTTTATCCCTCATCTATGTTATGATTTTCACCAAAACCACTTCTCTTACCCCTACCTACCTCACCCACCCTACCTCATACACCTTTTGGCCCCTTTTTCCCCAATTTATGACTGTTATTGATTACCCATAACTGACCCCAGTCCCCCATAAACCGGCATCAATCACCTGTTTCGTGACTGATACTAGTTATCTACCACGGATGTTGGCTAACCCTCAACTAATGCCAGTCACTGTCACATTAAAAACTGCGATGCCCAAACCCCCCTTCTTCCAATAAACTCTCTTTTTCTCCCTTCTACCCACCCAATCCTACCCAAATCTCCCCTATATCCTTCCCCACCCCTCCTGTGCCCAATCATCTCTCTCCTCATTCCTATTTTAACTGATTTTCCCTCCCACAATTCAAAATTCATTCCCCCCCCCAAAACCCATTTTTACCCACCCGATCTCTAATTTAATCTAATAAACAAAACAAAGCGTAGGATTGACCCTTACCTCATCATGCTTCCATCACCATGGTGGAACGTTGGGCCACTACACCAGTGGTCCACCCAATCCCTCTCCTACCTTCCCCATCACTAAATGACCTCTAGCTCTCCAACCAATCAAATCGATCTAACCCAACTCATGGATCCACCTGTCAACCAACTATCCCTAGTCACGTGGCTTTCCAACTCAATCCTCTGTATCACTCTGTTACTTTCCACCTTTTCCTCTCTCTCTTGTTATTTTCCCTAATTCCATAAAAGATAAATGATTTGAAAAATAAGGCAATTTTTATTTTTATAACCTACCCAACCTAACCGGCGACAGTTTTCCCTTGAATGACATCGGTCATGTGCCCTAGCTTACCATGGTTGGTCCATCTTGACTGGCATTGGTTCCTTTAAACCATTGATGGTTTCCCTACTTAGTCTTTCTCCTACTCCCTTCCCCCAATTTTTGACCTGAATCCTTTTTGACCTCACCCACACCTCACTTGGACACTTCACTTTATCTTCCTAGTCTTATCATTTACCCCCTCACCTCATCCTCATTCAAGGACTCATTATTTTACCCTTACCTCAGCCCTACCCATGTCATGACCTAGATACTTAGACTTGGAGCATCACTAGTGACCTCATGTGTTCGCTATACCTTGTAGCACTCTCACCTGTGTTGATTGACATACTGACCTTACCTTGCCTCTTTCCATGATTGTGTATCCCAACCTAACCCTTGGGTGTAACATAACATACCTAAACGTTCCTGCACCTGACCTACATTATGTTTCCTGACCATATTCTTTACCTTGGATACCAAAAATCACCTCAACCTTGTTTGGATAAACCTAGTGACCTTAGACACTGTAGAGTTTGTCTGCTCTTCAACCTAGTACCATGATGTAGTTTATATGTGTGTGTGCATTTGACTGTTATTACCTTTGACCCTGACCCATTACCTAGATTACCCAAGTAGACCTTTACCCTTCTTTACCCACGTTTCCCATCTTCCTCATCATCACATTCATTTTCTATTAAACCACTCAATGATTGTGCCTTCTGCCTCGTCAGTTCCTAGTTTGAGGGGGATCACCTTCACCCACACATGGGGCAACCACATCTTATTTTTATCAACGTCGCTTACCAATATAGGATACTGAACAAAAAAATGGGCAAAATGTAGACACCAAAATTAGGTCACACTCCCCTTGGTCCCTCATCAAATAAACACCTTGAACACATTCACCTAACCATGGCCCCTTTCATCCCACTCTAATATTAATTTAATTAATTTAATTTAATTAATTAATTATCCTCACAATATCTATTATTTAAATATCCTAATTGAGATAATTCCCATATATCCACCTCACCTAGACACCTCATCTAGCCACCTCACCCTAAGACCTATTCTTAGTATTTTTCCATAACTAACTAAGACCTACCCAAACCCTAAAAAACAAAGCCTACATTCCCTCTAATTTCATTCCGACACATTAGAAAGGAAATTTCCATTCTCATTTATGGAGGAAGTGAACAAGATCCCAAAAAATTTGAGAGGATATGCCCATTTTAGTAAACCTAGGAAATCCCACCTTTACCGACACCAGTTACCCTAAACCACTGTTGATCAACCCAAAACCATCATTGGTTACCATTTAATCCCCAAAACAACCTTATTTCTATGTTGGCACATTTTTGAGAGGTTGGCACATCTTATGAGAGTAAGAGACAAAGCCAGAGCTGCATGCAAGAAGAACCGACATTCGTACATGCATCAGAGCATCCATAGCCAACACTATAAGCCATCATAAAGCCATTTAAATTCACAGGAGCATTCGGGGAAGCACCATCACCACAAAAAAATGCCATCCATCTGATCAACTACCATTTCCATCCAGCCATCAATCTCATGTAACAATAAGTATTCTATTAACCAACATCCATCTACTTTCATCTTAGTAGGTTCAGTTACCTCTATTATTAGTTTCTACTTACACTCCCATTCTCCAACCATTTACCTTCATGTAAGTTTATTATTTCTTTACCAAAACCATTAAATTTCCCATACCCAACTATTAATATAGCTCTGAGTATACCTAATACCCACACGAACCTTGCCATTTCCCTTCCATTTTCATCTAGCCTCAGATCTGTCACCGTGCTAAGTTTTTTTATGGAGTTTCTTGTACTCCAACCATACCAACACCGGTGACCCACAACTGTCACAAGTTAACCTAAACTAACACCGGTCATACCAAACTGACGTCATTCTCTATGTTTTTACCCTCAAACCAAGAATATAGATTATAACCTCCACCAAATACCCAAACTAGCCCAGAATCATACCCTAACTAGTACCAGTATCCTGACAAACACCTTGACCTTCAGATTCAATCATAGCCTAGCCTGTTGTGAACAAATTTTCTTATTTTAGTCGAATGAGATACCTAAATCATTATAACTATAGTAGGATTTTCTTTATTTTTGGCATTAAGTTGTTTTAAATAGTGGATTGACAACTGTCTAGGAAGTATCACACTTCCTGGATCTAGCACATGCTAGGCAGTCCACTGCATATATTGTTTAACTTTTATTTGGTGGTCTTGTGTTCCATTTCAGGTACTTCCTCCAAGCAAAAAGGAATCTCTCACGATCAGTTGTGGATTCATAAGTCATACGTGTGCAACAACCTATCAACCAACATTTCAACAGGTATTCCTCCTAGCCCATTAACCTTATTTGTTTTGTCATTTTCTAAGAAATACTCCAAAATTAGGTGAAACAATGTTGTTTAAGAATGTGTGTATTTTTCAATTTTCTGATGTTTGGTAAGACTCAGAGAGAGAGAGCAAGAGAAAGAAAGTGCTTTTCTATGATTCATTTGTCAACCATCAGTTGGGCATGACTTCCAGCATATAGGTTGCCCTCATTTAATGTGAGATAATGCAGTAAAGCAAAATGAAATGTAGTTGATTTTAAGCCCAAATTAAAATATTGAATTTGATGACACAAAAAGATGAACATGAGAGATTATGATCTTTCACTAATGTAGTACAAATAAAAGAGAAGAATAGTTCTTTTTATAACACCAAAACATGATTGCTTTGAGACAATAGAGAGAAGAGAAGATTACAGGGGAAAATTTTAATGTGAGAACCTTTAAGAAAGGTAACAAACATACAAATTTTCACCTAGAAATGAAGAAATGCAAGGAACCCCGAATGCGTCCTACCGGGCATGCCAAAATGTTTCACCTGATTCTTAGAGCATTTCTTAAAATGTGACGAAATAGATAAGGGTAAAAGGGCTAGGAGGAATACCTGTTAAAGGTGGTTGAAGGTTGTTGTGCGTGTATGACTTCTTGATCCACAATTGATCATGAGAGCTTCCTTTTGGCTGGGAGAAACTACCTAAAATGAACAACAAGACCATCAAAAGAGATTAAATAGCATATGATAGTGGACTGCCTAGTGTATGCTAGTTACGGGAAGTGTGATACTCCCTAGAAGTTTGTCAATCCACTGTTTAAAACAATTCAATATTAAAAATAAATGAAATTCTACTGTAGTTAAAATGATTTAGGTATCTCTTTTGATTACAATAAATAAATTCGTTCGCAATAGGCTAAGCTATGATTGAATCTTAAGGGTGAGGTCTCTCTCAAAGTACTGGTACTGGTCAAGGTCTTGTTTTGGGCTGTTTTGGGTATTTGGTGGGAAATTTAGGCTTTGTTTTTGGTCTGAGGGTAAAACATAGAGATCGATGTCAATCTAGTATGGCTGATGTCATTTTAAGTGAAACTGAAAATAATTATGGGTTACCGCCATTGGTATAGTCGAGGTAAAGGAAACTGAAATGAAAATGATTAGAGGGCTTGATCTAGAATTTGATGTAGGTGGTGGGGTAAGTTTGAGGGTTACAAATGTCTCAAATGTGGTCAGGGAATGAACAACAAGTGAGGATGGGTAATCTAATGATGTAAATAATGGAAAAGGCCGAGTTACATACTAATAAGAAATGAAGAAATGGAGATGTAACAACTTAATCTAATATTAGAGATAATAAAAGCTATTATAGTGTATTAGACCAAGCTGGTGGAGGTATACTTATTGTTATATGAGCTTTATGGTTGGGTGGAAATGGAAATTGATCAGATGGATGGAGTTTGGTGTGGTGATGGTGCTTCCCAAGATTCTCCCGTGAATGCAAAATGGCTCTATGGTTGCTTCTAATGCAAGTTGTGGATGTTCGAATGTGTGTGTGAATGTTGGTTCTTCTTGCATGCATCTCTAGTCTGGTTTCTTTCCTCTATGAATGTGCCAACCTTGAAATAAGGTTAGCAAAGGGAATAAAAGGTAACCAATGTCAGTTCTGGGTTGATCATGTCAGTTTAGGGTGATCGGCGTCAGTTAGGGTACGATTTCCCAGGTTTACTAAAATGGGTAGATTTGCTTGATTTCTTGGATCCAGTTAGTTTCCCCTTCACGGATTAGAATAGAAGGTTATTTTCTAATGGGTGGGAATGTGATTAGAGGGAATGTAGGCTTTGATTTTTAGGATTTAGTTAGGTTTTAGGTAGTTATGCCAACATACTAAGAATATATTTGGGGTGAGGTGGCTAGGTGAGGTGTATAGGTGAGGTGGTGGTATGAGAATTATATTGATTAGGATAGTTAAATAATAAATATTATGAGATAATGTATTAATTTAATTTAATTAATTAAATTAATATTAGTGTGGCATGTAAGGGAACATGGTTAGGTGAGTGTGTTCAAGGTGATTATTTGATGAGGGATAAAGGGGAGTGTGACCCAATTTTGGCGTCTACAAATTCCTATCAACATTATAAAATGGGCAATGTTTTTTTAACTATAATTTGGACATCCATTTTCCAATTTAACATTGTGAAACAAATAAATGTCGACTGATTTTAGCAAATCCAAAACGTATATTATCTATTAAAAGGAATAGATATGGGTATGTAGTTTTAAATTAAGATATTAAAATTTACTAAGGGCCAAGAATGGCCAATGGGATTGTAAATGATAATACATGCTTCAAGTATGTAAAATGAATTTCACTTACATCTCTAAAAGAAAAACATAATAAAGAAAGAAAATAATTTGATTCAATAAATATTCAATGGTGAGTGATAGTTCTAGTATTAAACAATATTTTATCTTAGAACTAATATAATACGTGTTACTTTCCAAATCAGAGCCATGTTTTCTTGATATGTGATTTCATAATCTCATTGTTTGGAAGTTGTTGGTCATCAAATAGGAATTTACGAAGAGCAACAGTCAGGAGACAAGAAGTCCCTCCTCTTTAATGGGAGAGGTTCCCTTATTCAGAAACGAACCTATTTACAAATATACAAAACATGATTTTCTTGTTGAACTTGGATATTAAGAAAGTGTCTTTTATAAAGATCATCAATTACAAAAGGACTGAGGAATGAGAGTGTGAGAATGAGCAGAAAGGCAACATGTAGAATTATAGATAACAGAGTAATTCTTTATGTATGCAAAGTTACAGTGAATTGAAAACAAGATCATTCCTATCGTATAAATAAGATGGAATTTAAAGACACAAAGTTCTGTAAATAACATCTGCTAGAACACAAAGTTTCTTAACGCAACACAAATTTGTTAATCAAGGACACAAAGTTCCTTCTTGGTTATACAAGATCACCGTGCTTGCAAAGTTTAAGAGTATGCAATCGGCAAGACTAAAAAACTGGAGACAAATGATCTTCACAAAATTTAAATGAAAGCTTAGAGATAACAGAGATCAGATAGACAAAGAATGAAAGTCCTTCTGTATTTATTTCTTTATGATCAATTTACACTTTTTGGAAAGTAAGCCAAGTTCTTCCTCCTCTTTCAGAATGGCGTATAGAGGCCATTATATAACTTACAAATTAGTTACTCTTCGTAATCGCTTATTTTAACCAAGAATAGTTAAGGACTGCCAACCGTAATACCTCAACTTCTTACAAAGAAAATGGAAAAAGAAAGGGAAGAAGAGAAAAGAATAAGGAGAGGAAGACAGGTGGCCAGTTACTGGGAGGGACCCACTGACTTCAAAATCTGCTGCCTGAATTTCTTCAATGCCTCAGCTATGTCTCTGCCACGAGGGACTGATGTGTTGGCCATAGACTGAGTCCAAAATCCAAGACACTTCTCCATCTCTTTATCAAACTCGACATGAGTATGATAATCTTTATTTGCTTCTTCGATGGCAGATTGAAGAGAGCAAATATCCTTCATTTTCTCCTTAGAGATGGAACTTTCCTTGAATAAGTTATCTTTGACAAAAGCTCTGAATTGAGCTTTGATTTCTTGTAAGGAAAGGGGCATACCAGAAGTTTCATCTTGAAGATGACAGTGTATGTCTTTGAAAGCAGAGACCACCAGTGTCTTGAAAGATTCACCCTTCTGCTAGTTGTTCTTCAGTTCTCCCAAAGCCTCCTCTAAGACTTTGATATTCCACTCCACGCTGTAAACCTAGAATTTTGACAGATTATCCTTTGCATCATCAAAAACCTTATTCGCCAGTAAGATGTTCTCATCTGTCTGTCCCATAAGGAGCAGGTCTACTATGCAACTGCTCTAGAGTTTGAGTTCTTTATCCATGATCCCAATAGTAGAGGAGAGCTTCTGTTGCAAATTGTTCACTTTTCCATGGAGTTTGAAAGCTTCATCGATGAAGTTCAACCCTGCAACAAGCATATCATCCACCATGGCTTCCATAGCTCTTCCATAGAAGAAATACTTGTGCATGTCTTTGATACTTTGTACTTCATCTTAGCTCAAAATTACAGGTGGTGGAAGATTGGACAATGGAGTAGGGTCCAAAACTTTGTCCTTAGACAAAAGAGACTTAATGAAACCTGTGAGAATTTGGGCCTGTTCTTCCAACTGTTCAATAGTTTTCTACCCTTTCTCTACCCTCCCAATGACTGACGTGACCGTTTCTTGGAGGTTTTGGATCTCACCTTCAGGAGTAGGCTCTCCCATTGGAATTCTTGAGAGCTCTAAGTCAGATGACTGTAAGTCCTACTCTGATTTGTCCACTGTAGGCTTAGCAATCTCCAGGAATTGCTGACCTTGAGCATCAGACACTATTCTGTAGGTGGTTCTGGCTTTCTTGGCACGAGAAGGAGTGGTGCCCAACAAGGCTATGACAGCATCAAAGTTTGGCCCTAATCTCCGAGAGGAATATTTCCTCTTTCTACTGTCAACAAGAGGCTAAACCCATGCAAAAGAAGAAGAGGAAGTAGTAGGAGGGGCAAGAGTACCAAGAGACATAGAGCTCATGACGCTCAAGGTTTGCACGGCTATGGTCTCAAGTTGAGATGTGAGTGGGGCACTGGAGACAATTGCTACAGAAGAATCAATAACACTTGGAAGTTCAGTGCTCTGGACCTCTTTGTTCTTATCAGTTGCGTCTTCAGGGGCATTTTCAGGGGTTGGCATCTCGCTTTCTTCACTTTCACTGAGAAAAATGATGTTCTCTGGTCCCATAGGCACTTCTACCTGCTTTCTTTGAGGGTAATTTTCCATAGGCTCCTTCTTAACCTCCTTGAGTTTCTTCTGGTACACTTGAGTGGATGAAGAAGGAGTGGAAGCTGTAGGTCCTTGTGTTGATGAGGCAGGTGGGGTTTGCACTGGTGTTTCTAACCTAGGAATAGATGCCTCTCTCCTTGGTGTTGAAACATCCCTAGAAGAGAATTCTCCTGACTGCCTTCTGAGCTCTCGAACTTTCCTGTCAAACCAGACCTTAGTCTTGACTAAGACTGGAGCAAGGATCTCAGCCAGATCATCTTTTTCTTTCCTATTCCAATCCAAGTCCTCTAAGGGGGTGTGCTTAATCACACTGTCATACTCATATGAGTATAGATCAGAATTATCATCCTGGAGTCCTTCGGGAACTTGGTATAAGCCGAGTTCTTGGATCAATTGCAGGGAGAACCTGCCACAATGCCTTCTCCTAGCCTCAAAATCATCTACACAATCAGCCCAGTAGTCTTCTGTATCTACCCTATGATGGTAGATTATCTTGATGTTCTATTCAATGAACTTCTTCAAGTCGAAGCAGGTTCTTGGCTTGAAGAAACTAACGGTGATAGGGACCAGGGCTCTCTCTATGTTCTATGCATCCAGGGCTATTTTACAAGTGTAATTTCCCAAAGAGATGGGAAAGTGCAAACCAGAAATCTTCTTATCTCTGCAGGTTCTGTGTAGTTTGTCTAATTGCCTGCGTACTTCAATCAAAGCCATCTTATCATTGCAGAACATGGGAAGCCTCAGAGGGGTGCTTTCATAGCTGGTAAGCCTGATATAGGAGAATTTTTTGAATTGTATGAAATAAGCACAGTAGCGTGATATCAGATTCATGGCTTCATCAGAAAATCTCCTAGCAGTATCACCTTCAAGTAGCCTGACCATGTACATGGTGAAAGCGTCATTGACCCTTCTGAAATTACGATTGCTGGTCTCCAGGGTGAACTACGTGCAGTAGGCATATACTGGATCATCTTTGTGAGCGTCAATGTAGGAAAAACCAAACCATTGTCGTGACACTGCCAGGGTATACATTAGGTAAGAAGTCATGTAGAACTTCTTCATTTTCTGTACATTAGACAGCTGCTCTGCAAAATTCATGCTGATGATCTCTGCCCAGTTGATATTTTGCATTCCCTCGCACACCATGTTGATGAGCGGGCACATCCAGAAGTGGAATTCGTTGGTAGAGGGAAAACCCATAACCCGAGCCAGTAGAATTATAAAGTCAGACAATTCTTCATTAAAATCTACCTAGAAAAGAGTTTTGGACAGGCAAGAGGCTCCCTTCTTAGGGTTCTTCAGCCAGGACTTCACCACCCGTGCCTTGTATTTGTTGCTATCTTGATTGAATAGAGCCTGTGCTTGATCCCAGGAAACGACTATGGCATTATCCATCTCTAGGATTCTCAGTGCGGTACTAATGGCTGCAGCATCCAGCTTGGCGATGAGTTCCCCGTGTATATTGGTTAATTCGCTGGAATCAGGGTCGAAGTGAGCTCCACACGAAAGTACAGTATCAGTGCACTGTACCGAGATCGGGAAACCTCCAGCAAAAGCCAAACCGCTATTGTGAATCATTTGTGCCATTAGTGTAGGGTTTACATCTGTCACCCTTGCCCAAAAATTGCCGAAGTCAAGATGCCGAGCTTCACTGTCTCCAATATTGGGAACGGCAGATTCTAGATGCGAAATTTGTTCCTGTCCCTGGAATTTGATCTTCATATTGATAGTAACAGAGCTGCAACCTAAACTCGGGAAGGAATTACAGAGAAAAGGGATACACGCGTAGGGAATTAGGCTGCAAGGGTTCGAGCAAGGATAGCATGGAAACAATGTGAAAAATGTAAAGGGGGAATGCCCGTTATATAGCCGAATAGGAGAGAGAAAAACAATGAATGTGCATTTAATACACACCCACCAATTTAAATAAGCCAGATATTCCGGTAGAGCGGCAAAAACTAGCACGAATGGCACTTGGTTCATTAGGGACATGTGAGACGTGAATGCGCGAAACACGCAGCTCAGCCGATTTGGGCGAAGCGGGGAAAGGACGCACAAATGCCTTTTGGGACACGTGGGACATGAGTGCGCGAAGTACGCGATTTGGCTGGATCGAGCGAAAGGTTACAATGGGTCCGGAAAATTTTGGGACATTTGGGATGAAAATGAGTGAAGTACGCTATAACATCCTCATTTTATACATTAGAACAAGTGAATTTATTTTTTTTGATAAATGCTTCCAGGTTCTAAATACATAATTTAGAACTCACAAATCAAATAACCATTCTTATAAAAGATAACCATATGCAGCTGTAATGACTCGGAGTACCTCCGATCCTATTCATTGCATGACTCGGTAATCTACCGATCTATTCATGAGTAATAAGAGTTGGAGTTTTCATTTAACACATCACTCTTGCGGTTTTCTTCCCAATTCTGGGATTCAGAATGCTCTGTCCAAGGAACCTAACTGAATAATTGTTACCATTATTCATCGGCATCTCATCCCTTAGACTAGGTGACTTAGGACAACGCAATCAACAGCTTGCAATACTTTGGCCAAAGATTTGAAACATACTGCTTATGTCTCATATTCCTTAACGGCATATTCGTCAATCTGGAATATGTCCTTCACCCTATTCTTATGTTATATAGAATGTCTTATACCGACTTCTGTCAGTCCTCCTTATCCCAAGTTATTCACTCGGAAACGGATTAGTAAGGTGACAATGTTATATGGATGCACTCGAGGACTAGGGATAAGATGACATACTGGGTCAACCCTAGTTGAACCAGTGTGTCAAGATACCTCGAGTCTCGTAGGCAGCCATATAATGTGACCACATTCCTAATCGGTCCCAGAGTAACTTGTTCGAGTTAAAGGTGTAAATCTTAACGATCAATGCAAAGGGTGTCGTCATAAGTCACCTGCATTGTTATATCTTTGAGAAGATCCTAATCTTCTCGAAGGTACAACCCTGCAGTTGACTTGTGCCATCAACCTTTAAATCCGCCTCGAAAAGGTCTACTTATTAATAAGCGTTATGCACATTGAGTTTAAATTATATTAAAAGATGTTCCCCTAAGGTTAGTCTTTCCCGATCCCTAGATTCCTCATCATAGAATGACCTTTCTCAATAAAACTCACTACATAGAGAATTTATTAAGGCCAAGGTCTCATCAAGGAGTTCATAGAATATACATAATTCTAAATCAAGGAAATTGGACAGTAACCCAAAATCTTCACATGTGATTGCCAACAGAACCCGTTTTTGGTTTATTTCAGTTCTCATTACTGAATTTATATCGTACATATAAGTATCAAGATATAATGATTAAGAATCCAATTAAATGTTGTCCTGGCTTAATCAAGACTAGGGATTAATAATTTAATTCAGCTTGTTTAGCGTTCTGCTTAGGTTTATTTTAACCCTAGTTTCCAGTAAGACAGTGATCCATATTTCAATTTAACTTTAGATAGAACACACTAGAATTGCTAAACAATCATAAGTATTTAGTCACATATTCTTGCAAGCTTACATTGATAATCACAAAAGTCTCCAAATTATACAATAATAACAATGCTCTCAAGATATTTGAACCGAAGAAGGTCAAACTATCAGGATAAGAATACAAACACATAAGTGACAAAAATCAATTTTCCATTCCTTCCATATCTAATCAAATACATTTTATGCATTCAACATACTTGATACAATACTCAATGGAAAAAGAACATCTTTCCACTTATAGTACATTTAGAAAATCAAGTTGTATTTCAACTTAAAATCAAATTAAACAATCTGATCATCCTATCAGATCTGCGTGCTTTTACCACTTACGGCATCCATCTGCAAAAATTGTCAACATGGGTCAGTTCGATGAACTGAGCATGATAAGAACTAACTCTTAAAACAATTGCAATCCATCAATTGTTTTCATTAAACACCCTGTTTAAATGAGATCAATTCACCCAACAAGTAAACATATTTCATCATAATATTAGGGATCAAGAAGAACGGAAGTATCTGAGACAACTATCCATCTGAATCCCCAGGACAGCAAACATCAGACAGATCATTACATTCATCATAGTAAAATGAATATCATAACAACCCATGATTCCAGCAGTAGTTAAAACAGTTCCCATAATTAGATAAAAATATATACCAACATATACTTTACAACAAAAGAGAAATGAATGAATCATACATATTTCCCTCCGAACTGGCTCATGACTGTAATGTCTTTCCAACAGACAAGCATTCACTTAAAACACATGCGGATATAACAGACAAGACCGCCATAAGCACCACAGATTTGTTAAAGATCAAACATAACAAACTACTGTAGTTATCCAACAGTACAGTAGCTCTCACGCCAAGCAGTGATGACCATCTACCAAACAGACTCCACAAGACCTTCCACATGAAGCGGAAAACAAGAAGATATTCACCACATCGCCTGTCGAGGTGCAGTTGACGGCTTTTTAGTTCAGTCAAGCTCAAGGCAGGATAGTCATGCTACAGAATACAAAAACACGACTACAATCCCTCACATCAACCTACAACCCCCTTCTAGTCCCTAATAAACACTGTAAGGCTTCTAAACCCAAGGTTGAAATCAAAGAACTTCTATTTTATCGCAATCAACAATAAAATCCTCGACATTAAGTAATTGATGTTTCACTAAGACTTATGCAGAGATAATCATACAAAATACCTGTAACATGCACAGCCTTATCAAACTGGGATAATCAGAAAGGAAACATAACATTCTGTATTCACATCTGAACGTATTCAGAGTTTGAAGTATGGTATTCACGACCCATTTGTACAGATCCACGATACTTGATATCATTCAATACTCAAGGAATCCCAACAGTGTCAAAAACAACAGTGTACCAAACAAACTTAAATAGAGGCAGATACACTAGTTACCTATCAAACATTCAACTGAATATGAACAACAGTATACAAGATAAATAATAGTTAATGATTCTAACTGTGCCAACAATGGTAAACATTCAAAATCAGGCTTATTCAAAAGCTAAATACTGAATTTGTAACAAGGAATCCAACTGAGCCTCTTCCATATTTTTCGCTCAAGCTTACACAAAAAGGAAACATAAAAGTACATTAAAGAGTCTGTACCAAAAATTCATTACAAAATAATAGAGGTCGTATACCTGTTACTCCTTTAGGACTCCAACAAAATCAAATTACCAGTATTCAAAGATATATACCCTTAACAGTGGACCATAATATACGAACCATTCAATGTACTCCACAGAGTTGTTTTGAGTATAATAAATATAATGCCAACTATCATCGAGTTAAATCCCGTAATTGTAACACAAGGGAGGGAGAAACAACTTCCACAGGATCGCAATAAATACTGAAACACAACCAGTTATTCATTCAACAAAACCTAAATATCATAGCGGAACCCCAACAAGATTCAATAACCACTACCTTAATAATCTCGACAGAACTTACAAAGAAGTCCAAACAACTCAACAAAAAGTCCATCAATATCCTTTCCACCGAGTATCAACAAAAATCATCAACAGTAAGCATTATCAACAAGTTCCAATAGTAGGCATGTACCCATCAAGAGAAAAATTCATGGGCTCTCACAGAGTAGGCCTAGTATGCATTCTTGCATATATTTCACCAATTAAAGCCGGAATGCAAAACACCAAGAAATATAGCAATAGTTTGAAAAATAAAATACACCCATCAAGGTTTAAATTGAAAAATTGAACCAGCAAGAAGATACAGTGACAAAATCACACAAGGCTACCATATAAATCATCTACTTCTAAAAATCATTTGAACAGAGTTGTTCTAATGAAATCGTTTGAAAGAGAGAAAGATTTTTAAAGGTTAGGGCCTAACATGCCTGGTTATTTGCTTAAGATTTCGAAGCAGACCACTGAAAGAGCTTGAACCTTCTCCTTCTTTTCCAAGTTAGATCTAGCAACAAAATTTTGCTATTTCCATGACTTATAAATTTTCCTTGTCAGAGAAAAGAGCTAGTTACGCTCATACTTGCCATGCAACTCCAAGAAGACTGGTGTGATGAACCAGTGAATAGACAGAGGGAAAACCGGAGCTCATGAAAAACCAAACAAACCATTAACTTTCCATTTTGCATGCCTTCCTGTGAAATCCGAGCTCGACTACCGAGTTCATTAATTGCATTTACTCCCAATTTCCCGCTCAATCTCCACTGCCACCGACCGCCATAGTTGGCGATGGACAAATGCACATCAAAGACCATTTCCAACTTTGGTGACCTGCCACGTCGGCTCTAGTTAGCCATTTTAAAAACCTCCACCAAATTACTTGTCCCTCATGCTTATCCATGCATTTAATAACATAGAAACTGCCGCCCATGGTTCACACCCTTCCAAAGGTCCCCTTCCTCCTTGTTCAATAGTTAGGTTAGTAACTTAGGTTAGGATTTAGGATAACACCTAGTCTAACCACTTTGCACATAGATACTAACTTAGAACATTAGCTCTTAGCCTAGGTCTAGGTTAGATTAACACTAATCTAACCTCTAGGTTAGGTTTAGTTTTAGGTTACTAACCTTAACAAATCCAGTTAGGTCTAACATTTCATATGCTCGTAAAAAGAACCTACAACATACATTCACGAACAGGGTTCACTCCTACACTGCCAAATGGCTAATGAATTATATGTAACTGAATTATTACCTAGTCCACGATCAAGACCTTCCAGATATATTACGATATCGGGAACCAATTCATTTAACACGATCAGCCTGAGTTATACTCCGGACTAGCTTATCCAATGCATCCAGACCTTGCAACCTACTCAAGGTCTGTAATTTTAATTCATCACGAATAAACTTAAAGCACCACTTGGATCAATACCACTGATCCAAGGCTAGGTCTTATAGATGGATAACTTCATAATTCATTCCGAGGTCAGATTAAACTCAGGTGTAAAATGAAAGAAATAAAAGAGTCCAATCATATTCCGACTCAGTCAAAGATCTGCAATCTGCAAAGAAGATACAATACATATCAAGCATGACTTCTCAATCAAAGGAACACATCCTTTTTACAAAAGAAATCACATATCAACACTTGTATGCTTAGGAGGAAGTAACAACAGTTCAGGGTGTTACATATGCAGTTTGGGCGAATCGGCCAAAAATGGAACAACTTGCACAATTTGACTTGGGACATTTGGGACATGAAAGTGTGAAGTATGCGATTCGGGTGTTTCGGCCGAAAATGGAACAACTTTCCTGATTAACTTTGGGACATTTGGGACGAAAAGTTCCGACGGGCCCGAAAATGGAACAACTTCGGGGAAATCGGCCGATCGGGGAATAGAATGCACTTTTGAACCTGGGACATGCAGGACAAAAATGATTGACAGGCCTGAAAAACATACAAAATGACCCAAAACTGCAGATTTTTTCAATTTCACGACCTTTAACAATTTTAGCACAATAGAGAAGACACTTAAACTCAAAATTTTGAAAGTTCACTTTCTTAAGAGCGGAGAATTTTGAGTGGACAATAGCTGGCTCCTTTTGGGGATGACTTGGCATAAATTCAAGGAATGAGACAAGGCAAGAACTTAGACAAACTTGGGGAAGCAGACCAGTACCTTATCCATTGGGCAACGGTGCCAAAAATCAGACCAATACAGAGGACAACACACCAAAACAAAAAGGAAAGAAAAGCAAAAACGTTGTACATAATATACAAGGGACTCCCTAGTCACCTAGGACTTGAACAACTTGAGGTACTGCCCACTATAAGGAAGTGGGAGAGGAGAACCATCCATGTAATCAAGATAAAAGGAATTCTTACCAGCAAAGTGTCTGATCTTGAAAGGTCCGAGCCAAAGGGAATCAAATTTTCCATGGCTGCCATGAGGTTCATGCCTTTTATCCCATAACAGAATAGTGTCTCCAACTTGGAAATCTCTGAACCTAGTTTTCTTGTCAAACAGGACCTTTACCTTCTGCTGGTGAACAGATATCCGATCAGCAACCTCCAATCTGTCCTCATTTAGTTTGTGAAGGTACATAATTCTCTTATCCAAAGCATCACTGAAACTAGTATCTTCAATGGCCTTCATTAGATGCAAGGCTGGCAGTTCCACTGTTACTGGCAGTTGAGATTCTACTCCATATACCACTTGAAAAGGAGACATTCCTATAGCTCTCTTTGGTGTAATCCTGTGTGCCCAAAGAGCATCATAGAGCTTCTTGTGCCAATTTTGTTGAGACTCATTTACTAATTTCCTTATAATAGTCGCCAAATTTTTATTAGTGGATTCTGCTTGCCCATTCCCTTGAGGATAGTAATATGAGGAGTGAGCCAAAGAAATGCCATACCCATAGCAAAAATCCATTATCTCAGTTGAAGAGAAATTCAAAGAATTATCTGTTACAATCTTATTAGGTACACCATATCTTACCAAGATGTTCTCTTTGATGAAGCTGCACACCACTTCAGAAGTAGTACTCTTAACTGGAATAGCTTCCACCCATTTGGTGAAATAGTCTGTGGCAGTTAGTACATGAGTATGACCAGCACTAGAAGCAGGATTAAGTGTTCCAATGAAGTCCAAACCCCACTATTGAAAAGGTTCTTCAATTACAACTGGCTTAAGAGGCAAAGAGGCCAATTTGGGTCTTCCCACGAAGGTCTGACAAGCCTCACATTTATCAACCCACTTGGATGCATCTCTGAACAAGGAAGGCCAGTAATATCCTCCACGGAGTATCTTATGAGCCGTAACCGTTGATGAATAGTGCCCTCCACATTCCTGATCATGAAAAGCTGAGAGCAACTTTCTCTACAGTTCCTTGTCCACACACTTCAAAAATCTCCCATCTAACCCATGCTTGAACAAGGTGTTTTCCCACAATACATATTGCACTGACCTCAATTTAACAGTCCTCTTTTCTTTGGCAGTTAAATGAGAGGGTCATTCCCCAAAGGTGAGAAAATGGGTGATGTCAGCATACCATTCATCAACTGAGCTAAGGAACAGAATGGTAGGAAGGTCAACTTTCTCCTCCAGCAACTCATGTTTAGCTCCTTCAGCAATGAGCTCACAAAGGCCTTTTCCATGAACCATCTTGGTCGGCTTGATGTCAATGTCATACTCTTGGACCTTAGCAACCCAGTTCCCTCTCTTGGATCCAAATTCTTGCTGTGTGAGAATTGACTTAACAGTTGTATCTGGGACCAACACCATGGAATGAGAGTTGAGGATGTAAAAGTGAAAATGCTTGACAACTTTAACCACTGCAAAAGCATGTTTCTCCATCATAGTGTATTTCAACTCATGATCTTTTAGAACATAGCTCATGAACTCAATTGGGAGCTCATGCTCGTTAGAGTCTTCTTGAGTCAAAACAGCAGCTAAGGTATTATCTGTGGCATAGCAATAGATAATAAAATCTTTGCTGAAATCAGGACAGGCTAAAACTGGAGTTTTAGCGATAGCTCTCTTGATACCTTCAAAGGATTCCTTTCCTTCAGAAGACCAACCAAATGTTTGCTTCCCTTTCATCATCTGAGAAATATTCAAAGTTAACTCTGCAAAATCAGGGATGAACCTTCTTAAAAAATTGATCTTACCAAAGAAAGAGTGCACGCCCTTTTTACTGGTTGGGAGAGGAATTTGCTGGATAGCTTGTACTCGTTCAGGATCAATCTTAATACCATCTTTGGAAATGATGTGCCCTAATAACTTTCCCTCTATGACAAAAAAGATAGATTTTTTAGGATTCAAAGAAATCCCATGCTCTCTGCATCTTAGCAAAACTGTCTCTAGGTGATCAAAATGATCCGCTCTTGTTTGGGAAAACACTGTCAGGTCATCAAGATATATGACAATACACTTCCCTTTCAAACTTCCAAAATCCAGATCCATAGCTCTCTGAAAAGTGGCACCATCATTAATAAGCCCAAAAGGCATTCTCTTGTAAGCAAAGGTACCCCAAGGAGTAGTGAAAGATGTTTTGTGTTGATCTGCAGTATCAACCTCTACCTGATTATATCTCGAGAATCCATCAAGCATAGATAACATTTCAGATCCTGTTACTGCTTGCAAGACCTGATCCATCATAGGCAAAGGATAATTATCTTTCAAAGAAGCCTGATTCAGGTTCCTGAAATCAACACAGATGCGGATCTCACCATTTTTCTTCCTAACAGGCACAATATTTGCAATCCATGTTGAATGGTGAATGGGAAAAATGATTTTAGCCTTCAACAACTTTTGTATTTCCTGAAAGATGGTGTCAGCTATTTTGGGGTTGTATTGCCTCTGTTTCTGTTTGAAAGGCTTAATTCCAGGCTTAAGAGGAATAGAGTGTTGCATATCTTTTGGTTTGAAAGCTTTCAAATCTTCATAAGAATAAGCAAGAACATCCTTATACCTCTTTAAAAGATCAATTGCTTTTCTCCTCTCATCTACTGTGTAACATTTTCCAATATTCACTAGCTTAGGGTAAGTCAAACTCCCAATATTAATCTTGTCATGTTCAGCTGATTGCTGAGGTCCCGCGGAAGCTCTAGACTTCACATACCTATCATGTTTATCAAATAGTTCCTCTAAACTCACCAACCCTTTAGGAATCTTGTTTCCTTTGAGATTGATGCATCCATCCTGATCTGTTTCTTCTCCTTGGGTGACTGCTTTATCAAAGGGCACACTCTCACGAGGTAGGTTGTCACTTCCTTCAAAATACAGTTGTTCAAAATTTCCCTTGAGTTCCAGGAAGGAAAGCAAGTGTTGATCATCATTGAAAACTTGCCAGTTATTGGTATTATCAGGTACACTAGGCCGATGGACCATCTCAATGGTGAACCTATCCTAAGAGAAGTCAGGATGAGGAATCAGTAGTGACCCTGAGACTGCTAGTGAATCAGCCCTGCTGTTCTTCTCCCTAGGTATTGCCTTAATGGAGAAAGCGTCAAGAAATTCAATGGAATCCCAAACCTGATTCTGGTAATGTTTCAGCCTCCCATTTTTTACTTGAAAAAGGTTTCTGACTTGCTTTACAATCAATTCCGCATCACCACAAGTCAGAAGATTCTTTACACCTTGTTCTTTGGCCACTTGCAGTCTAAGAATGAGAGCCTCATACTCTGTTGTATTATTAGTATTTTTGAACTGTAACTTGAATGAAAAAGGATGTAGGCTTCCTTCAGGTGAAACTAGTAGGACACCGGCTCCAGAACCAGCTGAGGAACAACTTCCATCAAACTCTAAAATCCAAACACCATTAGGATCTTTAGGTGAAATTTTGGGGAGTTGAATTTCATCAGGGGACATAATCATGTAGTTGCCATGACCCATATCCTCATAGAGTATTTGTGCTTTAGGATCATTCATTTTCTGCACAATATACTCAGACTGCTTCTCAGGTAGCAATTTCTTCATTTTTCCATTAACAGGTATGAGTGCATGTGACCAGTCCATTTGGATTTCTCCACCCACATCTTTGCAGAAGTTCCTACTTAGCAACATCCCGTATGAGGGAGGGATATCTACTACTAAGATGGTAGCCAACACTTTCTTTTCAGGCAAAGCAGCAAAAGCCACTTGTGCATCTTTAATTCTTCCGACCAGGGGCACTTCTTTACTCTCCATGGAGTAACAAGATCCATAAGTGCATGTGAGGGTCAAGCCTAAAGCATGAGCTACTTTAGCAGGCATCACATTATCTGAGGCTCCGGAATCTATGACACAATTACTGAGCCTATGACCAGCTATAAGAAGTGTTACATAAAATGGTTTAATTTTGTCATTAGGTGAGGTGACAACAGCTACCAGACTAGGCTGTGGTGCAGAAGAAGGAGTGGGAAAAAGGCCTTTAGAGGTGGTCTTAGAATGGGAATTGACAAAGTGAATCATTTTAGCAAAAGCTTTGGGATGGGTTTGATAATACTCAGCCTTTGAGATTTGGACCTTGGTCTTTTTTAGGTGATCAACAATATCAAAGGACCCAGAAGTGGACGGGCCATCATCATTTGAAATCCTAGGCTTATCAACTTTAGGAGAAAAAGAAGTAACTTTACTAGTAGGATTGACAGGACTCACCTTGGGTGTAGACGAAG
This sequence comes from Taxus chinensis, assembly GCA_019776745.2. NCBI lineage: Eukaryota > Viridiplantae > Streptophyta > Pinopsida > Cupressales > Taxaceae > Taxus > Taxus chinensis. The sequence goes on from CM034147.1 coordinate 187,211,145, forward strand.
TGGGGATAGGAGATCCTGTTTTTGCAATTACAGGGATAGTTTCCGACTGCTCCTTAAATTTCTTGGGGGGCTATGTCACCTTCTCCCTCTGATTTGTCTGCTCTCGAGTCATGACAACAAATGATTCACTATTCATGTCTACTACCACTTCATCGTAGTCATCTCCATCATCAATGCCCTCAGTGGTGAAGAAATTTACTCGAGATCCCTCAAGTTCGTCTGCTTCATCATCAACTTCTTCCACAAACTCCTCACAAACTTCATTATCCTCATCATCATCTAGTTCTTCCACTTCGTAGGTAACATTGACAGGGACTTTAACAGGAGGTCCTTCAAGTGCTAGTCTTGTTTGAGAAGTAGGCAAATGATTTCTGGGCTGGAAATTCCTCCTTGGAACATCTGCATAAGGAGCATGCTGAGCCAATTGTTTCTTTATAGTGATGAGATCATTCGCAAGTTTTTGAACTAATGGATCAATATTAGGTCCAGGGGTGGAGGAGGAGGAAGCAACAGACTTAGATTTGGAAGGGTCTCTCCTCAACTTCCCTGACATGATCAGATCATCCTCGACACTAACAACAAGAGTTTGATCCTCCACCAATGTTGTGAGATTAGCCCTTCTCAGCGCATAGCTAACTTCAGGCATTTGGGCATTTAGGAAGAAACATTTTTGGATTTGATCAATAGGTCGAGTATTTACCGGAATTTTATTAATTAGCCTGTTGAATCAGGCCACAAATTCTCTCATGGGATCTTGAGAATTTTTCTTTATCTGAGAGATTTGAGCTAGCAAGGCATGCACATCTTCTACTAGTTTGAAACGGTTTTCAAACCTAGTTCTCATGGTGTCCCAGCTAGTGATAGTGCCAGCCGGAAGGTGATAGAACCAATCAGCAACATTATTTTGTAAAGTCTCAACAAACAGTCTCACGGAGACGTCTTCATGTTCAACTCCCAAGACTCCACACGTAACAATGAAGGCTGCGATGTGTTCATCAGGATGCACTTTTCCATCACCTTTGAACTTAGGAAAGTTCTTTCTGTTACCTCTGGGTAACTCATGCAAAGGATGAGGAAGAGCAAGGGGCTCGACATGATGACCCCAAGGCAATGGTACCGCCATTATTGAAAAAAAGGCTTGGAGAGGAACTGCAACACCAGCAAGAATCAAAGCTTGAAGATTAGGGCTAGCTGGCTCTGAAGGAATACAGCCCGTAGGAATTCTATCTTGAGCAGGTGGAGTGCTTATTGAACGAGTCCTTCTATTTCTTATTGAAGGGAAAGGAAAACCCTGCTGCTCCAAAAGCTGAAACTGAGAATCTTCAATACCAAGGGCCCTCCTCCCTCGAGTAAAACGTGGAGTCACCAGATCAAAAGATGATCAAAAATTACAGAACTGGAATATGATTTTCCCCAGCGGAGTCGCCAAAAACTGTTGGTCGTCAAATAGGACTTTACGAAGAGCAACAGTCAGGGGACAAGAAGTCCCTCCTCTTTAATGGGAGAGGTTCCCTTATTCAGAAACAAACTTATTTACAAATATACAAAACATGATTTTCTGGTTAAACTTGGATATTACGAAAGTGTCTTTTATAAAGATCATCAATTACAAAAGGACTGAGGAATGAGAGTGCGAGAATGAGCAGAAAGGCAACATGCAGAATTATAGATAACAGAGTAATTCTTTATGTATGCGAAGTTACAGTGAATTGAAAACAAGATCATTCGTATCGTATAAATAAGATGGAATTTAAAGACACAAAGTTCTGTAAATAACATCTGCCAGAACACAAAGTTTCTTAACGCAACACAGATTCGTTAATCAAGGACACAAAGTTCCTTCTTGGTTATACAAGATCACCGTGCTTGCAAAGTTGAAGAGTATGCAATCGGCAAGACTAACAAACTGGAGACAAATGATCTTCACAAAATTTAAATGAAAGCTTAGAGATAACAGAGATCAGATAGACAAAGAATGGAAAGTCCTTCTGTATTGATTTCTTTATGATCTATTTACACTTTTTGGAAAATAAGCCAAGTTCTTCCTCCTCTTTCAGAATGGCGTAGAGAGGCCATTATATAACTTACAAATCAGTTACTCTTCGTAACCACTTCTTTTAACCAAGAATAGTTAAGGACTGCCAACCATAATACCTCAACTTCTTACAAAGAAAACAGAAAAAGAAAGGGAAGAAGAGAAAAGAATAAGGAGAGGAAGATAGGTGGCCGGTTACTGGGAGGGACCCACTGACTTCAAAATCTGCTGCCTGAATTTCTTCAACGCCTCAGCTATGTCTCTGCCACGAGGGACTAACATGTTGGCCATAGACTGAGTCCAAAATCCAAGACACTTCTCCATCTCTTTATCAAACTCGACATGAGTATGATAATCTTTATTTGCTTCTTTGATGGCAGATTGAAGAGAGCAAATATCCTTCATTTTCTCCTTGGAGATGGAACTTTCCTTGAATAAGTTATCTTTGACAAAAGCTCTGAATTGAGCTTTGATTTCTTGCAAGGAAAGGGGCATACCAGAAGTTTCATCTTGAAGATGATAGTGTATGTCTTTGAAAGCAGAGACCACCAGTGTCTTGAAAGCTTCACCCTTCTGCCAGCTGTTCTTCAGTTCTCCCAAAGCCTCCTCCAAGACTTTGATCTTCCACTCCACACTGTAAACCCAGGATTTTGACAGATTATCCTTTGCATCATCAAAAACCTTATTCGCCAGTAAGATGTTCTCATCTGTCTGTCCCATAAGGAGGAGGTCTACTATGCAATTGCTCTAGAGTTTGAGTTCTTTATCCATGATCCCAATAGTAGAGGAGAGCTTCTGTTGCAAATTGTTCACTTTTCCATGGAGTTTGAAAGCTTCATCGATGAAGTTCAACCCTGCAACAAGCATATCATCCACCATGGCTTCCATAGCTCTGCCATAGATGGAATACTTGTGCATGTCTTTGATACTCTGTACTTCATCTTGGCTCAAAATTACAGGTGGTGGAAGAGTGGTCAACGGAGTAGGGTCCAAAACTTTGTCCTTAGACAAAAGAGACTTGATGAAACCTGTGAGAATTTGGGCCTGTTCTTCCAACTGTTCAATAGTTTTCTGCCCTTTCTCTACCCTCCCAATGACTCGTGTGACCATTTCCTGGAGGTTGTGGATCTCACCTTCAGGAGTAGACTCTCCCATTGGAATTCTTGAGAGCTCTAAGTCAGATGACTGTAAGTCCTGCTCTGATTTGTCCACTGTAGGCTTAGCAATCTCCAGGAATTGCTGACCTTGAGCATCAGACACTATTCTGGAGGTGGTTCTGGCTTTCTTGGCACGAGAAGGAGTGGTGCCCAACAAGGCTGCGACAACATCAAAGTTTGGCCCTGAGCTCCGAGAGGAAGATTTCCTCTTTCTACTGTCAACAAGAGGCTGAACCCATGCAAAAGAAGAAGAGGAAGTAGTAGGAGGGGCAAGAGTACCAAGAGACATAGAGCTCATGATGCTCAAGGTTTGCACGGCTGTGGTCTCAAGTTGAGATGCGAGTGGGGTACTGGAGACAATTACTGCAAAAGAATCAATAACAATTGGAAGTTCAGTGCTCTGGACCTCTTTTTTCTTATCAGTTGGGTCTTCAAGAGCATTTGCAGGGGTTGGCATCTTGCTTTCTTCACTTTCACTGATAAAAATGATGTTCTCTGGTCCCATAGGCACTTCTACCTACTTTCTTTGAGGGTCATTTTCCACAGGCTCCTTCTTAACCTCCTTGAGTTTCTTCTGGTACACTTGAGTGGATGAAGAAGGAGTGGAAGCTGCAGGTCCTTGTGTTGATGAGGCAGGTGGGGTTTGCACTGGTATTTTCTGACCTAGGAATAGATGCCTTTCTCCTTGGTGTTGGAACATCCTTGGAAGAGGATTCTCCTGAGTGCCTTCTGAGCTCTCAAACTTTCCTGTCAAACCAGACCTTAGTCCTGACTAAGACTGGAGCAAGGATCTCAGCCAGATCATCTTTTTCTTTCCTGTTCCAATCCAAGTCCTCCAAGGGGGTGTGCTTAATCACACTGTCATACTCATATGAGTATAGATCAGAATTATCATCCTGGAGTCCTTCGGGAACTTGGTACAAGCTGAGTTCTTGGATCAATTACAGGGAGAACCTGCCACAATGCCTTCTCCTGGCCTCAAAATCATCTGCACAGTCAGCCCAGTAGTCTTCTGTATCTTCCCTATGATGGTAGATTATCTTGATGTTCTGTTCAATGAACTTCTTCAAGTCGAAGCAGGTTCTTGGCTTGAAGAAATGAATGGTGATAGGGACCAGGGCTCTCTCTATGTTCTATGCGTCCATGGCTATTTTACAAGTGTAATTTCCCAAAGAGATGGGAAAGTGCAAACCGGAAATCTTCTTGTCTCTACAGGTTCTGTGTAGTTTGTCTAATTGCCTACATACTTCAATCAAAGCCATCTTATCATTGCAGAACATGGGAAGCCTCAGAGGGGTGCTTTCATAGCCGGCAAGCCTGATATAGGAGAATTTTCTGAATTGTATGAAATAAGCACCGTAGCGCGATATTAGATTCATGGCTTCATCAGAAAATCTCCTAGCAGTATCACCTTCGAGCAGCCTGACCACGTACATGGTGAAAGCATCATTGACCCTTCTGAAATTACGATTGCTAGTCTCCAGGGTGAACTACGGGTAGTAGGCATATACTGGATCATCTTTGTGAGCGTCAATGTAGGAAAAACCAAACCATTGCCATGACGCTGCCAGGGTATACATCAGGTAAGAAGTCATGTAGAACTTCTTCGTTTGCTATACATTGGACAGCTGCTCTACCAAATTCATGTTGATGATCTCTGCCCAGTTGATATTTTGTGTTCCCTCGCACACCATGCTGATGAGCGGGCACATCCAGAAGTGGAATTCGTTGGTAGAGGGCAAACCCATAACCCGAGCCAGTAGAATTATAAATTCAGACAATTCTTCATTAAAATATGCCCAGAAAAGAGTTTTGGACAGGCAAGAGGCTCCCTTCTTAGGGTTCTTCAGCCAGGACTTCACCACCCGCGCCTTGTATTTGTCGCTGTCTTGATTGAACAGAGCCTGTGCTTGATCCCAGGAAACGACTATGGCATTATCCATCTCTGGGATTCTCAGTGCGGTACTAATGGCGGCAGCGTCCAGCTTGGTGATGAGTTCCCCGTGTATATTGGTTAATTCACTGGAATCAGGGTCGAAGTGAGCTCCGCATGAAAGTACAGTATCAGCGCACTATACCGAGATCGGGAAACCTCCAGCAAAATCCAAACCGCTATCGTGAATCATTTGTGCCATTGGTGTAGGGTTTGCATCTGCCACCCTCGCCCAAAAATCACCGAAGTCAAGATGCCGAGCTTCACTGTCCCCAATATTGGGAACGGCAGATTCTAGTGGCAAAATTTGTTCCTGTCCCTGGAATTTGATCTTCATATTGATAGTAATAGAGCCGCAACCTAAACTCGGGAAGGAATTACAGAGAAAAGGGATACACGCGCAGGGAATTAGGTTGCAAGGGTTCGAGCAAGGATAGCATGGAAACAATGTGAAAAATGCAAAGGGGGAATGCCCGTTATATAGCCGAATAGGAGAGAGAGAAATAATGAATGCGCACTTAATACACACCCACCAATTTAAATAAGCCAGATATTCAGGTAGAGCGGCAAAAACTAGCACGAATGGCACTTGGTTCATTAGGGACATGTGAGACGTGAATGCGCGAAACATGCGGCTCGGCCGATTCGGGCGAAGCGGGGAAAAGACGCACAAATGCCTTTTGGGACACGTGGGACATGAGTGCGCGAAGTACGCGATTTGGCTGGATCGGGTGAAAAGGTTACAATGGGTCCAGAAAATTTTGGGACATTTGGGACAAAAATGCACGAAGTACGCGGTTCGGGCGAATCGGCTGAAAATGGAACAACTTGCACAATTTGACTTGGGACATTTGGGACATGAAAGTGCGAAGTACGCGGTTCGGGTGTTTCAGCCGAAAATGGAACAACTTGCCCGATTAACTTTGGGACATTTGGGACGAAAAGTTCTGACGGGCCCGAAAATGGAACAACTTCGGGGAAATCGGCCGATCGGGGAACAGAATGCACTTTTGAACCTGGGACATGCGGGACAAAAATGTCCGACAGGCCCGAAAAACATACAAAATGACCCAAAACTGCAGATTTTTTCAATTTCACGACCTTTAACAATTTCAGCACAACAGAGAAGACACTTAAACTCAAAATTTTGAAAGTTCACTTTCTTAAGAGCGGGGAATTTTGAGTGGACAACAGAAGTCCATAAATTTATAGTCCTGAAATAATTGCCATACATTTAATGTTTAATATGAATGTTCTATAATATTAAATTTTAGGTGCCTCACAAATCTATAATTCTAAACATATTTGGTTTTACTAAATGAAGGCTTCAAAGATTTATAGAAATCTCTCAAAATATAATGTTATCTTCCTTGAATCTTATTATAAATTGGGAAAGTGAATTTGAAACATTATTCTCTTTCAAGTTCTATAAAACCCAAATTTTCATGTACACTCATCATTTGATAATTCATGGTATAATTTCATATAAAATGGGTGAAAGAAAAACCAAATATAAGCTAAAGGTGTTGCAAGAAAAATGGACTGAGGTGGGGTTATGGGGAGGGGGGGTGAATCAGTAGTTTACAGTAGTTTACAAACTTTTAGTTAGTTGTCTTTAAGCTCCATACACCAATCAAAGCATAAAATCTTCATACATTAACCAATAAAACCATATTAAGATTGGAAAGCCATACACATGAATGAGAGAGTACATAAGACACCATATATAAAGAGGGAAACCCTCGAAGGGAAGAAAACCCATTGAAACCTTTGGATATATTACTCAATCCAAAAGACTTGCATGAATATTACACATCACCCAAGATTTTTTTGGTGAAGCACCCACTTCACACGGAGGATACCACCCCCTAATATGATCAAACACCCATTGAACCACATGATGATGAAGACCACTAATGTATGTTTCTCCTACAACAAATTGCGATAAAAAATACAACTCCTCTCACTCAAAACCCTTCTCAAAAACACATACTCTTGTTGATTAGGTGTACTGAGCTTGAATACTCACTCCTCTACTTCTAAATCCTTCATACCCTTTATTATCCTTGTCTTGAAGTCCTTATACCTCTTTAACACTCTTTTTTTGTTTGCACATTCCTCTCTTACTCAACTAGTCATAATGAGAAAATATAACACACTTATATACATAAATAAACCCATAAACACGACAAGGTCAGACATGACCATTAATTTTGTTTTTATCAACATAAAAAAACACCTACAAACTTATATAAGAGGATCATATAGGTTGGTATTGGACCAAGACACACAACAAACACCACTAGGCCTTAAGGGCTAGTTCTATCTCCACCAAATGCATAATGGAATCCAAGGGAACACTACATTATCATCAAGGGGCCAAAAGCTCCACACGTGTAAGGGAAACAATATTGACACATTCTATAAGCTCAGGAACATCCTTACCATTCATTCTCCTAATGTGTAGTATCCTATTTATTAAATGATTGTTAGGAGCATTGAAACCTCATTATTTGCGGATGAATGCTCACCCAAAACATGCATATCTACTAGGTTATTTATTCTTACTTCTTGTCAAGATGTTAGCATGAAGATACATGATTGTAAATTAATGAAGTAATTATTCAGTCATAAGAACCCATTACGTACATTCAAATGTAAAAACATGTAATAAAGAACATAATAGTTCATCTAACAATCAATACCAATTTCACCATAAATTCATCATACTTAGAGACATCAATGATCATAATCTATCCTCCATATTCCATTATATTAAATTATAATATAATCTGAATACATATGTTTACCAAGTCATTAGAACATGCCAAAACATAAAACACAAGAACAACATACTAGAATCTAAGACTATAGTATCCTTCTACGATGGTATGAAAAAAACAAGTATATATAGGGGTGGGGACTTTCTCTTCACTTCCCATGAACTCTCCTAAAAATAGGCATGCTCATAGTAGCCTGCATGAATTCTTTCAAAAAATCTAATAATAGATCATCATATAAAAAATAATTGATTTTAACCTATTAATAGCCTCCATCCATTTCCTCAAATCTATAGGTTGATTCTATAAAAATAACATTTGATTAACCACCAAGTTATCATGCTTTATCTCTTTTCTTCATCTGTACTATACCCTAATTTTCTATTTTTATCCCATAAGATGGAAATTCGATTGTCCCAAACTTTTTCCTCCTGGACGTGAACCTCTCGCATGCTATTCGAACCCCTTCCTCACATGCCCCATCATGCCTCCCTCACACACACCCAAAAATTCCACCCATGGATTTGAAACTTATTCATTTTATCAATCCAACATTACCCCATGCTAATTACATTTTTGTCCTATACAATGGGGTTTAGCAACTTATCTCTCCAAAATAAAGAAAAGTATAAATAATGAATATACAAAGAATAATGTAGAAAGAATAATGAATCTTATGTGCACACTAGTCTCCCGATCCTAAATTGGCTACAATAACTCTAGGAACTCATTATTAAGTGTGTTCTCCAACTCACCCACTCTACTAAACACCTCGTGTCCATTTATGAAATTATACATGTTTACTCCACCATCTCCTCATGGGTCATGTTTTCACCCTTATTCTTTAATTCCTGTATGACTCCTATGAGGCCCGAGACTAACCCCTCCAAGTGACGTGTCTTCCATGAAAAGTGTGAATGTAGCTCCGTAAGCCAAATCTCATATGTGTCCCTTTTCTTCTTCAGTGCATCCCTCTTCAATGTAATCTTGGCTAGTATCTCATCTTGCCTAAGATTCTCTTCTTTCCTTATAGCCTGCATGCTCATTAAATATGCCTCCTCCTGAGTAGCACATTCTTTGAGGATTAGATCAAGATTTTGAATATGTTCAAAGGCCTCTCCTACCTTCCTTAAAGTATCCTTTATAGTCTTTAACAAGGCATCAAGATCTAATATTTTTCATGTCAAAATATTTTTATTCTTCTAATTCTCTTCCACATTGTCCCCTTAGGCTACCCTTGCATAGTAAACCTCTCCTAGAGTAGCATATGAACTAGGAATTGCAGAAAATACAAGGAAAATGGGTACATATTTTTTGTTTTCTTATCAAATAATGGGCACAACTCAAAAAGCCTCATTCCCAATGTTAGTTGGAACTCCAGAATAGCCTCTGTGCACTTCTCTACTTTGTCCCATGCCTCATTTAATTGGTGAATCTCTTGTTCCTTATTATTATTATCGTCTAACAATGTCCTGAGTATGACCCCTTATCTAAATTTATTTTAGCCACTTCTACTACCATTTTTTTCAATTCATTATTGATTTATTCATCAATGAACTTGGTTTGTTTTATCATCACATGGGTTGGGTGAGGTGACTTCTTCATCTCGTGCCTTATGCGTGCTTCCTCAATCACATAGAACTCGAGTTCATCCTTATGTGTCTGCATAGTCTAACTTAACATCTTTTTGGTGCACATATTTATGCCCTTCAGGTCAATCATCCCCCACCTATACAATTGATTGACAACAAGCATACTTTTGAATCTTGTGCATATAATCTTTGTTGGGTCATTAACATACCCAAGGTCTTGTCTGCACAAGAATTATTCACCAATTTGGCTACAAGTTCTTCTACCTTTGGGTATATGAGTTTTGAAACATAAAAACATACCTTTTGCTTTCTCACTAGAAGCTTCCCCATGCAATGTGGATGGCTCACCTACACTCCTCTCCTTTTCTTCATCTCCTCTGGTGGGACCTTCTTCATCACGCTCACTGGGCATTTCTTCATCGTGATGGGTATCCTCATCCTTTGGATCCTCTTTTCCATCCACATTATTAATTGTTATAGATTCATCATTCCACGTATCCCCATCCGACATCCCTTCTTCATCAGTTTCACTCTGTGTCATGATTTTGCACCTTCTCTTCTCCTTCTTTGAGCTTGGTTTTATTGACATTGTCCTTGGTGACATTTTAACTACTTTGGAGGTTCCTGAGCCATCACTATGCTATTTTCACTTTCCCATCACCTTTATTTTATATCCTTGGTCAAACATGCCACTATCTTCCTTCTCCATCTCCTCATCTTCAAGATCAATCTTGATTTCTTCCTCTTCCTGTCTCAGAGGAGCATATTCACATGTCCTTTTTTTCATATAGTATTCTTGCCTTTGGGAGGTCCTAGGATTTTCACATCTTCTCCAACAACACACTTTCCAATGTTAGAATATTGGCCTAAGGTAGACATACACGCACACAACTTCCTTCTTCTCAACCACTATTGAAACAGGGGTGATATCAATGTTATCTTACTCCCTTGTCTCTTCCTATGCCAACTTCTTAGGAAATAGGTCTTCCGTAGTATATGGTAAATGGTATCCACCTCATCTGCATGAAACTTAATATTTCTTTCCTTATAAAACATATTCATAGAGTCTTTGAAGTATCATGTGGTAAACACAAATGGAAATTTTCACCATGGGATTTTCTATCCCTCTATAAATAACCTAGCCAAACTCAAGTGTTTGTATGCAACAAATTCAGCTTAGCCATCTAAAACTAAAGACAAATCTCTTGGTATGCACTAGTTTCCTTCAAATGTGTCCCACATGATTCTATACCATGTATCCATGCTTTTCTTATAGGTGCTCGAGATATTTCCTTCACAAGTAAACTTGGAAAACCTCTTGGTAGTTGACTTATGCTCCAAAGGATACACCCACATCTTTTCTCTAGGATCTTCTAGTACCAAAATCTCACAAAATAGGAAAAAAAGTAATAATATTACAACCCATATAATTTAATATCTGTTATCTACCTACATGTATGCTTCCTCAATGATGCCTTCAGCAATATATTGTGTTATATTATAATAAGTCTTATTCATGATCTTACGAGCAATATGTAGTCATCACTTTTTCACATCTTTCCACCTTTTTGACGTGCCTAGCTTATAGCTCACCAACCGCATTACCACTCTTGTTATAAGATATTCAATCTCTGATACACCCATTACAGGACCTTCCTTATGGTAGTTAAGCATGAATATCATTTCTTTTATGCCTACCTCATCATCCAAGTCAAGCTTTATCTCTCTTTGAGAGCTACACAATCAAGTCACCTTTCTTATCAACTACCGAGTGACTAGTATTATCTTGGGCCCAAAAATTTAAATTAGTCCTTTTGAACCCACAATACTAGAAACTTATATAGGTATTTGAGATTTCCAAAGAAGGACATCTCACAGAGCTGAAGTACTCGAATAGTTTCTAGGATTTTCTCCACTAAGTCATTATAAACTATTTTCCCTGACTCCATCCTGTCATCTTTTTTTATCACAATAAAATTCTCAATGTCACTTGCAGTATTTTTTAAGAGATGATTCAAATCTCAAATATTACACTTCATCGGCTGCAATTTCCATGGATTCCCATCTATTACTTCACCTAGATATTTCCTCTCTGAAAACCATTCTTCCATTGCTTCCTCAGTCATAGGATTCTTGTTTTTGTTCACATCTTTCTTGGGTGCCATTGGTAACAACAATAATCTTTGCTTAACTTATAATTTGTTCTAGATGTCAAGTTACTCACCACTTCTTACCCTTACAACCTTTCACCTTATTTCTACCTCTCTTTTTTTCAAACCCGTGTGCCCTAGCTATAAATTTTGGTTCCCAAACCTTACCTCTAAAAGTCAAACCCTTGAATCTATACTCCCTTCTCCTCACACCTATATTTTTCTCTCACACTTCCTACGAAAGAGCCTCACTTTAGAACGTGCCAAACTCTCTACAATTTTGATATATTCTCTTATATATTTGTACTTTGTACTCGTTTGGACTTAGGTTGTTATTCAAGTCTCAAACACTCTTACATGTAAGGTAAGAATGAAGTTGTTTGTACTTATTTTATAGATTTTTCAAAATTATACCAAATTAATTACTCCTCACCTATCATCGTACATTTATTTAATTATGATATTTCCACTTTTTCTGTATTTTTTATTTTTTCGTGCTTTATGATGTTTTATTTTACATGCTGCAGTTATATTCTTCTGGAATGCTCACTACATTTTAGGACACAAACCTCCTTACATGTTATTCCTTGTGCAACAATACATAATCCTCTTCTCTATATACCAAGTGGTTTCTCAGGTAGCTTCCTACCTCACGTTACCTTGGGCAACCCTTTTCTACGCATGGTCTTCCTTATGAGAAATTTCCTTACTATCACCATTCTTTGAATTTCTCATGAAACCTTTTCTCCATTTTTCCACACTCGCACCCCACAATCACGATACCATAACAACTCATGTATATCACTGTCCACTTTAAATCTCTTACAAACATTGTTAACATGGTTCAACCCATACTATAATTATGTGTGGTCCTCTATGCACGAAGTCAAATGAGAGTAATCAGATTCTTGCATGTAAATGTGATTATTATAACAGAAAAAAGAATAAAACTAATAAAACATAGAGATAATTAGAAAGAAACACGTGAAAGGGAAATATAATCTTAGTGGAAATACTGCCTCATTACAAATACCAAGAATCTTTTTTATAGTAAGGATCCATCCTACTCCCATTTAAGTAACTGGGAAACATAGTGTCATGCAACACCTGCAATTGACATACATCTAATTTGAGTATCTTTGTTGTTACAAAAGGTCCTAGCCAATGCACTTTCAACTTTCTTGGGTGGAACAAAAATTTGGAGTCATAGAGAAGGACCAGATTTTCAAATGTAAATGTCTTGTTCTCAATGTGCCTATCATGTCATGCTTTCTATATTTCCTTCTCAATATTTTTTCTCCAATGTACAATGGTGTGTCTTTCATCAAACTAAATTAGTTTTTCAATACACTTTTACATAGCTTGTTTGTCATTCAATCTTCCTGCACACACAACACATAGAGATGATAACATGAATTCAAATGGTAGCACTTCTTCCACAAAAAACACCAACTGAAAGGGTGTGGCCTTATTCACTATTTGATAAGTGGTGCTCTAAGCCTAAAGTAAAGTTGACACTTTATCATCCCAATCCTTTCTTCCAACATCATAGATATTTTTCAGAGTTTGTCCCAAAATCTTGTTGAAAGCTTCTATAGTACCATTAGGTTTAGGGTAATAAGGGGTCGTTTTATGTTGTGCTACCATAAACGTTTCTAGCATAATTCTAATTTTCTCATTTAAGAAATGATTTCCTCTATCACTTGTCAAGCTTAATAGACAACCATACCAACTATTAATGTTTTCATAAAGAAAACTTGTTGTTGTAGCTGTAGTATAACATTTTATAGGCACATCCTTTTCCCACCTTGTTAGCTAGTCTGTGTAAGTAATAATGTAGCGTGCCCCTGTCCTATGCATGAGTGGTGCAATAGGGCCTACAAAGTCAATATCCCACTTTTGAAATGGATCCGCGCTTGGTATAGGTAACAATGTCATATCATCTCTATGTCCATTCTTTCCAAGGTGCTAACAATGATCACATGCTTTGACATATTCCTTGGTATCCTTGAATAATGTCTCCCACTAAAGGCCAACCATAAGGATTTTACATGCAGTTGCATCACCTGCATAATGTCATCTAGCGATTCCACCATGGGATTCATCAATAATGGTCTCGTGCTCATGTTCTACAACACAGTGATGTAAAATCTAAACTCTATTAATTTTGTATAGCTTACCTCCAATAAAATGATAAGACACAACGTGTATGGTGAGTTGTTTTTATCCAATGTCTTCATTCCCTTTGGTGTCATTTTAGTGCACAATCTATTTTCTATACTCTACACATCAGGCATAGTATCTTCAGTTCTCTGCATGTCCTAGCCAAAATTAATCTTTGATAGATGGTCTGGCCCTAAATTTCGCTTTCCTGGCTTGAAAAAAACTATGGCATCAAATTATTTAAATAGAAGTATCCACTTGCAGATGCACCCTGTAAAACACGCTTGTTAAATAAGTAATTTAATGCCATATGATCTATATAGAATATGGATGGAGTTACTAATAATTCCTATCTAAACTTTTGAAGTGTGTAAATCATGAACAAGGCTTCCTGCTCTGTGGTAGTATAATTCTTCTACGTGGGTTTCAAAATATTTCTTATAAAGAAAATAGGATAATATACAATTCATTATCCTAGTTGTACCAAGAATACACCAATTTTCATGCCAGAGGCATCAACATGTACATGGAAAGGCTTATCTCATGAAGGAAAGCAAAAAAATAGGTGCAGTAGTTAACCTTTCCTTTAAAGTCTCAAACGCATATTGTTGTGTATCAACCCAACAAAATTTCCATTTATCTTTGAGTAACTCTTCCAGGGGCATGAAAATATTTGTATAACCCTTGTCAAAAATCATGTAGTATCCTATATTTCCCAGAAATCCACGCACTTCACTCTGATTGGTAGGTTCTTCCAAACCCAAAATCACAACTATCTTATATGTGTCTACCAGTAATCCCTCTTTGCAAATAATCTTCCCAAGTACAATGCCAAAATCTATAAAAAATGTACACTTATTAATGTTAAACGAGATTCTCAACATCCTACATCTCTAAAAGGTGAGCCTCAAATTATCACAGTGATCCTTGAATAAGCCATACACCATATAATCATCCAAATACACTTGCAAGAACTCATAAATAAAATCTTGAAAGGCCTAAACAAAAATGTGTGAGAACATTGTCGGTGAGTTCTTCAATCTAAAATAAATAATTGTATATGCAAAAATTCCCTACTTGGTGGTGAAATTTTTCTACTCCTGATATTTTTTTGTAATGCGTACCTAGTGATAGCATGAATAACCATCTGTAAAAGAATTATCTCATGCCCTATGATGCCTTCAAGGATTTCTTCTATGAAAGAGATCTATAACATATGCAAATAGTCAACTCTCTGTAATCCACATGGATCCTAATCTGACCATCCTTCTTGATATAGATAACCATAGGACTAACCCACTCATATTTATTACTAACATTACATTAATAAAAACATCAAGTGTAATCTCCTTGTCAAATTCATGGTCCTGACATGGTATATTTTCATGAGGTATATTCCTCTTCTACTTGAATCTGGCGTGTAGTACCTTCTTATGAATCCATTCTCCTAATAGTGGAATAATATTTTCCTATCACAACATATTACACACTCTTTTAGGTCATCCACATCCTTCTGTAGGCACTTAATTTTCTTGAAACATTCTCTCTATCATGCCTACTCCTTCAAGCATTGTATTTCACCCTACAGATATCTAATGACCCCCATAGTCTCCTTTTAGAGTTCCTTATGATGCGCCACATCTAGATACTTAGAAGATATCACTTCTTCCCTTATTATAAGTAGAATGACCTTCAAACTCTCACCCACGTGTGTTTCCTCGGCACGTGTTATAATGAGCATGTGTTGCAATTCTTGATAAGGAACTTTCTTAGGCATCCAATAACTAGTATTCCCGTGTTGCACCTTGATCATTCCCGCACCCTTATCCTTCTTTTTATTTTTACTCATGTGCTCATATAGATCCAGGAAATCCTTAAACTTATGTTCCTTCCCACATCATGAACAAGCTATATTCTGAGGGAAATCTCACTAGTAATTATCAGGTGACCCAAAAGTAGAACAAGCTCCTCTAGAAGGCTTTCCTCTACCATAATTGTGACTTTGGCCTCATTATCCTCCTCAAAAGCCTCCATTTCTATTATCTCTGTTTGTTGCGCCCTTCATTTCTACTCCTTGAATATTCTCATGAGACTAGTCTGGCATACTCTTTTCTCAATGGCTTCATGTATTTTATTAATTAATCTGTAGTTAATGGTATCGTGAGTATGGGACTTAAAAATCTTACATCACATGGATACTTGATTTTTAATCTCATATTGTAAATGAGGGAAATCCATCACTTCATTGTTTAGGTGATAGAATTCACAATCTAGTAACAATATGTGCACTGAATTGAATGGAAAATATAATTAGAATGTCCTTCAACCTCACAATTAGTGCACCATATACCACTTTGTGTCTTATATGATGAGTGTGCACAAATATTCTCTAACTCTTTTTGCTTGGCTGCAATTTGTGCCTCTAATGATGGGATCACTCTAGTATCAATGCTTCCAATAACCTTAACACATAAAGTTTCTTCCAAACCCTTACATGGATTATTATATATATTATGAGATAAATTTCTTCAGAACAAAGTCAATAAATCCCCCAAAAAACCATTGTGCATGCTGAATTTGATGTATATCATACTCCCTCACACTTTGAGATAAGGATTGTTTGATATCCTTAAGCATGTTGATGCTTTATATTTTCAACCCTAGTATGTGAAACTCATCCAGAAAAATAGTGTGTAAAGGATCATAGTCCACCATAGTTTGAAATGGGTCATGCTTCCTTAACCAGCTATTTGCGCACCCTTGAAGTGTAGTAGCAAACTTGCTCACCTTTTTATCTGAAGTTGTAATTCCCTTAGCACTCCATAGCATTTCACACTTATGCACATAATCTGATGAATATTTAATCCCTCTATGCTTTTGTAAATAGGGAGACATATCATAGTAAACTTAAGGTGTCAACTAAACTAGTTGTTGAGGTGATGGTTGATTCATTTGTAGTTGAGGCCCCTATCCACCATATCTAGGATTAAAACCTCCTCCTCCATGTGGTGGCTAATGTGATCTACCTGATCCTCCTACATCCCCCAATACGGGTTGTGGTTCAGTTGATGAATTTCCTTGTGTTCAAGTTTTAGCATTAAATTAGAAACCTTTTATCTACACAATCGCAACTCCTACTAAAGTACTCCCAATGGTCTACATGCCATCACTCTATCTTAAAAATCTACCTAAAAATAATCCTACATTGGTACACCTAAGTAGTGGCGTTGACTGCGATGACATGGGTACACTAATAACTTGATTCCCCTCTGAATTGAAAATAAAATTATATCCACCCATATCTACTTGCTTACCTGCACTCGCCTTCTTTTCAATGAATACCTTTGGATCTAGAACACCATGCACAATGGATAGGTGGCTTCAGATGCATGCTTACAGTCCTCATTCTCTCCTCTGATGTACTCTCATTTAAAGCCGAAGGACTTCTCTATTGTGTTTTCCTAGAGTTGGGAGATCCTGATGTTGCAGATCCTTATCTACCACAAGAGCTTCAAAAACTTTGTGATCCATCCTCCTCCTCAACTCTTGTATCTCCTCAATATCCGATGAAAATACCATGTCCTTCTCTCACGCTTCATTAAAATTGAGTTATTTTTCCTCTCTCTATATTTCTAACACTAATTCCTCCATCTTTCTCCACATTTTATCCTTCCCCTGTGTGTCGTGGAGGTTTAAAAATCCATGGGGAGTCTCTCAAAATCTAGTTCTATAGTTAAAATCATGATCAATAATGGTATAACGCATAAGTAAGATCGTCTACGATCATGTAAGAATCTGAATTAAGCTTCCTATTGACACAAATACATAGAAATAACATACTATAACGTATATTTTCACAACACACCAACCTACAAAATCTAACACTCTAGTCCACTCGAAATCTACATAAAAAATAGTTTGGTAATATTTCTGTGTCAAAAGTCTCTATCTAGGATCCCAACACTTCCCTAATACGTATGATTCTAACCACTCATACAATTATACTAGAAAGAAGCTGAAAAATGTATTTTGGAGCTCATGATAAATATTATCTTCCACCTAATGACATGCATTGAAATAAGGTCTAGTGCTATATCTCTGCATTCATTGATCATAACCATTCTCTATCCAACTTTCAATGCTCTTCAGAGGCAACCAATATGCCATCTCTATGCAAAATCCTAGTATACAGTTTGAAATTAGGTCCCAGAAATAGAACAAATATGTAGTCTTTTATTTCCTAGCATATTGTTAGGAACGCTGACACCTCATTCAACTAGGATGAATGCTCACCCAAAGCACATGTAGCTACCAGGTCCCTCCTTTTTTTTCTTGTTAATTTTTTAGCGTGCAGATACATGATGATTAATTAACCATGTAGTCATTAAAAAAAAGAACCCATTACATACGTTTAATTAGAAATACATGTAAAAACAAACATAAAAATTCAAATAACAATAAATAGCAATTGCATATTAAATTCACCATACTCAGACATGTCAATGATCATAATCCATCCTCACAAGTCCATTATATTAAAGTAGAACAAAATCTGAATACATATGTTTACTAAGGCATAGGAACATGCGCAAACATCGAACCCTAGCGTAATAACATACTAGACTCCAAGATTATACTCTCCTTATATGATGGTACCAAAACAACAAGTGTATATAAAGGTGGGTACTTTCCCTTCACTACATATGAACTCTCCTAATAATAGGCATGCTCAAAATAGACTACATGCATGCTTTACAAAACAACCAATAATAAATCATCCTACAAATAATACTTGATTTTATCCTATCAATAGCCTTTATGCATGTTCTCAAATATGCACTTCCATTTTCCAAAAATTTATTTTCTTGAATGCTAAGTTATCATTCTTTATATCTTTCCTTGGTCCGTACTTTATCCTAATTTTCTATTTTTAGCCTGTAAGCTAGAAAATCGGCTGTCCCAAGCTCTGTCCTTCTGGATATGAACCTCTCACATGCTATTCTAACCCCTTTCTCATATACCCCTTCATGTCTCCCTCTCGTGCACCTAAAACTTCCACATGTGGCTTTCATTATTAGTCATTTTATCCATCCAACATTATAACGCCATCAAGAAGGATTGTTTCCTACTCATTATGAGAACCTCCAAGAGACCATTGTTCAAAAATGAATACCTAGCTTCAACATATCACATAAAAAATGATGTGTGATCACTCGTTGGAAATAAAATGACTCAAGTAACATCATAAACTACTTTATACCTCATGAATCAACCCATAGATCCATTAAAACAACTCTATCCTCTGGGATACTTGAACTACCTAGAAACCAATATTGGAAACAAGACCTTCTCACACATGTAATGTTACTTTTAATACTTCTCAATACATGGAATATGATAAAATTTAACTCCTAATTACTCTCCAATACTAAGAATGATGATTCAAGCCAAGATATTATTCTTTCACACCAATGTCATTAAAGTACCTTCACTGCTCTTAAACCCTATCAAGTAGGTCAAATTTTGACCTCATTATTGGCAACAAAAATGACATGTAGGACTCAATAAATCATGTAACTTGAAATTTTATATGTTAAAAACACCTTCATAGTCAATACACACTTCTATTTAGGCCATGCATACTCATGAGCCTCCTTTAACCATGAATGCTAAAAACTACGCATTAGACCTAAACACCAGTATTCACTTTTGGACCTGTACAAACCTCCAAATGGATTTATCAAGGTCTAAAATAAACTTAAACAACTATCATATCTTCCCATCTACTTAGAGCATAAATTTATACTATGGGTCAAATGGAAACTTTGATAGAAAATCAATATTTTCTAAAAACATGCAAATATCAGTGGGCTCCACTTGCTTTCATGACTACAAATCACCACCATATAAAATAAAGGAGAGTCCTTTTCATCCTGAAATCATCACTTTTTATGATCCAATGAATTTTTATCTCATGTCATCAATTTTTTAATCATCGTTCATGAACTAGGGTTTAACTAGGGTTTTTTATTTGTTTACCTTCTTCGCAATGGTTGATAAATCATGGGGTCTCCTTTGATCTCATTACAACTCTAAAACCTTCTTAGATCCATGTATAAACATCCCTAAATGTATCATTTCCCCATGAAAACTTTTAATGTTCCAACCAACACAAATTATCTCATATCAAGCTAGGAAACTCACCTTCTCGTGCTCGGTAGAGCTAAAAACATCATAACTTACAAAATATTAATCATAAAAAACTGAAATTTCTCCCAAAACTTCATGAAAACCTATTTAACCTCCCCAAATGGTCATCTAATAAGAATTACCTTCTACATCATCTCAACCACCATGATGTACCTAGCTAGGTTATAGAGTTAAGTCTAGTTTAGACCCAAATAGAGTAAGTGAACAACATACATGTGCTTGAAATATCTTCAAAAGGCATTAAAATTATTGATAAAAAATTTCTAACTTGTCTTCATGCCCTCATGGGACAATACACCTCTGCAACTAATCTTCATGCTCCATTAGGCCATCAAACATCTACACTAGGGCTAGTTTATGACCTACAAACCATCCTCAATCCTTTAACAATATTATAATACCTATATGAGTGTCACAACACATCACCAACAT
The DNA here is from genome assembly GCA_019776745.2 of Taxus chinensis. Classification (NCBI taxonomy): domain Eukaryota; kingdom Viridiplantae; phylum Streptophyta; class Pinopsida; order Cupressales; family Taxaceae; genus Taxus; species Taxus chinensis. Next base: position 187,231,597 of record CM034147.1, read on the forward strand.
TATTTCCATGCATCTACCATGATTCACAAGTCTCCATGCATATCTATCATTCATGTTTCATCACACATGTTGACTAGACCTCCCGTTTAGGCCTTCTCGACCAAGTAACTCTCACTATTTGTACTCATGCAATCATGTCACTCCATATATGACCATGTCATCATCACCACAATATTCCTATTGCAATCCTCTTCATCAACCCTTAGTCATCAATTTACTTGTTTCTATTACATCAATTCCCACACAAGCACACACATGCCAATAATCTTCCCCTTTTTCATTGATGGAAAAAAACCTAATATTTATCCCCTTTTTACATTAATGACAAAGAAACATACATGTAACACGTACTGTCCATCTTCAAAAAAAATTAGGAACATCTCTTGGTTGGAAACATCAACCAGAGACATCAAACAAGTTCAAGGACACATTACTTTTCTCATAACTATGTTTTGGATTTGTCATGTCATGGAAACATTATAGCTCCCCTTGTGCAGAAGAATATAATAAAAAACATAACTACATACCTAATTATTAGCAATACATCATGATTTAATACTCCTAATATCTATCTCATTTGAAGACAACCAAAAACTGACTTGAACCTACTATATATAGACCAGTTACATCTTTTAGGACCAAGATCCCTAAATCTCCTTTTCAGATCAATATTTCCAAATTTATCTTTTCTACAGAAGACTATTAAACTCATGAAAAATATACTTATTTATCCCCCTAATAACATATCATCAATCTTTAATTATATATGAAAATATAAGAGTACATATCTTGAGAAAATTCCATGGAGATAAGTGGAAGCCAACAACAGAGTCCTCAAGAAAATGTTTAGTGTTCTTTGTCTTCTTTTCTTGATATTAAAGCTTAATTTTAATTATATATGAAAATATAAGAGTACATATCTTAAAAAAATTCCATGGAGATAAGTCAAAGCCAACAACAGAGTCCTCAAGAAAATGTTTAGTGTTCTTTGTCTTCTTTTCCTGATATTAAAGCTTACTTGACCATATGACTAGTTCCCACTACAACTATACTTTCAAAAAACCAAAAACTCTACCAAAATAGCCCTTCTTGACACCTAAATAAACCTTTGAAGATTATCTCTCCAAAATTGTAGACCACTCCCTCGAAGGATGGCTACCTATGTAAAAAGGCTTCCCACATCAATCAACCTTCAAAAAGTCAAAATATCAAAAGCATCCCAAAATTTTTTCCTGCATTGATAATCTTTTTTATCAAATAAAAATTCTCGCATCGATCGGTTTATGTTAAATAAATATATAGTTTGGGCATCTCCCTCTAAAACCATTGAAAGGAGAACCTACTCTCCCACACAACCTACATATGGCAGCCCCTCCCATCTCCTAGGTAGGTATGTATTTAAATTCCCTCTATATCTAAGATCCTACATGTAATTACCTATTTTTAGTTATGTGTTAACATTTGTTATAAGTCGAAAAGTGCAAGAACCTTCACTCTGTTGATTCTCATCACATATGTATCAAATCAAGTACAAAGAAATCATTTTGTGTTTTATTCTTAACCATGGTTAAGAAACATTTTTAACATATAAATACCTTAAAATCAAATATCTAACAAACATAAACATAAAAATACATTAACATATATCTATCATAATATCAACATCTATCAACACAATCATGGTTGCATCTGAATATTACATTTGCCATATTGAATACATCACATCAAAGTAACAACAACAATCCTACATAATCCTTGATGTCTTTAATGTCATTTGAAAATCTGATGGCACACAACATGTGGTCATGAAGGATGTCAAATTGTTCCCAAAAGAAAGGTTATTGAACTATTGGAAGGTCATAAATGTATTTTATGGGGCATGATTGGATTGGAACATTCATCTAAAGAAAAGACATACTTGCAAAAGATAAGTTAAATCAAAAAATATTGATAAGATTGATAAAAGGTTAAGATCAAATGAAAAGATGTTGAAGATAGGGATTGCAATAAATTCAAAGCAATTGTAGGTTATTGGCTAGAAATATTTATGCCTAAGTGCTAGAGGCACATGAGATTAGGGCTCGCAGGAAGCAGGCGTGTAGGTGTGTGTAGAATATTAGAGGATACAGGGCATGCCGAGGAAAGTTAGACTTCAGGACTTTGTTGTTTTGCATACATGGGCTAATAATGGATTGAGTGCGTAACACACTTTGATAGAATACTTGGAATACATGCCAATATATTTTGGTACCAAGTGGAATCTAAAGAGTTATGTAGATTTTGAACTAATAATTTGATTAGAACTATAGTTATTTATAGGTAATCTATTATTAGTGAAGTTAACATGATTTTATAGTTTCTTTTGTAGTTACACATGGCTATTAGTAGCATGCATCCTATTTTGTAGAGTGCATAAGTAGTGAAGGCCAAGAACCCACTACCTATATATATGTATTGATTTTCATGGATTATCGACTCACTGAGATTTTAACAGAGTTATGCTACTACTATATTTCTGCACATGACTTTGAGATGATTCTTTTTGATGTATTTAACTATTGTGTTAATGCTGAATTAATATGATGGATATTTTTGGATGGATAATGGTTGCTAAAGTCTCTATTTCTTGTTCTTGTATGCTAAATATGATCTTGATCCTTGTTTGATTCATTATGCATTGTGTTTGTGACCTATTTCTTCTCATGCTTTACACTTGATTACTTACTACAAATATGCAATACTAGTGTGATAATTCTAAATTATTGATAAAGATGGTATAAAATAGGGACTCAGTACCCTTGCACGCTTCGGGTGAGGACTCAAACCTATTTAAGTGATGTGCCAATGCACCTAGGGCTATGATTGGTAAAATAAAGACTACATTTTGGTTCCATTATCGGGACCTATTTTCAAATTTTTGCAAGGATGTTACATGATGAAGATATATCAGTTTACTTTAGTCAGTATTGAGAGTTGGATAGAATATTTAGAGGACAATTTTGCTCACATATATAATACTGGACCTGATTTTAATGCACACACATACATTGAAGAAATTTTTTTCTATGAAATATATGAGACGTTATTTTTTTGTTTTCCTATAGAATTGTATGAGTGGCCGGTAGCATATGCATCAAAAAGAAATTGAAGGTATAGATCTATTATTTAGACACAAAAAGACTACCAAAATTTACATGATGCTGATTTGACTTAGACACACACTATAGGTCATTAGTGGATTTGTGGTTTGAGTAATTATACATTGGGTATGTTGTTTTTACTTATTCCTTTCCATATGATGTCAAGTTTCATTTCTTACGTGAACCCAAAGGATCTTATTTGTGTGTTATCCCATTAGTGAACAATATCTTGTTGGTAACTATGGATTTGGAAGATTGGCCAATGACTAGCTACACCTCCGCCACAAATAGGGGTAGGAGCAGGTGTGGTGAAAGATTATGGACCTTAATAAAAAGGAAAGAGAGGAAAGATAACTGAAGTATAAAGGGAAAGGGAATTGGTGAAGCATGGTGTTGAGGAGTCTATGGAGTTATGGAGATAGGTGATGCGTGAAGGATTTGAGGTTCACTTGAAGCACGTGGGACCTTAACAATTGGTACTCCCCCATTTAGGAAAGCATGAGAGAGAGTCCCCTTCAGCTTTAGATGAGATAATGTTAGAAGAAGAAAGGATAAGCACCGTAGGTACACATCTGATCCCATCTGGACACTTTTCCATTGTACTTTGTGTTCCAGTTCTTAAAATAGTTGTTGACAAATAGGCTAGTGTTGGTGATGAATCACATCACCCCTGAATGTCTGCAACTCAATGGGTTGCGAATCTCAGTGTGATTGCATAACATGGAGCTTTTCCCAAGTGTGGGACCTTGCGAAATCAAAAAAGCTCTTCGGATGAAGGCCGGTTCCTATTCCTCTATTCAGATGCACATGTAAAAAATGCAGAGGGTTTACTCAAAAACCTAAACTAACTTTCCAAGGAGACATGGTAAGAAGATGCATAAAATAAAACTTAAACTAAGAAAGGTGATGCACTGAGGAATGAAGAAACACCTGTCTTGCCAATAAACACAAACCATTAAAATGTAATGCAAGATCATGCACAAATAACAAAATTTACAGTGAAAGATCAGGAGGATGAAAATGAACATAGAGAGGGTTGAGAATCATCCACAGACATGCATTATTTTCTCTAAATATTGATACAATACACTACAAAATGCCAAGAGGCAAAGTTGCATTATAGTTTTAGATGGGAGGTTTGAACTCCACAAATTCACCTGCCAAAGAGAAGAAGGGAGGGGCAGAACAAGAATGTCCAACCTTTAGAAATAAGCCCCTCCTTACAATTTATAGGAAGAATGAGAGAGAAAAGAGAGAGGAATTCCAAATCTACCCCAACCACCTCTAGGTTGTATTTAATTCATCTCATTATGGCAGTAGGTGAGAACCCTAGCAAACCCAAAAAATGGTGAATTGTATTTTGCATTTTTGAAGAACTTGTTCTCACCCAATTAAATATATCCAGTCGTAGTTGGATAGAGGACCTTGTAATCTTTATGAATAGTCCAACCTTGCATGAATTGGAGCTCCCTGTGAAAAATTATGGCCATTTGAATATCTGCGTCAGGGTTTGCTTTCTGTCGTGGTGTCAATGCTCAAAATGTTGCGCCTCCTGAAGATGCGCCTCCGCACATCCATCCTCATGTTAACCTAATTTTAAGTGCACCATAGGAACTAAAAATGTGGTGTTGACACTTTGTGCTGTGTGCCCCTGTCCTGCGCCTTGGGCATGAATTTTCACATGTTGACACTTTGTACCGTGCACCCATAGCCTGCGCCTTGGGCACGAATTTTTACATGTCGACACTTTGTGCCTTGTGCCCCTAGCCTATGCCTTGGGCATGAATTTTCACATGTTGACACTTTGTGCCATGCACCCCTAGCCTACGCCTTGGGCACAAATTTTTACATGTCGACACTTTGTGCCGTGCTATATTTACCCGGGGGGAGATATATACAATAGGTAGATTTCAATTTACTTTGAATACAAAAGTGCATCAGATAACATATTTGACTTCGTAGGTGACAAGATATTTTTTTTTTTGGAGGAAAAATTGGAGGAATAATTTCTTGTGGATCACCAGGACAAAGTTTGGATGCAAAAAACATTGGAAATATGTTTAGAAGTAGTAGAACTTCATAGACTGTAGGAGTTAATTTTAGTAAAATTATTTTAATTCAAAGTATCTCATCCTATGGTATGGTTTCTTCTATAGGTGGGGGATCAAGAGGATCAAGAGGTTTGGGATCTAGTGGATATGGTGGTTCTAGAGGCAGAGGGAATACTAGAGCTAATATAGGTTCTCGATCTAGTGGGCATGGTTTTCACCAACCAAAACAAGTCTATTATAAGATGTCTCTTCACTTTCCAAAGTACCGAGGTATTAAGGATGTTTCCAAACATGTACACAAGTGTGAGATACTATGACACACTAAAGGAATCACAATTCCTGAATGTAAGGTGAGTCATTTTTCTATGACTTTGTAAGCGAACATGTATAGTTTGTACAAGAAGTATGATATGAACCATACTGTTGTATATTACAATGTGTTGCATGATGATTTCTTAGTTGAGTTCCATATACTTTATTTTTAACATAAAATCATTATTTCGTTGAAAGAGATTAAGCACAACATGGCTAAGAGTGTAAGGAAGTATGATGCATGCTTTGAAATTTTGTTATCAAAGTTTTTTTTTATGATTTTCACCATATTTAGCATTCTTTGTGGTTTGTTGGTAGTTCGATAACACCTTTTATAAGAAATATCTCTCCTAATATGTTTACAAATCCACGTGAGGATTTGGATGTAGCTCTATGCACTGAGGAAGTTGAGAGTGTAGAAACTAGAGTTATCACATTTCCACATTTCTAAAGTCATAGATTGCTTCTATGGAAAAGAAGTTAGAGAAAATATTGGATAATACAGCTCATAAGATGAGTAGTGGGATATGGTGGATAAATTGTGAGGTTAAAGGACATACTAATGATAGTTTCCCTCATAAATTAGTGCATGCCATGTTGCTAGACTGTGAGATCTATCACTTAGATCATGATTCAAGTGAGTTCCCCTTGTTGTAGATTGTGATCTGGAAGAATGTGTTAGGCTACTATAATATTTACAAGTACCACACTGATGATACAGATAATTACATGTTGATTGATATGATTTATGAGGCTATAGAAATTGGTGTACACTAGACAAGTGTTGCAAATCATTCTAAGGACCAATGTGAACATCGTAATAATAATGAAGGGAACAATGATGGAGGTGGTGGAGGTAGAGGTTATTTTAGAGGATATAAATGGTGGAAGAGATGACTTCCCTTACATAACCTATTATACATGCAAATCTCCTTATCATTATAGACATGAATACCCTTATAACGTTATTTTTTTTTGGTTCGGAAAATAACATAAGTTTGAAGAGTGTCGTGATTTATATGAGAATATGAGAATGCAACATGAGTAGGATAAGGGCATGATGATATCAATATATGAGAATATCAGTGGAAGCCAAAGTTAGTGCCTGATCTTTAGGTGATACCTTTGCTGGTGACTACATGCAATGAGGTTGTGCGTGCTCATCAGACTCTGAAGTAGAAACATGGCATCAAATAACAAGAGGTATTGTATGAAAAATATCCATATCCTTCTCATCAGAAGGAATTATATCAGTATACTATGGAGGTTATTAGGAACTTACAAGGTGAAATAAAGTTCTTGAAGGAGAATTCACAGAAATTGGAATAGGAGTCAAAAGAGTAGTTTCCTCTTGAATATGTTGATGAATTGAAGGAGTTTTGTAAGATATTTCACTAAGAAAATATTATTTATTTGTTAGGAGAATGGATGAGAAAAAATACCATGTGTTGGATTTGAGTGTGAGAGATAGATCCTGCATGTGAACTTAGCTCCTCATAGACTTTAGTATGATAAAAAGATCATTTTGAATGCATTTGTTGATGGATGGCTTTTGAGTAACATATTGATTGACATATGTGAAAAATTAAATGTACTCACTTTGAATGTGTGGAATCAAATGGGGATGCCACCATTACAACCATCTTCAAATGTAATGTATATGGTGAAAAGGACTACAACCACGCCCACTAGAGTATTGAAGGATGTTACTATTACTATACAAGGGGCTAAGTTTACTGGATAATTTCAGGTCTTGGCACTTTTCGATTAAAAAAGTTTCCCTACATTTCTTGGGCACCCTTTGTGTTACAAAAAAAAGTTGATATATGCTTTAACAAAGGTTATATCAGTTTTGAGAAAAAAGAGGAGCCCGTAATTATTCCTTTAATAGATGGGAAACAAACACTCTATGTAGAACCCTTGAGTGAAGAGGATTTGAATAGGATATAGGTGTGTATGGTTAGAAATCCTAAATCTCTTGAGCCATCTAAGGAAGGTGTTATATAATGGGATGATGCTAAGTATATGAGTGATACAACCAGTGTTTCCTGTGATAACTGGGCACATGGAACATATGAAATGGTGGGGGGAGAGATCAAGAACATAATTACTCGTGTGATTAGGCCACATATGGTTTGGTGATTTAGAATTAATCAGGTACCTTGGTATACTGATGAAGGAAATCATGATGTATTTCTATGCCCCATGGAAGGTCATTGAAAAGACCAAGAAGAAATAAGAAATATGCTAGTTTATGCCCTGCGCAGGGCAACAACGCATTGGTGGAATACATAAAGAGATAACATTTTGGACTGGCATGAAGTGAGAATCACCTTCTCTATTAGGTTTCTTAGGAGTAATGTACCTTCACAAATCTGCAAATTCCAAGTGAAGGATTCTACTTTGCATAACGTTTAGAATAATGGGAGACTCTAGATGGAGAGGTAAAAGTCCATTCTACCATCAGTCTAGGTACATAAGTTCTATGCCACTCTAAGTGGTTGTGCACACGCATGGTATGTTCATTCAGAGTTAACAAGGGAAATAGTTAATTTTCTAGAGATGACCTAAGGTATGATTTAGAACTTTGATTAATTTTCTACAAAACCTCTAGTGAATGAATCATTACAAATTATAAAATGACTTACAATGGCAGTAGTTTTAAAGCTGAGGAACTCTTGTTAGATAGGTTTTAAGATTTATATTTGTATGTGCACTTTGAAGAAGAAAAGAAAAATGAGAAGAAGTTGTGGCACACCTACCTCAAAAAATAAAAGGGTAAGATGGTTTATATGATTGATGATGAAGAAGTAAAGAATATGGATGTTGATCACACTGTAGATGTGTGCAAGGTCTTCAAAAATTTTGATTAGAAGGTGCACATGTATCATAAGCCTATGAGGAAATAGAAGTTCGACATTTGGATAGATGTAGAACCTAAAGAGGACATTATTGTTTACTATTGGTTTTAATGAGAGGTATCAAAGATAATTGATATGTTGCGCAACTTCCAGGACTTAATCCATAGAGGCTATCATAAGTTAAAGGGGTTGCATCACTATTTGGGTGAGATGATGATCAAGTTAAAGTAAGGTGTGTACTCAGTTAGGAAGAGACCTTACATGATGAATCCTAATTTGTACGTTAGGGTGAAGGAAGAGATTGATAAGATTTTGAAATCTAGAATCATTAATCCCGTTAAGAATTCAAAGTGGGTTAACCCAATGGTGATAATCATAAAGAAGGATGGTGGGATAATGATGTGTGTGGAATACAAAGAGTTTAATTTTTCTTTTGTCATAGACCTGTTCCCCACACCATTTACTAGGGAGATCTTGGAAGGTGTTGCAGGGCATGGAATTTACTCTTTCATTGATGGATTCTCTAGTTATCATTAGGTGTGGAGTGATAAATAAAACCAAGAAAAGACAACATTCACCACCGACTGGGGAATTTTTTGATACAAAGATATGTAATTTGGATTGAATAATGCACATGTAGTCTTTTCACTTATCGTTGTGCAAGCCTTTGAATACTTTATACACAAGATCTTACGGGTTTATTTAGATGATTGGATTGTAAATGGGCTAGTAAAATATCACTATGAGAACTAAAGAATCATGTTTTAGAGATGTAGGAAATTAAGAATCCCATTTAATATTAAGAAGTGTATCTTTGTGACACCATTTCTAACTTTATTTGGACACATTAGTTGCAAAGAAGGTTTGTTGGTAGATCCTACTAAGCTTACAGTCATCTTGGGCTTGGAGGAGCCTACCAATAAGAGTGAGGTGCGTAATTTATTTTGACATACCTATTACTATAGAAAGTTAATTAAGGGATATGATAAGAGCCCTTGGAGGATTTTTTGTAGAGAAAAGGGAAGTTCTATTGGAATGAGGTGCAACAGACAACGTTTAAGCCATTCTACACTTTCCTTCCTAGGATAAACTATTTTAGGTACATGTCGATACCTCTTGCATGGCCATTAGTGTAGTGTTAGCATAACTTGGTGATGGGATTTTTGATCATCCTATTTGTTTTGTGAGCAGGAAGTTGACACCAGCTAAACAAAATTATACAACTACAGAGAGCGAAACATTTTCCATGATTTATACACTGCATAAGTCTAGACAATACTTTTTGTAAACCCTCTTTATATTTTACAAAAATAAAATGACATTTAAGTATTTGATTAATAATCTCATTTTGGAGGGGCACATATTTCATTATATTCATTTGTTTTAAGATTTTGACTTTATAGTGGTCGTGAAGCCATGAAAGAGCAATTCCAGACCAGATCATTTATAAGGAATTAACTCATGAAAGGACACACAAAGCATTAAGGACACAATGTTGGATGCATAATTGTTTAGATTTAACTATGTGCCCTTTGACTTAGAAGATATTGTTTTGTTTTTATGTAATGGTATGGCGCCTGAAGGAATGAAGAGCCTAGAGAAGAAACAACTTACCTTACGTGTCGTGTCTTATATGTTAATCAGTAGAGATTTATACAAGTCATTCTGTGATGATATTTTACATCAGTGTGTACTAGAGCATGAGAGTGAAGCTATAATATAGGAATCCCGTGGTGGAATTGCGGATGGAAATTATGCAGGGAATGCTACCACACGTAATATTTTGTTGTCATGCCTTTGGTGGGAAACATTATACAATGATTGTAAAGGATATGTCTATGCGTGTGATCACTGTCAGTGCCTTTAGAAACCTGGGCATAGATATGAGATGCCTTTGATACCTATAGTGAGTTTTGAACCCTTTGAAAAATGGGCTATTGACTTTTCAGGAATTATTTACCCACTGACATGCAGGAGTGTGTCACGCTACATTATAACATGTACAAATTATATTATTAGGTGGGAATAAGAAACACCTATAAAGGATTTCATCATATCTACAACAATAATATTATTATTGGAAAACATTATCAACAGGTATAGGTGTACATTGATATTAGCAAGTGATAGGGGAACATAATTTATGGTGGTGCATCATAAGACAACCCTTTATCACCCACAAGAGAAAGGGACTCCTAAGGATTTAAACAAGATATTCAGACATACATTGACTAAGATCTATGATGTTGGAAGGAAGGAATGGAATGATAAATTCTATGTTGTACTTTGGCCGTACAGGATAAATAACGAATGTTTGAACAAATCCACACCCTTTCAATTGGTGTTTGGTGTAGAGGCTATCTTACGTATAGAATTTATGTGACCCTCCCTACATATTGTGCCCATGGAAGGAATTACTGATGAACAAGAACTTGAAGAGTGCATTGACAAGCCAATGCAGTTAGATAAGCAACAGACTATAGAATGTTGGAGCTAGAAGACAAAGAAAGCCAACAAGAAGGCATGACACGATAGACATAATAAGAGTAAAAAGATTGAAGTTGGATAGATGGTTCTACTTTATGACTCCAAGTTTGCATGCTACCCTAGGGAATTAAAAGTGCATTGGTTGAGACTATATGTTGTAACTTATATACTTGATTCAGGAACTTCTCAGTTACAGGTGTTGAATGGAACTAGGTTTCCCAGTTAGTTCAACATGATTAGGATGAAGTCCTACTATAAATAATTATTATTGGTGTTTCTAATAAGGTAGTGATGTCATGTTAGATTAGATTCCCATTTCATGAATTTTATTTATGTGTTTCCTTTCATCATTTTTATGTTTTGTCAATTTAGTTTAGTTTTTTGTTCTAATAAGCAAGCTTGCACACATGTAGTTGATTAGTATCTAAGTGAATTCATGTCTAGAGGAACACACATAATTTTATTGTGGGGTGGAGTAGATACATGATAAATTGGCCATGAGTGAATGATCTCTAGAGGATGGGTATGCATAGAAGAAATATGGTGTAGGTTCTTGAGGTAAGCATGTGGATCAAGAAAAATTACTCATAGATGAAGACCATGCATAGATGGATGGACACACAATGTAATGCAAGGAAACACCATGGGAAACTACTTGTGATGTGTAGTGGATAAGTAATTCGATGCATGAAGGTGTGCGAGAGGAGGTCTATGGCAGAGGAGTAGGGGCGCGCCAGAAGGTTATGATTAGGGCATAGAAAAATTAGTGAAAAGAATTTAAAAAGTAAGAAGGTGTAATTAATGATGAGTATGGTGGTTGGTAAATAGAAACCAATGTGGGTAAATTTAAAAACATTATATGATGAGGGGTTTGGATATCATTTTTACCTTGCATTGTGAAGTGAAGTGTTAGAGTGAGTTGAAGAATGAGATTAAGAGAAAGTTATGAGTGGGAGTGCGTGAAAGAGTGACTATAGACATTGAATAAGAGAGATTTGTGCATGACATTGTTTAGAGGTCCATAGGATCTGGTGTTTGAGTGAAGAAAAGGCATTTGGGGAGAAAATATGTGAGTTAGGGTTTGAGGTAAAGCTAGGGCACACAATTTTAAATTATAAGGATTGAATATAGTGCAAGAAATAATTTTTATCATTGCAATGGCACCAAAATGCAAACCTGGTGCAATTACGAGGGGTGAGAAGAAAAAAGAAGTGGAAGTAGAGGTGGAGGATACCCTCGAAAGTAAATTTTTGGAAATGAAGTACCCAGAAGGTGTCATCATGGGATTTGATTGGTAGTCATATATTAGATGAAGTAAATTAAGTGAATACAATCACCACAATAAGGATAATAAGGATGCCTTAGACAAATCACTGGTGCTAAAAATAGAATTGAGGATAGAGAATGACATGGCCATTTATAATGATGTAGGAGAGAAGTTATTGGTAAGTATTGGAGTCATGTAGCTGTACAAACTGCCGTATTTTTGAAAGATAAAAAATTTATATCAATGTTTTATGTGTCGATTCCAAAAGGAAATTTTCTAATTTACAGGGTGGTAGATGTGACCTACCATGCCCTTAATTGGAATATTGACAGGGTTAAGGATCTTGGGCACCAAAATTGGCAGCAATCTTAGAGATGATGATGTCGTGGAAGAAACTTATGTAAATTTGACCTGTGCAAAAGGGGGGCATGCCATGGATATAAAAGTGTTAGAAAACCACCATGTGATTTGAGATACTACATACCTCCTTACCAAGTTGAATAACCAAGAGCGTTGGAGCTAGGTGAATAAAAAATGGCTCCATATCATTAGAAATATGTCTAAGGGAGTGGTATATAACTTTTCTGCCTTCATTCCTAAGACCATAATTGACAAGGCACACCAAGTAGATAATATAAGTTTTTGTACCATCATATTATCTATTATGTTTATAGACATTGGGGTACCTGATGGGCCAAAACAGAAGATTTGACAGTTCCTTGAGGAAAATAAGTCACTTGTACAAAGATTTGCAAAATATAAATGTGATGGAGCTATGAGTGATCTATATAAGCAACAATTGGAGCTATGGTATAAGATCCCATGTGAATATTTTTATTATGAATGGAGAATACCCAAGGACCTTCCTTCAGTATTGGAGAAGTAGTCCTAGTTCACAGTTTATCAACATTTTTGTATATCCAGGTTTAGGATGAAGGATGAAGAGTGGATCCCTTGTTGTAAACTACCATATTCCTTCATTGCACGCTACTTTCAGCGTTCAGTAAAATTATTATCCAAAAGGAAAAGATTGAGGTTTGATGTAGATAAAGTGGACTATGAGTATCATACTCTCATAAAGATATACACATATCAAGGTAAATTTGCTTATATTGAAAAATTGATATCTGATAATATAAGTATCAACTCAATGACTGTGGCAGTTGGGAAATTTGGTACAACTATGGAATACATGTAACTTAAGCCCAAGTTCATAGATGGAAAGTACATTGAGAATGAATTAAATCTTCTTAAATTGCCTAAAGGAAAGCATACAATAAGCACATTACAATATGAGGAGCTTGTAGTTTCATAATAATAAGAATAAGAAGACTTGGGGGAAGATAGTGGTGGCCTTGATCATGGTGCATAGAAGGTGTCAGTAGTAGGGAGAAATATATATCACGGGGATACTTACCCTCCCATAGTGGAACTAAAAGAAGGTGAGGACATCGAGATAGGACAGGGCACCGAGGATGATGAATTCAAGAGAGTACTAAGGAAAACCAGGTTACATAGTGCATGTGTGGAACCCTCACATATCCTATGAATATCTCTAGGAACCTCACCATTCAAGCCTGAATCAGTGAAGAGATGGTGCAAGTACATTCTAGTGAAGGAGGATAGTGATGGGGAAAATTCAGGTGATAACGTGCATATCATAAAGGATAATTATGTCCTTGGTGTTGATGCATAGAAACCTCAGTATGAAGAAACACAACATGATGATGATATCTATGAAGATCATGGGGATGTGGGTGGCACCATAGGGGAAGAGAAAGGAAAAGATAAGGGCAAACCTTTTAGCGATCCAACTAATACACATGAGGGCAAGGAAAGTAAAGGCCCAATTTTAGATATTGAGTTTCATGTTCCCAAGGGTCATTGATATGGAAAAAATAAAGGAGAATAATATTAAAAAAACACCTACACTTTGGTACATTAACGACCCGTCTAAAATATTTCGTGTCAAATTTTAGAGTAATTTAGAGCCTGAGAAGCTATACAGTTAGGAGTTGATGGATCTAGAGGAAGAAACCATACGCACTTAGAAAAATTTGTCCTAGAGCATGTAGAATTGCATGGATGAGCCTAAATTTGATGTGAAGGAGGAAACATGTGTGAAAATAAAAATTAATAAGAAAGCACAATGCACGCACTGGACAGTGAAGCCAATAGATTTTATGGATGAACATGCAAGTATTGCTTTGACCAAGATGGCCACTGAAGAGGTACAAAGAAATTTGGATAAATCAAAAAAATGCATGGCATTCATGGAAGATTATAAAATATTAAAAGAATAGTGAAATAGTTAGCAAAAGCATGCAAGAGGGAAAAGGAGAAAAGGAAGGAAATTATGGATTTTGAAGCAGAGCTTAGGAAGGAAGTCATACACTGATGCGGGAGCATAACTTGAAGAGGCCATAACTTTTGATCCGACCATTGGATCGTCTTAAAATTTTACAGGGTGGTAGATATATATTAGTACTATGCTGGGGTCAACTTTTCCTGCAAGGTTATTCCCATTTTGGCACGTTTTTGGGCTCGGATTCCTGTCATCTAGTGGCCTAAAATTGGCTCTGAACGTTTTTTTCGTTTTTGACCAAGTCTTAGAACTTTAATAACTTTTGTTGTGCATGTCAAAATAAGTCTGAATTTCCCATGAGCCCCTAATTTATGAATTCATATTTGGCACGCAAATTTTGGGGTCAATCCGAGTTGTTTTGCATTTTAGGATTTTTTTTTGGCATTTTAGGGTTTTAGAGTAGTCTTGAAATAAAAGGAGGATTGTAATGATGTAATGGATCAGTGTGAATTCCACTAATGAAAAGTAAGCTATTATGAAACTCCTGGTTTTATTTGTAAAGTTGTTTATGTGTGTTTTTGGAGGTATTTCAACCTCTTGCAGCTGGATTCACATCAATTAGTATCAGAGCTTGATTTAGATATTGCGAAAATAGTTAAGGTAACATATTACTTATGTGTATTTTTTTCCTCTTTCTTATATAACCATGGCTAGACACAGGAGGGGAGGTTATGTCCAGATGAATAGGCATATGCAGGAGCTACAGAGACAAGTTGTTGAGCTCATGGGAGAAGTTACCCACCTTAGAAGGAGACATGCAAATGGGGATGCAAACCCAGATAGTGATATTGAATAAGAGCCTCCATTAATGAATGAAGGAGGAGATGAAGAAGAAAATGAGAGAGATGAAGAAACCTTGAATGAGAGACCATTTGAGGAGAGATTGATCAAGGATTTAGAGGGAAAGAATGACGACATCAAGATTAATGTTCCTGATTATGGTGGAGGGTTATGACCAGAGGAGTTGATTGATTGGTTAAATCGCATGGAAAAATTCTTTGAGTGGAAAAATCTTTTAGAGGAGAAGAAGGTTAAGTTTTCATGCACTAAGTTGGCCGGACATGCATTGATCTGGTGGGATCACCTAAAAAAATGAAAGACAAAGGAATGGAAAGGGAAAGATCCAAAACTTGAATAAAATGGTAAAGAAGATGAAAGAAAAGTTTCTTCTTGTAGATTATGCTCAGGCACTCTTTCGAAGGTTCCAAAACCTAAGACAGAAGGATCTCATAATTGAGGAGTATACTAATGAATTTTACAAGTTATCAATCAGGGTGGAACAGGGAGAGTCTGAAGAAAAAAAGGCTACACGGTACATAAATGGGTTGAGTTACACCATACAAGATGAGCTGAGTATGCTCCGGATCCATAGCCTAGATGATGTTTATCAACTTGCATTAAAGGCAGAGGAAAAGAACAAGATGGAATAATTTTAGAAGAGGTGTGAAGAGAGGGTCCATCATCATCTCCAATGAGGGGTAGGGGTAGATTTGAATCTACAAAAGGTGAATCCTCTAATACAGAAGGGCATGAAGATTCTGGTCAAAGCCATGGTAACTACCAAAGAGGTAGGGGGTTTCAGAGGGGAAGAGGTTATAATGGAGGATGGGGCTAGAATAGCCCCCAAAGGCAATATACATGTTATAGATGTGGTGAAGAGGGGCACAGAGCTTTTGAGTGTCTGCACTATCCTACACAAGATAGATGGCAAGGAGAAAAACCACAAGTAAATTTGGTTGAGGCTAAAGAGGAAGAAGAAATGGAGGTTGCTGCAGACTTGGGTGAAACCATCATGATAAGGAGGAAAATGAAAGTCCCAAGGAAGGAGAAAGAAAAATGATGTTACTGGTGTTGATTCTTGGCTACGGACAAATATATTTCAAATAAGATGCACCTCTGGAGGAAAGGTATGTAAAATTATTATTTATGGTGGTAGTTGTGAAAATATGGTTTCAACTGTGATTGTTGATAAACTTAATTTGAAATGTGAGAAAGCCCATATCCCTATCGTATATCATGGTTCAAGAAAGGAAATGAGGTAACCATAGATAAAATATGCCTTATAAAGTTTTCAATTGGGAATACCTAAAAGGATGAGGTGTGGTGTGATGTTATCCTAATGGATGCATGTCATATATTACTGGGGAGGCCTTGGTAATATGATAGAAAGGTTACACATGATGGAGGGAAAAATACATATACTTTTTGGAAGGATGGTATAAAATGGTCTTGTAACCCTTAAAGGAAGAAGAGAAGAGTTAGGACTTATTGGCTACAAAAGAGTTTATACAGAAATGGAAGACATTCTGGATGTTGTTATGCAATTGATGTCAAAGAAGTGGAAATAGATAGACTTTAATATACCTGATTGCAGTCAGAAAAGGTACTAAAAGAATACAAAGATGTCATACCAGATGACCTACTATATGGGTTACCTCCAAAGTGAGATATTCATCACCATATTGATTTGATCCAAGGATCAACCCTTCCAAATCAAGAAACCTATCGGATGAGTCTGACACAGAGTGAAGAGTTGAATAGGAAAGTGACAGATCTAATACAAAAAGGGTTAGTGAGAGAAATAATGAGTCCATGTGCAACTATAACACTATTGACTCCCAAAAAAGATGGAGACTAGAGAATGTGTGTCGACAACATGGCCATAAATAAGATCACAATCAAGTATCGGTTCCCAATTCCAAGATTGGATGATATGATGGATGTGCTAGAAGGGAGCCGATATTTTAGCAAGATTGATCTCCGAGAGTAGGTACTACCAGATCCAAATCCGTGAAGGGGATGAATGGAAAATAAACTTTCAAAACAAAAGATGGATTGTACGAGTGGATGGTGATGCCATTTGGGCTATCTAATGCACCCAGTACATTCATGAGGTTGATGAACATGAGTACTCCGAGAATATAATGGTAAGTTTGTTGTTCTCTATTTTGATGATATTTTGATATTGAGTAAGACAGTGGAAGAAAACTTGTTACATCTGAAATTGGTGCTAGACTTGTTACGTAAAGAGAGTCTATATGCAAACTTAAAGAAGTGTAGATTTCTTCAGAAGAGTCTATTTTTTTAGGGTTTTTCATCTCAGAGGATGGGGTGAGGATGGATGAGGAATAAGTAAAGGCAATTTTGGAATGTGCCTATTACCCTAAGGAATGTGACAGAGGTTTGATAGTTTTCATGGATTGGATAAGATTTTTATAGAAGTTCATCAGGAATTTCAGTAGCATTGGTGCACCCATAATATCGAGTGTAGCATGAAAAAGGGAGGGAGTTTGTATGGACCAAGGCAACAATCCAAATAGTGGTGTGGGAATTGTTGAAGAAGAAAATCAGAACACCTGTTTTGGTATTGCCAGATTTTAGCAAACTCCTCGAGGCATTGACTATGATGCCTCACATGTTTGGATTGGAGCTTTTTGAGTCAGATGAAGGATGACCTGTTGCATTCACGGAAGTGAAAATCCCTAAATGAAGTCAGGAGTCGAAATGTTCTACTTATGATGTGGAATTTTATGCTATTAAATTAAGGCATTAAGGAAAATAGACTGGAGACATTACTTGGTAGCAAAGGAATTTGTACTCTTCATTGACTCATGAAGTTGAGGTATGTAGAGACTTGAAAGATTCCTTAAATAGTCTCCATGACAAAATGGGTTTCATGACCTAGGGATTGTAAGAATATATGGGGAGGCTATCTTAAAGCAGGTGGGACCTTGCTGGGAAAATAGAATCAAGTTTTCTAAGATGCCTAAAGGGTAGGAATGGATCTAAACCCTTTTGACAACAATGTTGAAAATAACCCATGTGTTTCTTTTGGAGTTTGAGGCATGTTAAGTTGAATATGTATCTAAGAATATAACGACTTGATTTTATATAGGTAATTGGCCACTAACTTCCAAAACTACAGTAGATTGTGATTTTAAAACATTGGAACCCCCTTATTGGATGGTAGGTTAGATATTTGTTCCCTATGCAAAGGGAACATTTAATTAGTTTTTTCTTCGATAGCTGGATCAATGGAGAACCAATATTATAATATTTGACATTGTCAATAGTGGATACCTTTTCATGGAAACTTTGGTATCTGGTAACCCAGACCATTTAATCTTGTTTAGACAAACCGTATTATTGGATAAGGTCTCAGAGGGACCTCAATAACTTTAGGAGCAAGATGTTTGAGTGTCTCCAATGGCTAAGTTTTAGGTAACACAACCATTAAGAATACTGACTGTATAGACCACTTATTTTACTCACTATCTAACCACGGGCCATTGGATGAGCTTCACACCTGGAAAGAACCTGTTAGGGCTCCTAACATTGAGCTTAAATTTTAGAATATAACTTTGACATACCTCTATACTTTGTGAAGATTGATATCGTTCGAATCTAGGAGATGTTTTGCTTTAGGACAGATTTCCATTTATTGTGGGATTACAAGGTGAAAAAATGAGAGCAACTGGTGGAAGAATTCTATTCTAGAAATTTGGATTTTAAGAATAAGGAATATTTACAATTGCATATAAATTCGGAGGAAGTAGCTGATCAATTCCTAAAAATCTGGGTGAAATTTATACTAAAGCAAAGAAGGGGAAATTAAATGAAAAAAATGTGGAAACCAAATTCATGTAAAATTTCATTTGGTTAGGCCATGACTATCCTCTCTACAATTTCTTTAGACTGCTAAATATCACATAACTTCCAAGAGGTTCTCTAGATGTTATTATTCCTATTGATCTAATGTTTCAGAAGGTTGTAATGTAAGGTACATAACAAGAAAAAATTGTTTCATAAGAAAATTGTTTGACCTACCTAATGGTTTCTTTCATCTATTGGGAACTCATTTCTTATGTATGTTTTTGTGTTATTACCTCTTGTCTTGGATTCTAGGCCTTTTGTACATGGGTAAAATCACCAATCAATAAACCTTTTTCCCTAAGTATTTTTGTTTTGTTTTGGAATCTACTATTCCAAGGAATGTGACATAGGTTGATAGTTTTCTTGGCTTGGAAAATGTTATATACGAAGTTCATAAGGAATTTAAGTAGAATTGTTTCACCCATAACATAGAGTTACATGAAAGGGAAATGAGTTTGCATGGACAAAGGAAGCAACAAATAGTTTTAAATTATTGAAGAATAAAGTATCAGAAGCACCTGTTTTGGTATTTCACTATTTTAGCAACGGTCTTTGAGGTTGACTATTAATTCCTCATATGTTGGGAAGAGCTATTTTTTTACTCATTCAAGAAGGACGACTATAATTCTTCATTGAAAATATGAATGAGTTCAAGAGGAAATATTCTACACATAATGTAGAATTTTAGTGCTATTATTCAGGCAGAACTAAGGCATTAGATGGAGACATTACTTGGTAGCAAAGGAATTTTTACTCTTCACTTACCATGAAGCTTTGAGGTATGTAAACACACAGAAGAAACTAAATAGTCAGGCATGCAAAATGGGTTTCATTTTTACAAGAATATACTTTCCTTTTAAAGCATAAATTTGGTAAGTAGAATCAAGTTGCTGATGCCTTGAGTAGATTGTGTAGCCCTTTTGACAAGCAATGGAAAATAAAGTCCTAGGGTTTGAGGTAGTTAAGGAATTGTATTAAGGTGATCCTGATTTTGGTGATGTTGTCAAGAAAGCTTAAGGAGCCTATAGTAGGTAGTGATTCTTTTGATTATTTGATACAAGATGGTTATTTGTTTAGGGGGAAACAAATGTGCATCCCTGCTGGTTCAATGAGAGAAAATATTATAAGAGAGTTGCATAGTGGGGGGTTAGCTGGACACTTTGGTATAAGTAAGACAATTTCTCTTGTTGGTAGAAAAGTATTATTGGCCAAAGGTAAACTAGGGACATAAGTAGGGTTGTAGCAAGACATGTAGAGTGTGTCAAATGGCTAAGGGTCATGCATATAATAATGGGTTGTAGATGCCTTTGCCTATTCCTACAAGGTCATGGGTTGATTTGAGTATGGATTTTGTGTTAGGATTTCCTAACAAAAATTGAGGGAATGATTATATCTTCGTTTTGGGTGATAGATTCTCTAAGATTACACATTTCATTTCTTGTAAAAAAACTAATGATGCTTCTAGAATTGCAGATTTTTTTTTCCAGAAGTGGTTAGGATTGCATGGAATTCCAAGAACGATCACTTCAAATCGGGACACAAAGTTTTTGAGTAACTTTTGGAGGAATCTGTGGAAGAAACTGGGTACACAACTACATTTCAGTAGTGCATATCACCCCCAGACTGATGGGCAGACTAGAAGTAGTGAACATGAAAGCTTGGGAAATCTCCTACGTTGCATAGTTGGAGAAAAGCCAAAACAATGGGACTTAGCTTTACCTCACAGCTGAGTTTGCATATAATAGCTTAGTAAACAGGTCAACATGGAGGTCTCCTTTCTAGATTGTATATGATAGGAATCCCAAGGGGAGTCCTAGATCTAATTGTTCTACCTGGTGAAGATGAAACTAGTGATGATGCAGAAGCATTTGCAGAACACATTCTACAGCTACAAGATGAAGTGAGGGAAAAGCTGAAAGTGAGTAATGCACAATATAAAACAGCTACAGATGCTAGTAGGAGAGTAAGTGTATTTGAAGAAGGAAATATGGTGATGGTTCATCTTAGAAAACAGAGGTTTCCAAAGGGGACATATAATAAACTCAAGTATAAGAAGATTGGGCCATGTAGGATTGTGAAGAAAATGAGTGATAATGCCTACAAGGTGGAACTACCTGAAAACTTTGCTATTTCACCAGTTTTTAATGTTTTTGATTTATATAAGTTTCCAGGTCATGATGAAAATGTTTACAGAGGAGGAAGAAATAAACTAGGAGCAATTGATGCCGAAGAAGAAAAAGGAAAGGGTAATGCGTGTCTTGGACCAAAAGAAAGTCACTACTAGACATGGGAGATAAAACAGATATTTGGTACAGTGGGAAGGTTTATAGTAATAAGAAAATACTTAGATTCCTATGTGGTAGTTGAGGAAAATTGACAGTGCAAAATTAGATGAGTTTCTGTCAACAGAATTCACAGGAGCTGAATTATTTTCAACCAGGGGAGAATGATGCGGGAGCATAACTTGCAGAGACCATAACTTTTGATCCGACCGTTGGATCATCTTGAAATTTTACAGGGTGGTAGATATACATTAGTACTATGTTGGGGTCAACTTTTTCCTACAAGGTTGTGCTCATTTTGGCACGTTTTTGGGCTTGGATTTCGTCATCTAGTGCCCTAAAATTGGCTTCAAATGTTTTTTCCGCTTTTGACTAGGTCTTAGAACTTTAATAACTTTTGTTGTGCTTGTAAAAATAAGTCCAAATTTTGCATGAGCCCTAATTTATGAATGCATATTTGGCACAAAAAAATTGGGGTCAATCCAAGTTGTTTTGCTTTTAGGGTTTTTTGGCATTTTAGGGTTTTAGAGTAGTCTTGAAATAAAAGGAGAATTGTAATGATGTAATAGATCAGTGTGAATTCCATGAATGAGAAGTAAGCTAGTTTGAAACTCTTGGTTTTATTTGCAAAGTTGTTTATGTGTGTTTTTGGAGGTATTTCAACCTCTTGCAGCTGGATTCACATCATACACGCACATCTAGACATTGATGAGAAAAAAATGTAGACATACCATTTTTCGTTACACTTCTTAAGATATTGTGTTCACTTGTTGATACGGAAGTAGCTCAGTGCACCATGAGTGACTACAAACAAAGATGTATAGAAAGAGGAAGATATCACAACATAGAAAGAAAGATTCAAAGTTATAATAGTGTGCCGCATAATTGGATATGAATATTTGTTTCAAACACTAAGGGATGAAATGAAAAAGGTAGACTCAGTGTTAAATATGTGTGTAGATCCTAAGGTAATCATTAAGACAGGGGATCTGGTTGAGGAGAATGAAGTCCTTGTTGCAAATAAGTATGAAACTCTTGGGCATAAGGAGAGGTCAGCATTGTTAGTATAAAAGTGTTATGTGCTTACAGTAGCCTAGGACCCTCACAAAGAAAAGATAAAGAAAATTAGGAAAATTATATGCCGACGTATGGATGTTATGGATGGGATGATCTCTAGTATAGAAAGTGTTCTTAGGGTGCTACAAAATGATGGAGAGAAAATGGCCTTGGATGAGATTGAGGGAGTACTTACATATATCATTGAAAAGGAAAAGAAGGTGCTCAGTGACTGGAATGAGTTAGAGGTGGAAATCAAGGCTGAGTACCGTTAGTTACTTCTTCCTTCAAAGGAATAGAGCACCCAAAATATTTTGGAATGTGTTCATTCATTATGTATAGACATTATTTTATTCCCTATTATTTATTCTTGGAAAGGCAAGGCATGATATCCCATTGCCAGGTGTGGAAATGAAGCTAGTGTGGGGTAATATTGGCTTGACAGATATATGCCTAAGTGTTAGAGGTGCATGATTTCATGGTACACAAGAAGTGGGCACATAGGTGTACGGATAAGATCAATGGATACAAGGAGCGTTGAGGAAAGTTAGACTTTAAGACTTAGTTGTTTTCCATGCACGGGATAAGAATGGATTAGGTGTTGAACATGCTTTGATAAAAGACTTGGAAGACATGCCAAGATATTATGGGACCAATTGGAAGCTTAAGATTCATGCATAGTTTGAGAAAATAATAGGATTAGGACTAGAGTTATTTAAAGGTAATCTATTATTAACGAATCTTGCATGATTCTATAGTTGCTTTTGTAGTGGAACATGGCTATTATTATCATGCCTCCTATTTTTGAGATGGAATGACTAGTGAAGGGAAAGATCCCACTACCTATGTATTTGTATTGAATTGCATGGATTATATAATATTTGATATTGCAACAGAGTTATGATGCTAGTATATTTGCGTTCATTACTTTGTGATGATTCTTTTTGATGTATTCAGCTACTGTGTTCATGGTGAATTAATATGATGGATCTTTTTCGATGTATCTTTGGTGATTGAAGGTTGATATTGTTGATTGATGATCTCCTTGGAAGTTTGTTGAATACTAAGCTATACATATTTTTATGAGTATGCTAATGGGGAGATATTTTATGTTTTGGATGTTGGTGATTTGACTTAAGGATCACTGGAGTGATAAGGCTTTGCATCTAAATAAAAAATAAGATGTAAGAACATATGTAAGAATTCTCAAGATCCTTGAAATAAGAGTGAAAAATCCTATTTCTAATCACTAACGATTTGTTAGAATCACGAACGATCCAGGAATTATGGGGAAATTTTTTAGAAGTAGTTAAAACCTTTTCCTAAATGGTATTTTTAGATAAATTCACAAGGGAAAAAATATTTGAAGGAGGTTATATGAGTTGGAGAGGTTAAGAGGTTTGGGGGAAATGGGTTAGGGATAGTTTAAAAAATTTAGGTGGTTTTAGAGAGGGTAAAGGTAATTAGATGGGTAAATAGTAATTTGTGAAGGAGTAAAAATTTAATTTTACAAGGTGGGGGGAGATAACTCTGGAGTGTGTTTTATATTTGTATGTTTTGATAAAATAATGTTTGCATGAGGGGAAGTAGGCAGGTGACACAAAGTTGATGTCTACATATATAAAAAAATTCTCTAAATTTATGATTAATTATGAAAATGATGTGGATTTATAAATATGAGAATGCAGGAAGTTGTTTATTATTTACTTGAAGGGGAAAATTTCTTAACTAAATTTGTTTATGGGGTTTCCACATCAATTATTTCCTAGGTCTCTCCTCCCCTTTAATCCATTTTTGTAGAAGATTTTCTTTATTCCTTTACAACACATGTTTTCAATCAAATAAACTTATATGAAAATTTGTGTTTTAGTAATTACACTCAGAAGCAAACTAGAATCAACTATATAACATTCATCTTGTTAACAACAATGTGATTATGCCTTAAATATGAATAAATAATGTTATGTAATAGGAATAGAGCCGTAAAGGGCATGAATATGGATATTAAAAGAATATGTCCTTACTATGAGTAGTAAAGGAAATAATATAAATGGGAAACTATGAAGATTTTACTCTGTTGTACAATCTTTACATCATACCATAGATATGCAATTTTTTGTGAAACATTTTCAATAACATGTTAATATGTAACCATGTTTTAAGTTAGTTTGAGTCCCTCCTAATATAAAAAAATTATGCCAACATTGTTTTTGTAAGGATACTAAAAATTGATATTTTATTGATAGCCACCCAAACTTGGTAAATCTCATATCACATCGTTAAGTTAGACTTGATATGTATTAAAATTATTCAAATTGTACTATGATTAGGAAATTTTCCTATGATGACAACTATTTTAGTAAAGTAGGATGCGGTAATCTGGAAAGCCTAATCTATTACTTTGTCGGTATAAATTTGGAAATAAAACTCTTAATGAATTACATTGCTTTTTAAATATATTTAAATTTATAAATTATTTTCTTCCACTAAATCTCAGTGTTCTTAAGTTTTTTTGGAAATTTTTTTTTTTTTTTTAAAATCAAAATTTAAGTTTGCCACACATTGATAAGATTTATGTACAGGTTTAATCCTAATACATTTCAATTGATTTGTAAAAAATCTTACACTCCTCAACAAATCATTTGAAATCATTCATGCATAAAACCTTTAAAATACACACTCTTTCAACAAGTACATGAGAGTGTAAATATTTTCAACACCAGGGCACCTTAAGGAGTGACATAAACAACTTCTCTACACACAATGTTCACATAAAATTATTAGATAGAAATATTCAACATCATACACATCCAAAGATAAATAATATTTAATTACCTCATCATCACATTTTTTTATGAGGTGTCTTAACCATAATATCTCAATTTAGAGAACATGAATATATTGCATCTATTGTATTGTTGTATTGCCCAAATTCATAACGTGTTTACACTATAGAATGTCCACATGAGGAGTCATCTCAATGTAAAACTATTATTATCCACATAAAATGCACCTATGCATGGTTGTGCGACCCATGATAATACGCCATACGCATAAATTTAGATTCTTTGGTGGATCCCATGGGTCAAGGGTCACGTCAGAAAATTCCCTTTTCTTTTACAAAATGAACC
The DNA here is from genome assembly GCA_019776745.2 of Taxus chinensis. Lineage (NCBI taxonomy): Eukaryota > Viridiplantae > Streptophyta > Pinopsida > Cupressales > Taxaceae > Taxus > Taxus chinensis. Next base: position 187,257,202 of record CM034147.1, read on the forward strand.
ACAATAATAATGTAGCTTGTGGAAGATGGTAGGCAGGCTAGTGGGTATCGTGTACTTAAATGTTGTAGGTAGCTGGTTTGAATTCAGTCTAATATGCTCTCCGTGTAGTTGAAAAATAAATGTGTTGTTTATCATTGTGTTGAAAAACACAAGTGTTTTTTTTTAAATAATTAATTCTGAAACGATTCGCCATGTGGATAATCATGATGTAATACATAACATGATGGCTCATATGGGTGTTTTCATGTGTGTGTTGCATTTTATGGGGAGGATAAATCTCTCCATCTCAACGTCTCTCTACTATTGATTGCAATCCGTGTGCATTTTAGATTTATGTGCATGGGTTAATCACATGGACCTGTCTTTTTTGTATCACAGGTTGTTGTCTATTGTGTTGATGAGCATCATACGAAGGCTAACCTCGAAAAATATGTTGATGTCTCACTTTTAGTGTGTTTTTAAAATAATATAGGATTACATCACAATGTGCAATAAGAAATGCTAATTTAAATAACGTTCTTGTATGTAAAATGTTTTCTAATTGAAAGGTAAACATCTCAAGTAGTTTAATGTCAATAACTGGGGATTTTTAATATTTTTCTAGGGTCAATTTAGTGTGAATTTTCATATTTATATAATTAGTAGAAATATCTTAGATATATTTGAAAAAATATTAAAATTAATTAATTTCAAGGTTTGTATTTTGGATTTTTGTTTGGATTTTTTTTTGTATTAGCTGGTGATAAATCATTGTAATATAATTAATATAATTATATTAATGTGTTAGTTTCAAAATTATAGTTCCATTATGACCAAAATATCATGATTTTTTAATTAATTTCTCCAAAAAAGGAAAAAAACTAAATATTGGTCAAATGGACGTTAAATTTAAGATCATAATTAATTGTTAACCATAATTAATTGTTAACAACTTACAAAGATTATAACCTACAACTACTCCCCCAACCACCACTACAGAATGCCTATCAACATAATAAAAAATGGGCAATGACTTATTTAACTATAATTTGGACACCCATTTGCAAATTTAACATTATGAAACAAATAAGTGTCGATTGATTTTAGCAAATCCAAATTATATATTAGCTATTAAAAAACTAGATATGGGTATGTAGTATTAATTTTAATTCGATTTAAGATATTAAAATTTACTAAGGGCCAAGAATAGCTGATGGGACTATAAATGATAATACATGCTTCAAGTACATAAAATGAATTTCACTTACATCTCTAAAAGACAAAAAAAAAAAAAAAAAAAGAAACAAATTTGGTTCGAGAAATATTGAATGGTGAGTGATAGTTCTAGTATTAAAGGGTATTTTATCTTGGAACTAATAAAATGTATGTTATTTTACAAATCCGAACGATGTTTTTTTTATATGATATTTTGTAATCTCATTGTTTGTAAGTCCATAATTTTATAGTCCTAAAATAATTGACATACATTTAATGTTAAATATAAATGTTCTCTAATATTGAATTTTATGTGCCTCACAAATATATAAATCTAAACATATTTGGTTTTACTAAATGAATTATTTAGATATTTATAGAAATCTCTAAAAATACAATGTTATCTTCCTTGAATCTCATTCTAAATATGGAAAGTGAATTTGAAACAATATTCTCTTTCAAGTTCTATAAAACAAAAATTTGTATATACGCTCATCATGGAGGAATTCATGGTATAATTCCATATAGAATGGGTGAAAGAAAAATCAAATATAATCTAAAGGTATTGGAAGCACAATGGACTGAAGTGGGGTGATGGGGAGGGGGGTGAATCAGTACTTTAAAAACTTTTACTTATGTGTCCTTAAGTTGCATACACCAATAAAAGCATAAAATCATCATACATTAACAAATGAAACCATATTAAGATTGAAAAACCATACACATGAATGATAGAATACACAAGACATGAGATATAAAGTGGGAAACCCTCGAGGGGAATAAAACCAACTGAAACCATTCAATATATTACTCAATCCAAAATACTTGCATGAATATTACACATCACATAAGATTTGTTTAGTGAAGTAGCCACTTCACAAGGAGTCTACCACCCCCTAAGATGATCAATCACCCACACAACCACATTATGAGGAAGACCACTAATGTATGTTTTTCCTACAATAAATTGTGATAAAAAATTCAACTCCTCTCACTCAAAACCCTTCCAAAACACACCTCTTCCATATTTTCTCAAATCTACACTTTCTCTTATTGATTAGGTTTACTGAACTTAAATACTTTCTCCTCTACTCTTCTCAATCATTCATACCCTCTATTATCTCTATCTTGAAGGAATTATACCTCTTTCACACTCTCTTTTTTCTCAAACATTCCTCTCTTACTCAACTAGTCATAATGAGAAAATATAACACACTTATATACATAAATTAACTCATAAACACCTCTAGGTAAGCCATGACCATGTATTTTGGTATTAGCAATAGTAAGAAACACCTACACATTCATATAAAATCATATGAAAGGATCATATAGGTTGGGATTGGAACAAGACATGTAACAAGCACAACTAAGCTTTAAGGATTAGTTTTATCTCCACCAAATGCAATATGGAATACAAGGGAGCACTACATTATCATTAAGGCTCCAAACACTCCATATATTTCAGGGAAATTGTATTGACCTGATTAAATATCAGGAACCTCTGCTCCATCTATTCTCCTCATTTGTAGTATTTTATTTCTTAATAGATTTTTAGGCACATTGAAACCTCATTCAACGAGGCTGAATTCTCACCCAAAATGCACAAACCTATGATTTAATTTTTTTTGTTGCTTTTCAAGATGTTAGCATGAATATACATTATGTTAAATTATCCAAGTACTCATTTTATCATAATAACCCATTGCATACATTCAATTAGAAACACATGTAATAAGGAACATAACAGTTCATATAACAATCAATACCAATTGCACCATAAATTCACCATACCCAAACACGTCAATGATCATAATATATCCTTCATAGCCCATTATATTAAAGTATAATATAATATTAATATATATGTTTACCAAGGCACTAGATCATATGAAAAAATCAAACCCTAGCCAAATAACATACGAGACTCTAAGAATATATTCTCCTTCTATTATGGTACTAAAAAAACACGCATATATAGGGGTCAGGAATTTCTCTTGACCACCCATGTAGTCTCCTAATAATAGGAATGATATTAATATCCTACATACATGATTTACAAAACAACTAATAATAGATCATCCTATAAATAATACTTGATTTTATCCTATTAATAACCTCCATGCACGTACTCAAATCTGAAAATTCATTCTCCAAAAATAACATTTGATTGATCACCAAGTTATCATGCTTTATCTCTTTGCTTCATCGACACTCTATCCTACTTTTGTATTTTTGGCCCATAAGATGGAAAATTGGTTGTCGTAAAGTTTTTCCACCTAGGCACAAACCTCCCGCATGCTATTATAACCCCTTTCTCATGCACCCCTTCGCACCTCCATAACATGCACCTAAAAATTCCACCCATGGATTTCATACTTATTCATTTTATCCATCGAACATTACCCCATGCCAATTATATATCTGTCCTCAAAAATGGGGTTTCCTGAGTTATCTCTCCAAAAGAATGAAAAGAGTAAATAATGAAGATATAAGGAATAATTCATAAATAATAATGAATCTTCAGTGCACGTTAGTCTCCTAATCTTGAATTAGGTACAAAAACTATGGGAAATCATTATTAAGGGTGTTCTCTAACTCACCCCACTCTACTAAACACCTAGTGGTCATTTGTAGAATTATACAGGTTTTCTCCACCATCTCCTCAGGGGTAATGTCTTCACCCTTATTATTTAATTCCTGTACGAATCCTGCAAGGCCTAATATACACCCCTCCAAGTAATATGTATTCCACATGAAGAGTTAACCCACATCCTTAATAAAGATCTCATATGTGTCCCTTTTTGTCTTCAGGGAATCCCTCTTCAATGTAATCTTGGCCACAAGCTTCTCTAGCCCAAGATTCTCTTCTTTCCTTGTAGTCTGTGCGCTCGCTAAATCTGCCTCCTCCTGAGTAGTGTATTTTTTACGAGTTTGATCAAGGTCTTGACTATGGTCAAAGGCCCCTCTTGCCTTCCTTAAAGTATCCTTTATATTCTGTAACAAGGCTTCAAGCTCCATAGTTTTTCATGCCAAAATATTTGTATTCTTCTCATTCTCTTCCACATGGTCCCCTTAAGCTACCCATACATAGTTATCCTTTCTTTAAGTAGAATATGAACTAGGTATTATAGAAAATACAATGCCAATGGGTATGCATTCTTTGTTTTCTCATAAAATAATGGGCAAACCTCCAAAATTTCATCCCCAATGTCAGCTATGAATTCTAGAATACCCTTCATGCACTTTGCTACTTTATCACATGCCTTAGTCAATTATTAAATATCTTGTTCCTTATTCTTCTTATCCTCTAACAACATCTTGATTGTGGCCCTCTTATCTAAATTTCTTCAAGGCACTTATTTCACCATTTTTTTCAATGCACTGGTGGCCTATTGATCAATGAACTCAGTTGGTTTTATTGTCACATGGGTCATGTGATGCACCTTATGCATTCTTCCTCGCTAACATCAAACTCAAGTTCATCCATATACGTTGGCACAATCCATTTTAACATCTTTGTGGTGCAGATATTTACACCCTCTGGGTTAATCATCTCCCACCCATACATTTGATTAGAAATGAGTGTAATTTGGAATCTTGCATGTATAATATTTGTTGGGTCATCAACATACCCAAGGTTTGGTGTGTGAAATATTTCTTCACCCCTTCAGCTACAAGTTTTTCTACCTGTGGGTATATGAGTTTTGACACCTAAAAAAATACCTTATCTTTTATCACTTGAAGCTTTCGCATGCACCCCAAATGACTCACCTACACACCTCTCCTTTTCTTCATCTCCTTTGTTGGGACCTTTTTCCTCATAGTCACTGGGAATTTATTCATCGTGATGGGTTTCCTCATCCTTGGGCTCATCTTTTCCTTACACATTATGAATTGGTATATATTCATCATTGCGCATATCCCTGTCTGACATCCCTGCTTCATAATTGTCACTTTGTGTCATGAGATTATACCTCATCTTCTCCTTCTTTGAGCTCAGTTTGATCGACATTGTCCTTGGTGACCTTCTAACTGCTTCGGAGGTTCCCGATCCATCACTCTACTCTTTGTGATTTCTCCTTAACTTTATTTTGTAGCCTTGGTCAAATGCGCAACTATCTTCCTTCTTTGTCTCATTGGATTCAAGATCAATCATTATTTCTTCCTCTTCTTGCCTCAGAGGATCATATTCACACGTCCATTTTTTTACCTACAGTTAGGTTGTATTTTGGAGGTCCTGGGAGTTTCACATCTTCTGCAACAATGTACTTACCATCCTAGAACTTGGGCATAAGGTAGAAATACACGTGCGCAGCTTCCTTCTTCCATAATGTTATGGACTCAGGGTTGATATTAATGTTATCTAAATCTATTATCTCTTCCTATGCCAATTAGTTAGGACATAGGTCTTCCATAGTATATGGTAATCTGTGTCCACCACATCTACATGAAACTTAATATTGCTTGTGTTATACAACATATTCATAGAGCCTTTGAAGTATCATGCGGTAAATGTGAATGGAAATTTTCACCATGATATTTTCTCCCCGTCCTTCATAAATAACGTACCCAAACTAAAGTGTTGGTAGGGGAAAAATTCAGCTTGTCTATCTAAAACTAAAGTAAATTCTCTTAGTATATGCCATTCTCCTTCTAATTTATCTGACATCCTTCTGTAACATGTATCCATGTGGTGATTATAGGTGCCCTATTTTTTAGCTTTAGAAGTAATTTTTACAAACCTCTTTGTAGGTGACTTGTGCTCCAAAGGATACACCCACATATTTTTTCTAGGCCCTTCTAGTACCACAATTTCACAAAATAGAAATGAAAGTAGTATTGTGCCCCATATAATTTTCTCACCTTTATCTACCTACATGTGCACTTCCTTGATGATGCCTTCAGTAATATACTATGTTATGTTATAATAAGACTTATTCACCATCTTGTGTGACATATGTAGCCATCACTTGTTCATGTATTTCCACCTTTTTGATGGGCCTAGCTTGCAGTTCATCAAGTGCATGACCACTCTTGTTACAGGATCCTCAATCCCCGTTACATCCATTGCACGACCTTCCTTATGGTAGTTAAGTGTAACAATCATTTATTCTATTCCTACCTCATCATCCAAGTCCATCTTTATCTCTCTCTACAATTTTCGCAATCTGGTCACACTACTTATCAATTGTCAAGTGATTACTATTCTATTTCCAGAAAAATAGAAGTAGTCCTTGTGGACCAGCAATACCAATAACTAATATAGGCATTCTATATTTCCAAAGAAGGGAAAATCATAAAGATGAAGTACTCTAACACTTTCCATGAGTTTCTACACTGAGTCATCATAAACTCTTTTCCCCAACTACATCTCTCATTTGTTTTGACGACCATATCCTTTTCAATGTCACTTGCATTATTTTTTCAGTAATGATTCAAATATCTAATCTTGCACTTCATCAGCTGCAATTTCCATGGCCTCCCCTCTACGACCTCACCTAGATATTACATCTCTGTAAACCAATCTTCCGGTGCTTCCTCAGTCACAGGCTTCTTGTTTTTGTTTACTAATTTCTTGGGTGACATTGCTAAGAACAATAACCTTTGATTAACTTATAATGTGTTATAGATGTCAATTTACTCACCAATTCTTACACTTGAAACCTTTCACCTTTTTTCTACCTCTGTTGTGTCAAATCCATGTGCCCTAGCTATGAATTTCTCTTCTCAAACTCTAGCTCTAAAATTCAAACCCTCAAGCCTCTACTCTCTTCTAATCACACCTATCTTTCACTCTCACACTTCCTATGAATAAGCTTCACTTCAGACCATGCCAAACTCTATACAAGTTTGATAGATTCATTTTTATACTCAAAATTTGTATTTTTTCGCACTCCAGTTGCTCTTCAAGTCTCAAAAACTCCAACATGCCAGGTAAGAATGAATTTTATTGCACTTATTTTATGGATTTTTCAAAATTTTCCCACATTACTTACTCCTCACCTACCACTGTACTTTGATTTAATTATGATTTTTTCACTTTTTTCACAATTTTGATTTTTTTTTGCTTTATGATGCTTTATTTCATGTGGCATAGTTGTAACCTTTTGGCATGCTCACTACTTTTTAGGCTGGAAACCTCCTTGCGCATTTTTCCCTGTGCCGCAGTACATAATGCTTTGCTCCATATACACAATAGTTTCTTGTGTTGTTGTGTACCTCATGTTACCTTGAATGACCCTTTTCTACACATGGTCTTTATTTTGATAAATTTCGTTATTATCACCATCCTTCACATTTCTCATGACACCTTTTTCTATTTATCTACACTTGCACTCTACAACAAGGATACAATACCAATTCATGTGTATCCTTATCCACTTTAGATCTCCTATAAACACTGTTAAACTTAGTTCACCCCACACTAAAAGTATGCATGATCCTCTACGCATGAACTCAAAAGATAGTAATCATATTCTTTTGCGTAAATGTGATTATTACCACACAAAAAATAAAAATAACAAAACATAGTGGCAATTAGAAATAAACACATGAAAGGGAAATCTAATCTAAGTGGTAATAATGCATCATTGAAAACACCAAGAAGATTTTTTATAGTAGGGATTCAACCTTCTCCTATTAAAGTTACTAGGAAACATAGTGCCATCTAGCACCTGTAATTGACATACACCTAATTCAATTATCTTTGTTGCTACAAAATGTCCCAACCAATGCACTTTCAACTTCTTGGGTTGAGCACAAAATTGGAATCATAGAGAATGATCATATTGTCAACTGTAAATGTCTTATTCTTAATGTGCCTATCATGTTATGCTTTCTATCTTTCCTTCTCATTCTTTTGGCTCTAATGTTCAATGGTGCATATTTCATATAATTGAATTAGTTTTTCAATGCAGTTTTCAACAACTTGTTCATCTTACAATCCATCTATGTTTACAACACACAGATATGGTAACATGAATTCTAATGGTAGCATAACTTTTTTTTCAAATACCAACTAAAAGGGTGTGGCGTTTTTCAATATTTCATAAGTGGTCCTCAAATCCCAAAGTATAATTGAAAATTTATCATCCAAATCCCTTCTTCCAACATCCCAAATATTTGTCAATGTTTGTCCCAAAATCTTGTTGAAATCTTCTACAGTATTGTTAGCTTTGGGGTGATAAGGGGTGATTTTATGGTGTGCTACCATAAAATTTTCCAAAAAAATTCTAATTGTATCATTCAAGAAATGAGATCCTTTATCACTTTTAAAGATTAATCAACAACCATACCGACTATTAATGTTTACACAAAGAAAACTTGCTTCTGTAGTTGTACTACAATATTTTATAGGCACATCATTTTCCCACCTTATTAGATAGTTTGTGTAAGTAATAATGTAGGGCACCCCTTGTCCTATGTGTGAGTAGTGCAATAGGTCATACAAAGTCAATAGCCCACTTTTCAAATTGATATGTGCTTTCTACAGGTAACAATAGCATCTCATCTTTATGTCCATGCTTTCCAAGGTGCTAACAATATTCACATGATTTGAAATCTTCCTTGGTATCATTTTTTCTCCCACTAAATGATAGCCATAAGGATTCTGCATGTAGTTGCATCAACTACATATTATCCTCTAGTGATTCAACTAGGATTTTTGTCCATAATGACCTCATGATCATGCTCTACAACACATTGATGAAAAATCTCATCTCTACCCATTTTGTATACGTCACCTAAAATAAACTGATAAGACATAACACGTATAACAAGATTATTTTTATCTAATGTCTCCATTCCCTCTAGTGTCATTCTAGTGCACAATGTATATTCAATGCTATGTGCATCAGACATAGTATTTTTAATGTTCTTTACATGCTCGCCAAAATTAATCCTTGATAGATGGTTTGGAACTAGATTTTTCTTTCCTGGTTTGAAAACAAATGTGAAGTTAAATTTTTGAAATAGAAGTATCCACATGTAGATGCACCCTAGTAAAACATGTTTTTTGAATAAATAATTCAATGCCATATGATATGTATAGTAGATGGACGGGGTTACCAATAAGTACTGTCTTAACTTGTGAAGTGTGTAAATTATGGAAAAGGCTTCGTGCTTTGTGGTAGTATAATATTTGTACATAGGTTTCAAATTCTATCTTGCAAATTAAATAGGATGAACTAAAATTCCTTCTCCTTGTTGCATCAATACTACACCAATTTCCATGGTAGAGGCATCAATGTGTATGTGGAAAGGATTATCCCATGAAGGAAAGCACAAAAATAGGTGTAGTAGTTAACCTCACCTTCAAAGTATTGAATGCCTACTATTACACATTACCCCAATAAAATTTCCCTTTATATTTGAGTACCTCTTTCAGGGGCACAATTTTTTTTTATAACCCTTGATAAATTTCTTGTAGTATCCTATATGTTTAAGAAATACATGCACTTCACTTTGGTTGGCAGGTTCTTCCAAACCCAAAATCATAGTTATCTTGGTTGTGTCTACCAATAATCCCTCTTTACAAATAATTTTCTAATGTAAAGTGCCAAAAGGTATAGAAAATATACGCTTCTTAATGTTCAACGAAATGCTCAACTACCTACATCTCTCAAACATGAGCCTCAAATTATCTTAGTGATCCTTGACTAAGCCATACACCATATAATCATCCAAATACACTTGCAAGAACTTATGAATAAAATCTTGAAAGTCCTGAAAAATAATTTGTGAGAAAACTTCCAGTGTGTTCATCAATCTAAAAGAAATAACTGTATATGAAAAAATTCCCCACTCAGTGGTGAAATTTGTGTCCTCCTAATATTTTTTTACGATGCGTAGCTGGTAATATCTTGAAAAAACATTTGTGAAATAATTATCTCATGCCTTGTGATTCCTTCAAGGATTTATTTTGTGAAAGGGATCTATAACACATGAAGCATTCAACTCTCTGTAATCCATAGAGATCATGATCCGGCCATCCTTCTTGAGACTGATAACCACATGACTAATCCAGTCCTATTATTCAATAGATTCAATAATTACAGAATTGTGCATCTTACCAATATCCTCTTTCACCATCATGCATAGGTTAGGATTCATTTTGTAGGACATCTTCCTAACTAGGAATGTGTTTTCTTTCAATTTTCTCTTCATCTTGCCTAAAGAAGGATGTACACATTTTAATTCATGGTAATCCATTGGAAAGATATCCATAAAGTCATGCAAGAGCTCGATGAACTTGGATACCTACTATTCTGACTGATAATCCCTAATGATTGTTTCCTTAGGCTCATCCTCTATGCCAATATTCACCTTATTTTTTTATGGGGGCATGATACGTGTGTTCCTTCTCATTGGTATAATCCATGACCTCACATGCACCCTCTGTGTGGTTAACATCTAACTTATCTACCTCTTCATCATAAATCATGTAAATTATCTTTCATTTTTATTTCTTTTTCAAGGTGTGACCCAACTATACTTCTTCTGTCTCCTTAGGATCAAGACGTGCCTTAGAATCATGTTCACTTAGTAACTATAAAATGAGCTCTTCTACCTTTGTGGTATTCACCAAAGTGATGTGCTTCATGATCTACAATGTTTTGTAGACTAAAGGATTACTGGAAAGGTAATCAATAGTTGAAATCATACATGCATCATCTCTTTCCATTTTACAGTCTCTCTCTTTAGTTCATCATGGACAAATCAGGCGCACATGCATCAACACAGTGTGGATTAGAACTTATGTAACCATAGGGATGGCAGTAAATCCTCTTGGCCCTATGCCCATAGTCTCTCATAAATATGGATGTGATGGGAAGGTGAATTTTTAGCATGAAATTCATAGATGTGTGTAGGTACATTACTATGAGTAAACATGGTGGAAAAGGTGATTCTCACTTCTTTCCACTGTAAGAGGTTATCTCTATGTTTTTCCCATAAGTGCACTATTGTGCCGTGTAAGGTATATACCAACATGTTTCTTCTATATCCTTCATTTGGCCATTGAGCCTCTATGGCACACAAGAATGTTTCACACTTCTCTTTACTAGTATATCTTAGTACCTGATCTGATCCTAAGTGCCTCACCATACATGGCCTAATCATCCTTATGAATCACCTTTTAACTTTATGCCTGATCATCTAATATGTTCCATGTGCACAATTATCACAAACAACACTAGTAGTATCATGTATAGACTTTGTGTCTTCCCACTGAAGTACGCCATCCTTTGATGGTTCTATATTTTATGGATCATGTACCATCAGTGCATAAATTCAATTAATATTTTATTCAATCAAAAGTTCAACATATTGCACCACCATCTGTTAAAATAGAGGAATAATCATGCACTCATCTTTGTTCTCAAAACTGAGCTATCTCTTGTTATAAAGCAAATAATCATTGTTTTCATACCACCAGGGTTGCCCAAGTAATGTCAAAAAGTTGTCTACTTCATAAATATATAGAACATCAAAGTCTCTAGTAAAATTGGCTCCCTAAATGATAATAGATACTTCCTTAAGTACCCCAATAGGCATAGCCTTGGTTTTTTTTCCATATACAACACATTGAAAGATGGATGCAATATAGTTCTCCACGTATGATTCCATCCTTCCAAAGTAAACATGTTTACCTCAATGCCTGTATCTATCAATATATTTCTTACTACCACACCATTAATAACCATACTAATTTGTAATCTCCTTTTCAAACTCATGGTCCTAATGTGGTAGATTTTCATGAAGTATATTCCTCTTGTACTTGAGCTTGACACGTACCATCTTCTCCTAAATTCATTCCCCTACTAGTGGAATAATATTTATCTAGTGCAGTATCTTACACACCTCTATCAAGTCATACACATCCTTTTGCAGGAGCTCAAAATTCTTGGAGGTATATTTTCATGAAGTATATTCCTCTTTTACTTGAGCCTTGTGTGTACCATATTCTCCTAAATCCATTCCCCTAATAGTGGAATAATATTTATCTAGTGCAGTATCTTACAAACCTCTATCAAGTCATACACATCCTTTTGCAGAAGCTCAACATTCTTGGAACTTTATCTCTCATGTGACTTCTCCTTCAACAAATTTATTTCAACTTGTAGATCTCTAATGAACCCCATAGTCTCCTAGTTTAGTTCCTTATGATGTGCCATGTCTATATACTTATAATGTATCACTTCTTTCCTTGTGATAAGTGGATTGAATTTCAAGGGCTTGCGTGTGCGTGTTGCCTCAACATGTGTTGTAACCAACATGGGTTGCAATTATGGATAAGGAAACTTGTTAGGAATCCATTGACTCACATTCATGTGTTGCACAATGATCATTCATGTGTCATTATCCTTATTATTTTTTTACTCATGTGCTCATATAGATCCGGGAAATCCTCAAACTTATTTTTCTTCCCACATCATGAGAAAGCTATATTCTTAGGGAAATCTCACTGCTAATGATTAGGTGACCTAAAAGTGTAACAAGTTCCTCTATAAAACTTTCCTTTTCCACCACTACAACCTTTTCCTCATTATCCTTTTTAGAAGCCTCCATTTTTATTATCTCCATTGTTACGCCCTTCATTCCTGCTACTTGGATATCCATCTATTTTTTCAATGAACACATCTTTATCTAGAACACCATGCATAAGAGATAGATGGATAGCTAGGTTTAGATGTGCACTTGTGGCATCTTCCTCTCCTTTGATGTACTCTCATATGAAGCTAAAGGGATTCTCTATTGTGCTTTCCCAAACTTGGGAGAGCCTGATGTTATAGATCCTTGTCTACCATGAGAGCTTTAACACATTCATGATCTATCCTCCTCCTCAATATCCCATGCATGTACCATGTCCTTCTCTTATGCTTCATTAAAATTGAGCTGGCTTTCTATTGGTTTGAAAATCTATCGGTTACGCAAATCATGGGGAAACAGGCCAATAGTGTGCAGGGCATAGCCCCTCTTTGAGATATCAAAGTGAAACTAGTTTATTGTTATTCTATCAAGTAGGAATCTGTGCAAATCTACACTATTCTAACTTTAGGGGGTTTGGGATCTCATCCCAGTAGAGGTAGTTCTGACTACAAATATAAATGAAGGAAGGAACAGAGGAGGGTAGATCTAAAGGAAGAAAAGAAATTAATTCTAAGACAGAAAGGTCAGAAGGTTTATGCTTTGGGCTGGTAGAAAATAGAGCCAAACTTACTTGCATAAAAAAATAAAGCAATATTGATGAACATATGACAATAATAATAAGGAATCCAATAGAACCAAATACATAGATCTAACTTAGGAAATATCTGATGCAAATAACACATATATTGAGCACAAATTCTGAACATATATATTAATATTTCTTCTATTACAAAAAAACTCAAAGTCTTTCTTTCTTCACTTCTTTTTTCATACAAAAAATTTCCACACCCAATATAACAAGTGTTCCAGTATTTATAGAAAGAGAAGAGGAAAGAAGACAAAAAAAAACCAACCACTATTTACAAAATATCTACAAAATATCTAAAAATTAAAAAGTTGACTTTGGGAAAGTTTTTTTTATGGCAACATCCCATGGTGCAACATGGATGATGTCATCGTAAATGCCAACATAATTTTTAAATATTTTTTACAAAATTGTTCAAAGCATACACAAAAGGAGGAACTACTCCTCATCATCTCTTTGTTTAAACGAAGTGCCTTGCTTTTGATCAGGAGAGGCGATGTGACACTGAGCTCAATATTCCATAAACTTGTTGATCATTGTCTAAAGTTGATTATGATCTAGACCCTTGAAATGGTCACCAATGACTTCACAAGTTTCTTTTTCATCATTAAGCTTGTCAAGTAACTCGACATACTCTTCGCAAGCCTCAATCAAGAATCCAATGAAATCATGGCAAGCCAGAAGGTTATTGATTGATTCTCACTCAAAAGTCACCTATGGTGCATAACCTTGGGTGATGATAGTCTTAAAGTGCTAAAATGTATCATCTACTTCCCTCAAGGTGAACTATTCACTGAGCATCCCTAGAGACATCTTTATAACTATCTGCTCCATGTTGAATCGTGCATCCAGCGCTTCATCCTTTATTTTATCTAAACTCTCTAGGATATATTCCATTTGATCAACCCAATAATCTAAGGTGACAAGATTTTTATTATGTGCTCACAAGTGATCGATGACACTGACCTTTAATAGGTTGTCAGTGGAGTAGTTAGCCATTACTTGGAATGTTTTATGTTGCAACTTGGCATTGTCCAATTCCTCGAAGAGGGAAACTACTACTGCTTGTAGCTCCTTATTTGCTTGATCAATATCCTAGTAGAGCACTATGAATTTCTTAATCATTTCCTCACTATCTCTAAGGATTCGTTCTATCAAGGAGGATACTACCACACCTTGTTCACCAATCTTAACATATTCATTAATCTTATCCTGACTCAGAACTTCAGTAGGTTCGACGGTATTCATAGGAGGATAATTTCCCATTCTTTGTAAAGTTTGGAGAAGATGTTTATTCTGTTTCTTGAGTATTCTCTTCTCCTCTTTTACTTCTTGTATCTTCTTGCAAAGGGCATATACTATAGATAAGGCATCTCTTTGTAGGCTTTCAAATGAGGTTCACATCATGACTTGGGTCACTGTAAAGTCTATAGGAGATAGATATTTCTTCTCTTTGGTGGGATCTGGATATGCAATCTCCATGACTCTCTCTTTAGAAACGCTCTTAGAGAAGTGATTTATAGCTTTATGCTTGTTGGGTCCCTTCTTTGCAATGATAGAGAAGTCCATGGGTGCTATTGGAACCTTTCTCTTGTGTTGACCTAGATGGTAAGAGATCTAGCTTGTACTTATGGGAAAGGGAGTAGAGGGAATAGAAGAATAAACAGGGGTGAAAGGGGAAGCAACTGAAGAGGATGCAGGGAAGAACGTTGATACACTTGGTGATGACATCGACAATGAGTCAAACACGCTGCTACTTGTAGGGCCTAGAGTTACTACAGGAGAAGCAAAGGTCATGGAGGTGGAAGGGATATGTAAAGGGATGGAGGGAACACTTGGTGACAGATCCATGAGAGAGGAGAAAATGGAAGAGGTGGGAGATGAAATAGAAGAATGGGAGAAGACACATCCATAGGAACAGATGCTTGAACGATAGGGGGAGGAGAAGGGGTGGAAGAAGGAATGGTGGGTACTTCAGTAGTTGTAGATGTGATAAAATCCTGAGTGGATGTATTCATTGAAACTTTGGTGGTCTTGTCTTCTCTACCTGGAGACACCAAGTCGACCACCTACTTCTCAGAAGTAGCAGGAGGGATTTCAGGAGTTTTTTCCTATTTTCTTGGTTCTCCCTCCTTATCCTTTCCTTTTCCTTTCGGTGCTTGGCCCAGCCTTGGAGGTGCTCTACATAAAGGGGAAGTAGTGAAATCTTCTTTGTGGTAGGTGAGACCATTTTTTTTACACCAATACTTGGTGCACTACAACATGGGTTTAACCCTTTCTTGAATGGTCTTCGGTGTTTTGGATCTATCGACTTCTGTGAATGGCCAATCATCCCCATATATATCAAGGAAAACCTGATCAATTTCTTGATCAGTCTCTTGGAATCTGTTTGGAATGATGGCTATGCCATAATGGATGATCTCTGTTAAAGCCAGCTGGGAGTGATCCTTTTACCTGATATGTATTTCATGTGTTGGGTTGATGTAGATGTCCTCGATCTCGGGGACATGGATGAGATCAATTTTTTCCTTTGGGAGGTAACTCTGGCAGTCAAAGGTGGGACTTGGTAAGTGATCAGTTGCCTTGACAACTCCAATAGGATCAACTTGGGCCCTACATACCTTGGTAGCTTTGTCAGTTCACCTTCGAAATTTACATCCCTGAGATATGTGAATGTGGGGAATTGCGTGAACAATGCTCCCCATTTCTTTATGGAAAAAATCACACTCGGGCTAGTGCGACCATGTCTCATATTTGGTCTTAGCAAATAGATCACCTCATAGAATAAGGCATCATTTTTTTTTTTAGAACTGGGGGATGTTGTTCTCAAGCCTTAGCTATGGGTAGAATTCATATATTTTGACCTGGGGTCATACCCCATTCCGAGCTTGGCCTACAAAATCTCTCACTGATGCTACAACGTAGGAATTCATATAAAACTTCCCAGTTGTTACGACCTATTGAAGCTGCTGAGAGATGGTGTCACTAATGATTTCCTCAGCCAAAAAACTGATCAGGCACGTTCTTTCTGATGGTCTCTAAGTACCTTTGCATCCATTTATGGAAATAATGGGTGTTAGGAAGCCCAAATAATCTATTAAGGAAGGTGATTGTATCACTCAGTTCCTCATTGATGTCACTGTGGTGGATGGTCTGTGGCCATCTACTCATCGGATTTTTGTTCTTAAGATAGAGATCATTCATCATTTACATGCATTTGTCCTCATTGTCGTCCCATGCCTTCTTGTAGTCTTCTAGACTTATGGCGACATATTGCCTGTGATGAGGAATGCCCAAGGTTATTTCAAAGTGATGAGTAGTTAGGTCGATGATCATCTTTCCTTCCTTATCCTCGACACATCTAGTGTCCTTGTTGTAGAAACGGGAAACCAACTTGATAAATTCATTATAGACAACACTTACTAGTAGCCTAACTGCAAAGTGCAATCCACTTCCTAGCAGTTTGTTCATTGAGGGGCAACTAGTTTCCTGATTTTTCCTTGCAAAAATTTCATCCATATCAATATGTCCTTGCCAAAAAGTCACTCTCTGCATATGAGTCAGGCATCCTGACTTTCTGATATATGTACTTCATCTCCTGTTCTGTCAACTTTGCTTTTCCTTTAGACTTTGTTGGCTTTTTGCTTAATGAAGACATGTGTGACCTTGAGGATGGATATTGTTGTTCTGTAAGGATAATCAACGAGGTCCAACACAAAAGATCCATGTCAACCATCATGTTATTCATAATAAAATCTTGCAGAAAGATGAATGAGCAATTATAAGGCCTAGAGCACAAGGCGCAAGTTCACAACATGTTACAGAGGGTTAAAAAGGTTGGGCTCACTTTTGGAGATGTTAACATGTAAAAAGGTGCACCAGTGTTGATAGGATAAAAGTTAAGCCAAGCTTATAAAGGGTGCACTATTGAGGGGTGTTGCAGGACAGAAGACGGTGCCAAAGGGTGAAGTGTAGGGCACAGTTTTACAACATACAACATGTCATGTTGATGTCAAGGATCATGCACCTGCACCTTAGGAAATTTTCTTTAGCTGGGAATTGAAAAGGATGGTGTTGTATGGCTGCTAAGTGCACCCAAAGCATAATTTTGGAATATACTGTAAAGGAAATCAATGCGCTAAGGGGAAAAACACTTGGCACAATTTTAAAACTCACAACATCCTATGTTTATGTTGTGTAGTATGCGCCTGCGCCCTTCAAAGTTGCTAACTGTTTTTATACTGGGTGTGGGTCAGGGATATTTTGCAAGTGAGGACAGTGCACCAAGGTGCAACTATGAGGGTTGTAACATGTAAAAATAGTGAGCCGAGGTTTTTAATGATTTCTTTACAATTTCTCAGATTTCCTCTCTCTCTTGGTTTCTTCAAATGGTAAAGAGAGGTTTTTTAACAATATAATAAGCAGTGAACAGAGGCAGGGGTCTTCCAGATTTACAGATCTGGAAGAAGAGGAAAAGGGGCTTCTAGATGGTTGTGGATTGTTAGGCTTTTCATTTTAGATTTGATCTTTGGTTTATAATAACCCTAAAACCTAACAATAACCAAGAAACAAAAACCATAATAACAACAAGGATGACAGAAGCCACTTACCCAGTTTTATAAAGGACGAAGGATGACGTTGGGGTCCACAAGCTCGAAAAATAGCACATGGGGGTGATAAGGACAACTGATAGGCGTAGAGAAAACACTTTTCACAATTTTCAATTCGTGAAAATGACAGGTGTTGAGCGCATATTTATAGAAAACTTGGGATTAATTATTTCCCCAACTTTCTTTCGTGCAACTTTGAGAGTGTTGACATGACAAAAAGGGTTCCTTAGTGCATCTTCATTGATGTCGAAACCACTCTTCCAGTGCCTTAAGCGCACATTTTTTGATGTTGAAATGATAATTTTAGTGCCTTAGTAGAAATATTTGGTGCATGTTTAATGATGTTAACATGTCAATTACTGCACCAAAGGGTTTTATAAGGGGCACACATTTCTTGCACCTAGTTAAAAAAGGCACAATTTTTGGAATGTTGACACCACAAAAACTGTGCCGACTCTAAAGATGCTAAAAATGGATAAGTTCTAAAAAAATTGATTTTCGAAAGGGATTTTTAGGCCATTTTGAATGTTATCAGACCTCTTCAAGGGACCAAAATGGAATTTTGGTATGGTTACTTGCAAAATTTCCCGTATCAATTTTACAGGATACCAGTTGGCTCTTTCTGGGGACTATCTTTAAGTGAAAGTTGAGGGTAGAGAATCCCATAATTTCATGTGCCTATCCATTATGTTATAGAGAGTCAAAATCAAAGGTGACAAAAAAGGGAAGGAAGGGAACACACAATAAACATGAAGCAAACACACGATGCAAACAAACTATACAAAGAAGAGAGCAAGCTCTTCTTCCTGAAAATTTTCAGGTGTTTCCTACAATAGGGAAGTGGGAGCTCAATTCCATCCTGATATGAGAGATAGAAACTATTCCCTCCTTTGAGCTTCTTGATTATGTATGGCCCTCTCTAAAGAGAGTCAAACTTTCTGTGCATACCTTTCAGTTCTCTTTGTTTGTCCCACAGAAGAACAAGATCTCCCACTTGGAAATCTCTCTACTTAGCTTTCTTGTCGAAAATTCTCTTGACTTTATTCTAATGTTAAATGATCTTTTCGACCACTTTCACTCGCTTTTATTCAAGTTCTGTTAGATACATAATCATTTTTTAAGAGAATTCTGAAAAGTTTCATCTTTAATTTCTCGAGCCAAGTGCAGAGTAGGAAGTTCTACGGAAATAGGGATTTTAGCATCGATCCCATACAACACCTGGAAAGGTAACATGTTGAGAGACCTCTTTGGAGTGATACGATCCACCCAAAAAGTGTTGTACAATGAATTGTGCCAAGACTGCTAGTTTTCATCAACTAGCTTCCGTATAATAGTCACCAGGTTCTTGTTGCTAGATTCCTCCTGACCATTTCCTTGAGGATAATAATTAGAAGCATGAGACAAGGTTATTCCGTATCCATAAAAAAAAACCAATTACTTCCCATGAAGAGAAGTTGGAAGTGTTGTCAGCAATGATTTTGTGTGGAATGCCAAATCTCGTAATAATATTTTCCTTGATGAAGTTGCAAACAACTTCAGAAGTGGCATGTTTGACAGGTATGGCCTCCACCCATTTTGTGAAGTAGTATGTTGTTGTTAGGATGTAACTATGTCCAGTAATCAATTGAGGATTGAGTGCTCTAATGAAGTTAATTCCCCATTGTCTGAATGGTTCATCAATGATGATGAGCCTAAGGGGAAATGCAGCCAGTTTTGGTTTGACAACGAACTGTTGGAAAAGTTCACACTTTGCTACCCAGGTGGCTGTATCCTGAAATAGCGTTAGCAAATAGTACCTAGCCCGAATGATTTTATGTGCTGTCACTGATGAGGATAAGTGACCACCATAGTATGAATCATGAAAAATCTTTAACAATCTTATCTGTTGTGGCTTATCAACACATCATAGGAAAATGTCGTCAATTCTACATTTGTACAATCCATCATCCCATATGACATATCTTACAACTCTAAGCTTTACCACTCACTTTCCCGTAGTGGTTAGATGAGTTGGGCACTCTCCATAGGTGAGAAAGAATGCAATGTCAGAATACTATTCGTCATTGGTTGTGACAAACAAAACTATGGGTAAAGAATCCTCTTTCTCCAATTCATTTTGTTCTCCATCAATGTGATCAACTTACTTCTCAGGTACCTCTAAGTCTTTATTTTCATCCGTTAGCTGACACAGGCCCTTACCTCTCACCAACTTGGTCAGTCTGATGTCTAGATCGTATTCTTGAACCTTTGTGATCCAACTCCCTCGTAAGCTCCCTAACTCTTGTTGAGTCAGGATAGACTTAATAGCCATGTCTAGAAATAGTACTATTGTATGAGAATTCTGAATGTAGTAGCGAAATTTTTTGAATGATTTTACCATGGTGAAAGCGTGCTTCTCCAACTATGACATCTTCAATTCATGAGGCTTAAGAGGATAACTCATGAAAGGAATAAAGGATTCAATATCCTCGGAGTTCTTTTGCATTAAGATAGCTGATATAGTATGTGTAGAAGCATAACTATACATGATGAAGTCTTTGCTGAAGTCAGGGCATACCAGAATAGGAGCATGAGTGTCTAAGGTTTTTATGTCTTCAAATGATGCCTTGAATTCCTTACTCCATTGGAATGTTTGGGATCCTTTCATCATATTAGATATATGACGAGTCTTTTCAGCAAAATCAGGGATGAAGTGTCTAAGAAAATTTACCTTTCCTAAGGAGTGAACACCAGTCTTGCTTGTAGGAAAAGTAAGGCTCTGAATATCTTTGACTCTTTTTACATTTATCTTAGTTCCTTCTCTGCTGATGACATGTCCTAGCAGCTTTCCTTCAGTGACCGCAAAGACTGACTTCTTGGGATTTAGTGAAATCCTGTCCTCTCGGCATTTGATCAAGACTTGTTCTAAATGATCATAGTGATCACTTTGTTTCATGGAGAACATGGTCAGGTCATCTAGGTAAACCATGATGACCTTTCCCATCATACCCTTAAATGCAAATTCCATTGCTCATTGGAAGGTGGCACTAGCATTGATCAAAATGAATGACATTCTGATGTAGGTGAAGGTACCCCAAGGAGTGGTGAATGTTGTCTTGAACTGATCTTCACGTGTGAATTGTATTTTATTATAACCTGAAAAACTGTCAAGCATAGACAACATTTCTTAACTGGTTACTACCTATAGCACTTGATCCATTATCGGCAGTGGATAGTTATCCTTTAAGGATGAATGGTTCAAGTTACAAAAGTCCATGCATATGCGTATCTCACCATTCTTCTTCCACATGGGCACAATATTTACAACCTAGGTACTGTGATGAATTGGAAAAATAATTCTTGCATCCAACATCTTCTGAATTTCAGCTTAGATGGTACCTAAGATTTTGGGATTGTAATGCCTTTGCTTTTGACAAAAAGTCTTGATATCATCCTTGAGCAGAATGTCGTGCCAAATGTCCTTTGGCTTGAAAGACTTGAGGTCAACATAAGACCATGCTAATACATCCATGTACTTTTTCAGCAACTTAACGAATTTCTACTTTTCCCCGAGCGTACAACACTTCCTGATGTTCACAAAATGAGGATGTTCCACAGTACCCAGATTGACAGATTCAATTTCCAAAGAAGAGGAAGGATCATCCTATCACATTTTCTTAACAAAATGGTCATGATTATCAAATAGTCATTCTAAGGAAACTAAACCTTTTGGAATCTTATTTCCTTTGAGTTGTATCACTGTTTCTTTTTTAAATTCATGTGCCTAACCAGTGAGAGACTCACGACATGTGGAAGTTGAACCACCGAAATGAAGTTCTTTGAAATTGTTAGCTTTCTCTAGAAAAATAATAAGTTGGTTGTCATCATTGAACACTTGTCAGTGTTGTGAATTATCTGGCACACTTGGGTGGAAAACTACCTCAATGGTATAGGTATCTATTTTCAACCTTGGGTGAGGAAGCATGAGAGAGGATGAGATAGCTAATGAATTAGCCATGTCATTTTGAGTTCATGGAATTGCTTTGATTGAGAAAACATCAAACTCCTTGATGCTATCCCATACTGTATTGTGGTAGTGTCTGAGTTAGACATTTTTTACTTGATATATCCCTTTTACCTGATTGACAATCAACTCAGCATCACCTTGCACTTTTAAATTCTTGATTCCTTTCTCTTTTGCAGTTTGTATGCCAAGCAACAAGGATTCATACTCATCAGTATTATTCATATTGAAGAACTACAACTTGAAATAAAAATAGAAAATCTCCTCTTTAGAAGATATTAGAATAGCCCCATCACCACATCCACTCGTTGCATAATTTCCATCAAACTGTAATGTCCATACTTTGTTGAGATCCTCTTTTTGGAAGAGAACATCCATCCTATCTGAGTCGATGGACAAGAAATAGTTTCCCAACCCTGATGATTCGAAGAGAATATGATCTTTAGGGTCATCAGAGTTGGTGACTAGATATTTCTTTTATGATTCTAGCTCCAATGTCTACATCACCCCTTTGACAGGAATCCTGGATTTGGACCAGTCTATATGAATTTCTCCACCAACTTCTTTATAGAAGCTCCTACCTAGCAATATCTCGTATGTTGTTGGAATATCAGCTATGAGAATATTCATTTTTACCCTTTTCTCAAGAAATGTTGCAAATGCAAACTGCGCATCTTTGATCTGACCAATCAATGGTACTTACTTGGTTTCCATGGAGTAGCATTTGCTAAAAAGTTTAGTAAGTGTGAGGCCCAAAGCATGGGTGACCTTTACTGGCATAACATTGTTAGAAACTCTAGAATCAATTATATACTTGCTTATTTTATGACCATTGATCATGAGAGATAGGTAAAAAGGTTCAATTTTCTCCAACACAGAAGATGAGGCAATGTTTACGTGAGACGTAAGAGGAGTAGGAAGAATTCCTTTTGGGGAAATAGGAGGAAGGATGGTAGTCTAGCTTTGGATATACTTAGCTAATCTTACAAGCTACTCTTGGTTGGAATGAAGGTATTCAACTTCAAACATCTGGATCTTGGTCTTTTTAGCATGATCGATTATATTGAATGTGACCAAGGGTTGTGCTGATGAAGGAATGAGTCTTCTGTTACACCTTTGTGGAGGAGGATTACTAGTCTTTATGGAATTGGAAGAAGGCTGAATTAGAGGAGAAACAGGAGGAAAATGTTTCTTTAAAAAAGGTTTAACATGAGGTTTAGCAGGAAGGAGATTACCTCTTTTAGTGATCATTGGTAGTGGAGTTACCACAGCCTTTTCCTTTTATTTTTTAGCCACAATATTTTCTTCTTTTCCTTGTGAGCGAGTGAAAACTTCGTATGATTATCTACTCACATACCCTTGGGTACCCTCTTCTTCATCAAATTCCTCATCTTCAAATTACACATACCCGGTAGTAGAGTCACCAATTGGTTCATCGACATCTTGATCATCTTCATCTTGTGACAAAGGTTCTTCATAATTTGTATCATCTTCTTCAATTTCAACCAAGGCATTAATTGGAGGGGCTTTAATTGCTAACCTTGGAGAAGCAATAGGAAAAAATGGCCTTTGGGGGGTGTTGTTGGGAGTGAATTTCCTCCGTGGGATATCCCACTACGGAGTAGTAGACGATGTTTGAGCCAATTTATTCTTTAATGAGATCAATTCATTCACCATCTTCTAAAATGCTGGGTTTGGTGAGGTAGCCTAAGAAGAATTTGAAGCCTTTGATTTTGACGGATCATGTCTTAACTCACCAGATATAAGAAGGTTGTCTTCTATCCGAATGGCCACAGCTTGAGAAAGAACCAAGGTGGGTATTTGTTCTTGTAAAAGTAAGAAACTTACTCTTGAACTTATTGCATTCACAAATAAACACTTTTGATTCTCTAATGTTGGTAACATGATAGGAAACACATGATTGATTAGTGAATTGAATCAAGAGATAAAATCATGCATGGTTTAATTGGCCTCCTTCTTCATGTGAGTGATTCATGATAATAACGTGAATGCATCTTCTGAAGGCTTGTACCTATCTTTAAATGTAATCCGTATTGTGGCCCAGCTGGTTATGGATCCAGTTGGTAAATGTTGGAACCATTCTAATGCAAGACCTTACAAGGTCTCAAGAAAGAGAAGTACCGACACATGTTCATGAGTCACATAAAGAATATTGCATGACATAATAAACACAGCTATATGCGCATCTGTGCTTTGATTTTTTCTTCCATCAAACTTTGGGAAATTCTTACGATTCCTGCTAGAAAGGAGGTGTACTAGATGTGGCAGTGTTAGAGGACCTATGGCATTTCCCCATGGTACAGGTAGATTTATTACCATTTGAAAAGTGGGACAAAAAAACAAGTAGGGAGTGTGGTTCAACTTAGCAAAAGGGCACTGCAAATTGATGTTGAGGCACCTTTTGAAATCTGCCTCTTTCGTGGAGGCGAGACACTTCTTGCTAATCGATCCATTGAACTTAGTGATGCGAATCAAGTTGGAGTGATACTAAAATTGTGCCTTTGAAGTAGATCAAATATTGGATCAACTTCTTGATAAGATCTTCTACCATGAGTAAATTGTTCACCCACCAGTGTACCTATTCAGATCTGCAACAATTAAGAGCATATTTACAAAAAAAATAAAATTGTACTTGCTGATTTTTTGATTTTTTTGGCAACAATTAGCAACATGTAATTTTTTAATATTTAATTTTATCGTCTTTAATAACAACCAATTGTGGTTTCCTCATAAATATTAACAAGGATAAAACATGGGTCAATTTAGAAATCTTATTTTCGGATCTTCGACTTGAATTTTACAAGTTTTTGAAAATAACATCAAACGTCAGAATCTCAGATCTATGAAAATATAAAAAGTTTTTTTAAAAACTCAGCAAACTAAAAGTCCCTATCATTCCCCAATCTATGAATTTGTGTGAGAAAATTTTCAGCTTTGGTCACTTTTGCCAAAAAATTTATTTTTAACAAAGAGTTAAAATTTGCAATCTGGTAGTGATTTTTACAGTTTTTTAATTATTTCCTTAGTTCGTTCCCCAGCGGAGTTACCAAAAATTGTTGGTTTGAAAATCTATCGATTAGTCAGATCATGGGGAAATAGGCCAATAGTGTGTAGGGCATAGCCCCTCTTTGAGACAACAAAGCAAAACTGGTTAATTGCTATTCTATCAAGCAGGAATCTGTGTACATCTACACTATTCTAACTTCAAGGGGTTTGGGATCTCATCCTAGTAGAGGTAGTTCTGACTTCAAATAGAAATGTAGGAAGGAAGGAATGGAGGAGGGTAGATCTGAAGGAAGAAAAGAAATGAATTCCAAGACAGAAAGGTTAGAAGGTTTATGCTTTGGGCTGGTAGTAAACAGAGCCAAACTTACTTGCATTAATAAATAAAGAAATACTGATGAATATATAATGATAATAAGAAGGAATCCAATAGATCCAAAAATATAGATCTAACTTAAGAAATATCTGATGCAAATAACACATATATTGAGCACAAAGTCTGAACATATATATTAATATTTCTTCTGTTACAAAAAAGCACAAAGCCTTTCTTTCTTCACTTCTTTTTTCATACAAAATATGTCCACATCAAATACAAAAAGTATTCTAGTATTTATAGAAAGAGAAGAGGAAAGAAGACAAAAACAAACCAACCACTATTTACAAAATATCTACAAAATATCTAAATAGTCAAAAGTTGACTTTGGGCAAGTTTTTTTTTTATGGCAACATCCCATGATGTAACATGGATGATGTCATCATAAATTCCAACATACTTTTAAAATATTTTTTACAAAATTGATCAAAGCGTACAAAAAAAAAGGAACCACTCCTCATCATCTCTTTGTTTAAACAGATTGCCTTACTTCTGATTAGGAGAGGTGATGTGACACTGAGCTCAGTATTCCATAAACTCACTAATCATTGTTTGAAGTTGATTACGATATGGACCCTTGAAATGGTTGTTAATGACTTCACAAGTTTCTTTTTCATTCTTGAACTTGGTAGGTAGCCCAACGTACTCTTCACATGCCTCAATCAAGAATCCAATGAAATCACAGAAAGCCAGAAGGTTATTAATTGATTCCCAGTCAAAAGTGACCTCTGGCACCAAACCTTGGGTGATGATAGTCTTAAAGCACTGAACTGTATCGTCTTCTTCCCTCAAGGTGAATGATTCACTGAGCATCCCTAGAGACATCTTTGTAACTATATACTCCATGTTGAATCGTGCATCCAGGGCTTCATCATTGATTTTATCTATCCTCTCCAAGATATATTCCATTTGATCAACCTGATAATCTAAGGTGAAAAAAGCTTTATTATGTGCTCACGGGTGATCGATGATACCAACCTTTAATAAGTCGTCAATGAAGTAGTTAGCCATTTCTTGGAATGATTCATGTTGCAACCTGGCATTGTCTAACTCCTTTGAGAGGGAAACTACTACTATTTGTAGCTACTTATTTTCCTGATCAATATCCTGGTAGAGCAATGTGAATTTCTTAATCATTTCCTCACTATCTCTAAGGATTCACTCTATATAGGAGGATAATGCCATGTCTTGCTCACCAATCTTAGCATATTCATTAATCTTATCCTAACTGAGAACTTCAGTAGGTTTGGTGGCAATCACAAGAGGAGCATTTCCCATTCTCTTCAATGTTTGGAGAAGATGTTTATTCTGCTCCTTGAGTATTCTCTTCTCCTCTTTTGCTTCTTGTAGCTTCTTGCAAAGGGTCTACTACAGATAAGGCCTCTCCTTGTAGGATTTTAGATGAGGTTCCCATCATGACTTGGGTCACTGTAAAGTTTGTAGGAGATAGATCTTTCTTCTCTTTAGTGGGATTTAGATATGTAATCTCCATGACTCTCTCTCCTAAAACGCTCTTAGGGAAGCAAGTTATAGCTTTCTACTTCTTGGGTCCCTTCTTCAGAATAATAGACAAGTCCATGGGTGCTATGGGAACCTTTCTCTTGTGTTGACCTAGATGGTTAGAGATCCAGCTTGGAATTATGGGAAAGGGAGTAGAGGTAATAGAATAAGAAAAAGGGGTGAAAGGGGAAGCAACTAAAGAGGTCACAAGCAAGAACGTTGAGACACTTGGTGGTGGCATCGACAAGGATTCCAACGTGCTGCTACTTGTAGGGCCTAGAGTTACTATAGGAGAAGAAAAGGTCATGGATGTAGAAGGGATCTATAAAGGGTTGGAGGGAACACTAGGTGACAGATCCACGAGAGACGAGAAAATGGAAGAGGTGGGAGATGGAAGGGAAAAATGAAGTGGAGAAGACATGTCCATAGGAAAAAATGCTTGAATGACAGAGGCAGGAGAAGGGGTGGAAGAAGGAATGGTGGGTACCTCAGTAGTTTTAGCAGTGATAAAATCCTAAGTGGATGTATCTGTTGAAACTTTGGTGGTCTCGTATTCTTTACCTGGAGACACCAAGTTACCCACTTGCTTCTCAGAAGTAGTAGGAGGGCTTTCAGGAGTTGTTATCCAAAATTCACCCCCCCAGGGTAAATTTGATAACATGCATCAGGATGTCCAAATTCCAAGAAAAATGACTGATTCAGAGCAAAATCAGGTTTCTAGGGTCCCTTCAAGAATCTTTCTAAACTCCCCAGGCTGAAGAAGGAAGGAGCAAGCTTTGAGAAATTTTGGAGAAGGTTGCAGAAAGCAAGTAGTTTGGGCCAGAAAAAATTGTGAAAAATCGGCTAAGTCCTAGTCCAGCACAAGGTGGGACAAATGGGACAAAGGTACGCGAACCGCCCGAACCACCCGAAATGAGTCCAGGCGGCCCACTAAGCATTTGGGACAAGTGGGATGAAATTACGCGGCGGGCACGAAATGCCGGTTCGGACCGAGAGTGAAAATCGACTAACTGCTGAGAGGGGCATTTCGGGACACGTGGGACAAAAGGACCCGAACCGGCCGAACCGGCCGAAAAGAGTCAAGTCAGTCCGAATCAAAGTGGGACAAGCGGGCTAGAAATACCCGAACCGGCCGAAATTGTCCCAAAAGGTCCAAAATCAAAATGGGACGTCCGGGACAAATGGATGCGAAGTACGTGGAAGACCCGGTAGGCCTGAGAACCATTGAGAAACTGCCACGTGTCATCAAGCAGAAGCCAAAAGGTCAAAAGGCAAGGTTTGAAGCACATGGCCCGAGCCAATAGAAATTGGACACATGTCCAATGGAGCATAGAAGTGCGGAGCTCGGGGAGGAGTTGGAAAGTTTGGCCAAATCTAAGCAAAAAGGGGTAAAAGGGAAGGAAGACCCAACAGGTTCGTGAACCAACCAATGCATGCCACGTATCCCTAGTGGCGGGGGCGTGGGAAAAATGTGAAAAATATTCCAAGAGCACCAAAAGTCAAAATTCAAGAGACAGCCCGCCGAAAAGTAGAGGAGAGAGAATTATTCAGCGAATCAGAGCATGCCACGTGGCGTCCAAGTGGCAGTGCGCGGGAAAATATTTCAAAATCCATTTTCGCCTGTTCCGTGCCCTAAATCTTCAGATCGACATATCTTTCGATCCAGAGCTCGGATTTGCACGTTCTTGATATCAACGGAAAGCTGCTGAAATTCTCTACACGTTTCCAGGGTCAATCTTGCATTTTGGTGTAGTCTGGAGGGAGAAAATTGAGAAACGCCTTTGGCACGAAATAACAAGCAGAGGTAATGCTTCAACAACCACTTTAATGCAGCAGACAACCCGCCGCTTCTGTTAGGCAAACCGCCGCTTTTCCAGAACCTGCCGCTTCTGCCATGATGGACGAATTAAATGCAACCTAGAGGTGGTTGGGGCAGATTTCAAATTCCTCTCTCTTTTCTCTCCCATTCTTCCTATAAATTGTAAGGAGGGGTTTCTTTCTGTGTTGGACATTTTTTGCTTTGCACCCTCCCTTCTCTCCTGTTCATAAGAAGATTTGTGGAGTTTTCAAACCTCCCATATAGACTGTAACACCGTTTTTTGCCTTTTGGCCATTGCAATGTATTGAATCGATCCTTGAGCAATATATATGTGTCTGTGGTTGCTTCTAAACCCTCTTACATATTTATTACTGTCATTCTTGATCTTTCATTGCATTTTTGCTATCTGTGCATGGTGTTGTGTTATATCTACATGGTCTGTGTTTAATTTGGCAAAGCATATGTTCTTCATTCCTCGGTGCATCACCTCTATTAGCTTAGATTTATTTTATGCATTTTCTTACCTTGTCTCCTTGGCAGATTAGATTAGATTTTGAGAAAACCCTCTGCATATTTCGTGTGCACCTGAACAGAGGAATAGGAACCAGCCTTTCTCTGGAGATTCCTTTCTCACTCTTCAAGTCCCACACTTGGAGAAAGGATTCAATGTTATGCAATCACACTGGATATTAGTATGATCAACCTAGAAATCTGATCAACATCCAGGGGTGCTGTGATTTTGCACTAACAGTTTTGGCACGCCCGGTGGGACAGGAGGTCTCATTTTTTTATTGCAGCAGGTTGATGTGCATCTGCTGCAATTTTCTTGCTGAAAAGAGCTATTATTTGCATATCTGGCGACTCCAAGGGGAAGAATCAACTAGTTTCAGCAGTCAGGCCTAAAAGCTTATGAGAAGAATCACAAGGTCAAGAGCTGGAGAAGAGGAAGTGCTGTTTGAATACCTGCAACTATCTCCAAGAAGAAGGCAAAGAGGAAGAAGGATTCAAAGGTCTCCATCTCCACCAAGCAGAACTCTCTCAACTCCTCCACCTGACAGGCCTTTCTTTCAATATACAAGGGTTTTAAGACCACTCAGAATGGCGCAACCAGTAAACCCCTATGTCAACTTCACAGGCAGCAGCCCACTTGCTCTCAATGCACAAAATCCAATCCCAGTTGCAGCATTGAAGAACATTCCATATTTTACTGGAGAAAATCAGACCACTCCTGGTGATCATGTCAAGGACATTGCTAATATTTGTGCAATCCATGAGATTAATGAGATGCAAGTAGCTGTCAAATTGCTGGCATCTTCATTCAAGGGGAAAGCATTGCAATGGTTTAGGAGCCTTGGAGCTGGCTCTATCACAAACTGGAATCAGCTATGTATTGCACTTCATGATCAATTTGGAGAGAAGGGAGACAACTTGTCTCTTTTGGAGCAGCTGACAACCATCAAGAGAGCTCCCAATGAGCAGCTAACCGACTTCAACTTCAGATTTCAAAGATCTTGGGATAGAATTCCGGGGTGGCAGTCAGGCCAACAGCAGAAGGTGCTTTTCTATACTACCTTAAAGCTTTAAATTCTGATATTTCTATGTTGGTTCAATCTATGGGAGGCACAACTATCCCTGCTGCTTATAGTATTGCCATTAGAGCTGAAAATTGTCTGATTCAAGCTGGCAAGCTAGCTCCTAGGCCTCCAATGCCATTATATCCAAGTTTAGAGAGCCCAAGTACTGGTCAAGCACCTGTCTTAACTCCTATTCCCACTCCTAGAAATCAAAGTTCAAACGGAGCTTCCACTTCATCTCCAAGTGCCCCAAATGAGCTTCAGGAGGTCATGAAGCAATTACAAAATCTAGGCAATGAGCTGGTTACTCTAAAAAGACAGCAAGCTCAAGGTTTTAGACCTTCGTATCAGCCTCAAGCTCAACCTAATAGGCAGCCATATCAGCCTCAAAGGCCACCTAATCCAGCTGCAAATATGAATCAAACAAGGCCTCCTGCCAATAGACCATTCCAGCCCTATAATCCAAATGCCATATCTGCCTCTAAGGCATTAGTACCAGCACAAAACAACATTGCCCAGGAGTATGAATGGTGTTTTCCATGTAATGAACCCCATAATCAATCCATGTGCTATAATGGTGCTTTAACCCAAGCTTTAATGGTAACAAGTGCTGGTGTGGAGGGTGAGAGTAGTCAAGAAAACAGCCAACAACAAGAAATATTCCAACAGCAACCTGCCCCAAATGACACCACATTGGTAAATTGGCAAGCAGAGGATTTCTGTGGCATGAATCAGGCAGTTTCTCAAGGTGTTGCTGCCAACACAAGGTCAAAAAGGAGAAATTTGGGTGAAGAACAGCCGTTAGCCCCAGCCAATCCACAACCTTCCACAGCTCCACAAATGATTGGCAAGCAAAACCCAGTTTCAAATGCACAAGGGCAGCCAAGAACAGCCCCTAGGCCAACTCAAATGCCAGCTGTTGCTGCCCACATTCAAGGAGCAAATGTGCAAATCAAGGGACAACAGAGAGATCCTTCATCACCATTTAGTATCATTGATCAGATGAAGAAGACAAATATCAATATATCTATGTGGGAATCCCTATCCATCCCAGGCCAAAGAAATCTGCTGCAAGCTGCCATAAAGGATTGGCCAACTTCAAATCAACAGGTTCAGAGGCAAGACAAAGTGCTTACAAATGCTGCCCAGCCTGAAGGAAATCATGGAGCACAACAAGGTAGAATGCTGAAACCTCCCCCTTTCTATGTTTCGTTAATCATTGGAAATCAGCTAGTACATAATTGCATGATAGATTCCGGGGCAAGTAGCTCAGTAATGCCTAAACAGATAGCTGATCAGTTAGGGCTCCAGTATGAAATAACATCTAAGGGAGTAGTGCAGCTGGATGGGACAGCAATAGCAACAGTTGGAGTGATTAGAAATTTGAGTCTTACCTTGCATGCATGTCCAAATGTTGTTGTCTTACAAGATATATCAGTCATAGACCTTCCACCACTCTTTGCCCTCTGTTTGTCAAGGGACTTTACTGCCAAGATTGGGGGATATTTTTCCGCTGATTGGTCACACATGCTGTTCAGAACGAGGTATGGAACTAAAGCTACAATTAGGTCAGAACCTATTGCAGATTTCCACATTGAGCCCTATACTCCAAGTCATATTAATACCAATTGCTCAGCATTTGATCAAGAAGATCACCTTGGCACTGATGAAGCCGACACTAAGGTTGGAAGTATCCCAGATTTGACTCTTGATGAATGGGCAAGCAAGGTGCATGCTTTTGATCCTTATCAAGAAGTAGAAGAATCTGAGCTAGGGGTCTATTGTATACACGAAGAAAGTCAACCTATTCCTAGCATCACCAAGCCAAACCACAAGGATGACAACGAGGTATGGCAACTGTTTTTTGATGGATCAAGGAGTAGACAAGGTGCAGGAGGTGGAGCCGTGCTTATTTCACCTCAAGGAGTAAAGTATTATTCAGCTTTTAGATTTCAATTTGCATGCTCCAATAACACTGCCGAATATGAAGCCTTGGTGCAAGGGATGCATTGGGCAATAAAGAGAAAAATAAATAACTTGCAAGTTTTTGGGGACAGTGAGCTGATTGTAAATCAGGTCAAGGGACAGCATGCCGCCAAAAATGATCTACTCAGATGCTACAAGAATAGGGTGTGGGACCTCATGGAAGATTTTGAGGGTTTCGGCATCAAGGCCATTCCCTAGGAAAGAGAATCAAGCTGCTGACAGGCTTGCAGCAGTAGGGGCAGCCTTTGACATTGTAGAAAACATTCAACAAGACAAGGTACAGCCAAACATCCACGTGATTGTGAGGCCTTCAGTGCCGGATAACGATGTCAATTGGCAAGTATTTGAGAATGACCAGCAAATCATCCACTTCTTGCAGGAAGAAGCTGAGTTCTCAGCTAAGAATCAAGAGAAGTTGGAACAGCAATATGGTGACCAGGTGATACAGCTGAGAACTGACAAGCTGCCCAAGGGACTTATCACTTTGGAGTCCATTTTTAACCCCAATGATCAGTTTAGAAAGGAGAAAGCAAATATTCAGGTCAAGAGGGAAGATTCGGCATCCATCTTGGTAGAAGAGAACAAGCCACTGCAAATTGGAAAGATGACAACTGAACAGGAAAGGTATGAGTTCATACAGCTATGTCAAGAATTCCCTGATGTGTTTGCTTGGAGCTATGAAGACTTGAAAGGGTTCAATCCCAACTTAGCTCAGCATACAATCGAGTTGGATCCAAATACTAAGCCTGTCAGGCAGAAACAGAGACCAGTCAATCCACACATGGAGCCTCTCATGAGGAAGGAGCTGGACAAGCTGATTGAGTCAGCAATTATATTCCCTATCAAGCACTCAAGCTGGGTTGCGAACTTGGTTCCGGTCAGAAAGAAAAGTGGAGAGATCAGGCTATGTGTTGACTTCAGAGATTTGAATAGAGCCTCTCTCAAGGACCATTATCCACTCCCCTCCATGGAGCAAATATTGCAGGTCGTAGCTGGTTCAGAAAGGTTTTCACTACTTGATGGATACTCAGGCTTCAATCAAATTATGGTAAAGGAGGAAGACCAGTTCAAGACAGCCTTCACAACCAAATTGGGCACATATTCTTACAAGAAGATGCCATTTGGACTTTCGAATGCCGGAGTAACATTCCAGCGAGCCATGGATATGGCATTCAAAGGCTTGATCAACAAGATAGTGCTGATATACCTAGATGATATCACTGTCTTCTCAAAGAATGCTGCAGACCATCTCTTTCACCTCAGGCAAGTGTTTCAGAGGTGTAGAAAGTTTGGAGTGTCTTTGAATCCTAAGAAGTGCATCTTTCTTGCACATGAAGGGAAACTCCTTGGCCATATTGTCTCCAAGGAAGGATTAGCAATTGATCCAGAGAGGGTTGAAGCCATAAGAGCTCTACCATTGCCAAGTCACAAGAAAGCCCTTCAGAGTTTCCTGGGAAGGATAAACTTTGTTCGAAGGTTTGTCCTAGATTTTGCAGCCCTTGTCAAACCCATTACCAAAATGTTAAGAAAAAGCATGGCTTTCAAATGGACGGCAGAAGGCAAGGAGAGTTTTGAAGCAATCAAAGAAGCCATCTCCCAGGCACCCACTCTCATCAACCCAGACTTTTCCAAGGATTTTATCCTCTATGCATTTGGAGGTGATGACACTATTTCTGCCATTCTGGTACAGCAGAACAAAGATAATGATGAGCAGCCGATTGCCTTCTTCAGCCAAAGCCTAAATGACTGCGAATTGAGGTACTCTTTTATTGAAAAACATGTGCTTGCAGTAATCAGGAGCTTGAAGAAATTCAAGCATTTAGTCTCAAACAACAAGGTCCAGTTGCTGGTCTCACATGCTGGGGTTAAGGACTTCCTCCTCAACAAGGATTTAAATGAGAAAAGGGCAGGTTGGATCACCCGTGTCATGGAGTATGACATTAAGATCAAGATCACCAAGCTGGTAAGAGGCAAAGGTTTGTGTGAGCAGCTCGCTTCCAAACAACCAGACAACCCAGAAGATGAAGAAGACGCTGTCCTGCTATTACAAGATGATCAAAAATAGGAAAATGATGATGTGTCCACTCCCTGTTGGACTCAGAA
This sequence comes from Taxus chinensis, assembly GCA_019776745.2. Classification (NCBI taxonomy): domain Eukaryota; kingdom Viridiplantae; phylum Streptophyta; class Pinopsida; order Cupressales; family Taxaceae; genus Taxus; species Taxus chinensis. The sequence goes on from CM034147.1 coordinate 187,291,629, forward strand.
TATGATACATTTCCTACAGACGGGCATGTGCCCTCTAGAAATGAGCAAAGCAAGAAGAAGACACTTCAGGTTGCAGGCTATTCCATATACCATCATTGATGGAGTTTTGTTCAAGAAGGACGTGAATGGAGTGCTGCTGAGATGCATTAACACAGGTCAGATTCAAAGGGTATTAAAGGAGTTTCATGATGGACCAGCTGGTGGCCATTTTGCACCAAGAGTGACAGCTCTGAAAATCATGAAGGCTGGTTATTATTGGCCTAAAATCTTTAGTGATTGCTATGCATGGATCAAGAAATGTGCATTCTTCACAGGAAAAGAGAGACTTGCAGCCCTCCCATTACATCCAATCTCAGTTGACCAGCCATTCATGCAATGGGGTTTGGACTTCATTGGAATCATCAATCCCAATTCGAGCCAAGGGCACAAATGGATTTTGACAGCCACAGACTACTTCACCAGATGGACAGAAGCAGTAGCACTCAAAGAGGCAAATGAGTCTAGCATCTTGGACTTTTATGAGGGGATAACTACCAGATTTGGTGTACCTGCTACAATAGTCTCTGATAATGCATTGGCATTCATTGGATCTAAAGTTACTGAGTGGGCTGTCAAGAACGGGATTTACCTGAGCACTTCATCAAACTATTACCCTCAAGGTAATGGCCAGGCCGAGTCTACAAACAAAAACTTGCTGAGGATAATTAGGAGGACTCTTGATGAGAATCAGAAGGCTTGGCATACCAAACTGAAATCAGCCTTATGGGCTGATAGGATAACTCCCAAAAGATCCACAGGTAACTCTCCATTTAGGCTTGTCTACGGAAGAGAGGCAGTCTTGCCCATGTCACTTGAGCTGCCGACGTTGGAACTCATGAAACAGCTGGAGTTGCTAGAGTTTGGGCCCATGGAGGTGAGATATGCAGAATTGATGGAGCTGCAAGAAATCAGAAATCAGGCATTCCAAGCAATGGAAAAGGATCAGGCTTTGATCAAGAAGACCTTTGATAGGAAGGCCAAAGATAGATCTTTTCAAGTAGGAGATCTAGTATTGAAATGGGATGTGGATAGAGAAAAACCAGGAAGGCATTCAAAATTTGATGCCATTTGGAGTGGCCCATACATGGTCACAAAGTGCAAGAACAACAATGCTTTCCAATTGGCCTCATTGGATGGTAAAGAACTGCAGATTCCAGTAAATGGAATCTATCTCAAGCGTTGCTTCTAGAGGGAGGTTTACTACATCTGTAAATACTAGATTAGATTTTCTTTCCTCCAAGTGCTTATGCACATTGTTTTGCTATAGATTAGTTTTGTTTTCCCTAAGTGCCTTGGCACAGCTTGCTGTCCATGGAGATGATGCATGTCTTTGCTAAAATCAAGTCTATTTCCATCTTCCTCCTCGCACATTCTGAGTCAGTTTGGATTCTAACAGAATATTTGATGACTCCATGCCCAATGGATGGCTTCAGGCAACTGGCCTTTTCATCTAGCAGGCAGATGATCCCGCTGAGTCGCCAAATTGTTATCCAAAATTCACCCCCCAGGGTAAATTTGATAACATGCATCAGGATGTCCAAATTCCAAGAAAAATGATTGATTCAGAGAAAAATCAGGTTTCTAGGGTCCCTTCAGGAATCTTTCTAAAATCCCCAGGCCGAAGAAGGAAGGAGCAAGCTTTGAGAAAGTGCAGAGATGTTTGTAGAAAGCAAGTAGTTTGGGCCAGAAAAAATTGTGAAAATCGGCTAAGTCCTAGTCCAGCACAAGGTGGGACAAATGGGACAAAGGTACGCGAACAGGCCGAACCGGCCAAAATGAGTCCAGGTGGCCCACTAAGCATTTAGGACAAGTGGGATGAAAGTACGCGGCGGGTGCGAAATGCCAGTTCGACCGAGAGAGAAAATCGACTAACTACTGAGAGGGGCAGCTCGGGATGCGCGGGACAAAAGGACCCGAACCGGCCGAAAAGAGTCAAGTCAGTCCGAATCAAAGTGGGACAAGCGGGCTAGAAATACCCGAACCGGCCGAACCGGCCGAAATTGTCCCAAAAGGTCCGAAATCAAAATAGGACGTCTGGGATGGATGGACGCGAAGTACGTGGAAGACCCGGCAGGCCCGAGAACCATTGAGAAATTGCCACGTGTCATCAAGGAGAAGCCAAAAGGTCAAAAGGCAAGGTTTGAAGCGCTAGCTCGAGCCAATAGAAATTGGACACGTGTCCAATGGAGCATAGAAGTGCGGAGCTTTGGGAGGAGTTGGAAAGTTTGGCCAAATCTAAGCCAAAAGGGGTAAAAGGGAAGGAAGACCCGACAGGTTCGTGAACCAACCAATGCATGCCACGTATCCCTAGTGGCGGGGCGTGGGAAAAATGTGGAAAATATTCCAAGAGCACCAAAAGTCAAAATTCAAGAGACAGCCCGCTGAAAAGTAGAGGAGAGAGAATTATTCAGCGAATCAGAGCATGCCACGTGGCGTCCAAGTGGCAGTGCGCGGGAAAATATTTCAAAATCTGTTTTCACCTGTTCCGTGCCCTAAATCTTCAGATCGACATATCTTTCGATCCAGAGCTCGGATTTGCACGTTCTTGATATCAACGGAAAGCTGCTGAAATTCTCTACACGTTTCCAGGGTCAATCTTGCATTTTGGTGTAGTCTAGAGGGAGAAAATTAAGAAACGCCTCTGGCACGAAATAACAAGCAGAGGTAATGCTTCAACAACCACTTTAATGCAGCAGACAACCCGCCGCTTCTGTTAGGCAAACCGCCGCTTTGCCAGAACCCGCCGCTTCTGCCATGATGGACGAATTAAATGCAACCTAGAGGTGGTTGGGGCAGATTTTGAATTCCTCTCTCTTTTCTCTCCCATTCTTCCTATAAATTGTAAGGAGGGGTTTCTTTCTGTGTTGGACATTTTTTGCTTTGCACCCTCCCTTCTCTCCTGTTCATAAGAAGATTTGTGGAGTTTTCAAACCTCCCATATAGACTGTAACACCGTTTTTTGCCTTTTGGCCATTGCAATGTATTGAATCGATCCTTGAGCAATATATATGTGTCTGTGGTTGCTTCTAAACCCTCTTACATATTTATTACTGTCATTCTTGATCTTTCATTGCATTTTTGCTATCGGTGCATGGTGTTGTGTTATATCTACATGGTCTGTGTTTAATCTGGCAAAGCATATGTTCTTCATTCCTTGGTGCATCACCTCTATTAGCTTAGATTTATTTTATGCATTTTCTCACCTTGTCTCCTTGGCAGATTACATTAGATTTTGAGAAAACCCTCTGCATATTTCGTGTGCACCTGAATAGAGGAATAGGAACCAACCTTTCTCTGGAGATTCCTTTCTCACTCTTCAAGTCCCACACTTGGAGAAAGGATTCAATGTTATGCAATCACACTGGATATTAGTGATCAACCTAGAAATCTAATCAACATCCAGGGGTGCTGTGATTTTACACTAACAAGAGTTTCTTCCTGTTTGCTTGGTTCTACCTCCTTATCCTTTCCTTTTCCTTTTGGTGCCTGGTCCAACCTTGGAGGTGCTCTACCTAAAGGGGAAGTAGTGAAATATACTTTGTGGTAGGTGAGACCATTTTTTTTACACCAATACTTGGTGCACTACAACATGGGTTTAACCCTTTCTTGAATGGTCTTTGGCACTTTGGCTCTATCGACTTCTATGAACGGCCAAACGTCCCCATCTGTATCAAGGTAAACCTGATACATTTCTTGATTAGTCTCTTGGAATCCCTTTAGAATGATGGCTACGCCATAATGGATGATATTTTCCATAGCCAGCCAACAGTGATCCTTTCACCTAATATCTATTTCATGTGTTAGGTCAATGTAGATGTACTTGATCTCAAGGACATGGATGGGATCAATTTTTTCCTTTAGAAGGCAACTTTGGCAATCAAAGGTGGGCCTTGGTGGGAATTTTTTCTTTAGATTCAGCAATTTAAGCTCATCATACATTTCTTGAGCTTTGGCCAATGTGGTACAGGTGTATCGGCCAACTGAAAGGGGGAATGGGGTTCCTCCTTTCTTTCTCTTCATGTACCTCTCATGGTAAGTGATCAGTTACCTTGACAACTATAAGAGGATCAACTTGGGCCCTTCATTCCTTAGTAGCTTTTTCAGTTCACCTTCGAAATTCATAGCCCTGAGATATGTGAATGTGGGGAATTACGTGAACAATGCTCCCCATTTCTTCGTGGCAGAAATCACACTTAGGCCGGTGTGAAAATGTCTCATATTTGGTCTTAGCAAATAGATCACCTCAGAGAAGAAGGCATCATTGATTTTTTAGAACTGGGGGATGCTATTCTTGAGCCTTAGCTCTGGGTAGAATTCATATATTTTTACCTAGGGCCGTTCCCCATTATGAGCTAGGCCTGTAAAATCTGTCGTTGATGCTACAACATATATAACATAGGAATTTATAGAACTTCCCAGTTGTTAGGACCTGTTGAAGCTGCTGAGAGATGGTGTTGCTCATGATTTCCCCCCAGCCAAAATGATGATTGGGCACATTCTTGTTCAGGGTCTCTAAGTACCACAACATCCATTTGTTGAAATAATGGACATCAGGAAGCTTGAATACTCTATTAAGGAAGGTGATTGTATCACTCAATTCCTCATTGAAGTCATTGTGGTGGATGGTCTATGGCCATCTGCTCACCGGATTTTTTTCTTAAGATAGAGCTCGTTCATCATTTACATGCATTTTTCCTCATTATCGTCCCATGCCTTCTTGTACTTTTCTATACTTATGGCGACATATTGCCTATGATGAGGAATGCCCATGGTTATTTCAAAGTGATGAGTAGTTAGGTTGATGATCATCTTTCCTTCCTTATCCTCGACACATCTAGTGTCCTTGTTATAGCAATGGGAAACCAACATGATAAATTCATTTTTCATAGCACTTACTAGTAGGCCAGCTACAAAGTACAATCCACTACCCACCAGTTGCCTGATTTGTCCTTGCCCAGAAGTCATCCATATCAATATGTCCTAGCTCAGAGTCTCTGATGTTGAGATCACTCTCTGTGTATGAGTCATACATCTTGACTTTTTGATATTTGTACTTCATCTCTTGCTCTATCAACTTTTATTTTCCTTTAGACTTTGTTGGCTTTTTTCTTGATAAATACATGTGTGAGCTCAAGGATGGTTGTTGTTGTTTTGTAAGGAGAATCAAGGAGGTCCAATACAGAAGAGCCATGCCAACCATCATGTTATTCATAGTAAAAGCTTACAGAAAGATGAATGAGTAATTATAAGGCCTAGCACGCAAGGTGTAAGTTCACAGCATGCTGCAGGGGCTTAAAAAGGTTTTACACACTTTTGGATATGTCAACATGTAAAAAGGTGTGTCAGTGTTGATAGGAGAAAATCTATGCCAATCTTATAAAGGGAACACTTTTGAGGGGTGTTACATGACAAAAGGTGGCACCAAACGGTGAAGCACAGGGTGTGGGTTTACAACATACAACATGTCATGTTGATGTTAAGGATCATGTGCCCGCACCTTAGGAAATTTTCTTTAGCTGGGCTCTAAAAAGGATGGTGTTGGATGGCTGCTAAGTGCGGCCAAGGCGTAATTTTGGAATATGCTATAAAGGAAATCAATGCACCAATGGGAAAAATGCTTGGCACGATTTTGAAACTCACAACATCCTATGTTGATGTTGTGTAGGATGTGCCTTTGCCCTTGAAAGTTACTAAGTGTTTTTATACTAGGCGTGGGTTAGGGATATGTTACAAGTGAGGATAGTCCACCAAGGTGCAACTATGAGGGTTGTAATATGTAAAAACTGTGTGCCGACGTTTTTAGTGATTTCTTTGCAATTTCTCATATTTCCTCTCTCTCTTGGTTTCTTCAAATGGTAAAGAGAGGTTTTGTAACAAGATAATAAGAAGTGAAAAGGAGGCCTTAGGTTTTTTCAGAGGCAGGGGTCTTCAAGATTTGTAGATTTGGAAGGAGAGGAAAAGGGGCTTCCAGATGGTTATGGATTGTTAGGTTTTTCATTTTAGATTTGATCTTTGGTTTATAACAACCCTAAAAACTAACAATAACCATGAAACAAAAACCATAATAACAACAAGGATGACAAAAACCACTTACCCGGTTTATAAAGGATGAAGCGTCGACGTTAGGGTCCACAAGCTCGAAAAATAGCATGCAGTGGTGACAAGGACAACTGACAGGCACAGAGAAAACACTTTTCACAATTTTCAATTTGTGAAAATGACAGGTGTTGAGCACCTATTTATAGGAAACCTGGCATTAATTATTTCACCAACTTTCTTTTGCGCAACTTTAAGAGTGTCGACAAGACAAAAAGGGCACCTTAGTGTAGCTTCATTGATGTCGACACAACTCTTCCAACGCCTTAAGCACACATTTTTTGATGTTGACATGATAATTTTATCACCTTAGCACACATACTTGGTACATGTTTAATGATTTTGATATGTCAATTACTGCACCAAAGGGTTTTCTAAGGGGCACACATTTCATGATGTCGACACAACATTTGTTGTGCCTAGTTAAAAAAGGCACAATTTTTGGAATGTTGACACCACAAAAATTGCGTCGGATGTAAAGAAGCTAAAAATGGCTAAGTTCTTAAAAAATTGATTTTTGAAAGGGATTTTTAGGCCATTTTGAACGTTATCAGACCTCTTTAGCGGACCAAAATAGAATTTTGGTATGGTTACTTGCAAAATTTCCCTTGTCAATTTAACAAGATAACACTTTCCTATCTCTGTATTTCTACCACCAATTCTATCATCTTTCACCATAAATTTTCCTTCCCCTTTATGCGGTGAAGGTTCATAAATCCATAGGGAGGAATTTTAAATCTAGTTCTATAGTCAAAATCTTGATCAATAACGGTATAACATGCAAGTAAGATCCTTTGGGCTCATGAAAGAATATAAAGTCAGTTTCCTCTGGACATAAATATGTATAAATAACTTTCTATAATGTATAATTTAACAACACACCGATCCACTTGCAATCTATAGCTCTAGACCAGTCCAAATCTACATCAAAAAGAGTTTGGTAAGCTTCCTGCATCCAAAGTCTTGGTCTAGGACCCCAACGCTTCCCTAATGTGTATGCTTCTAACCACTCATACAATTCTACTTGAAAGAATTTCAAAAACATTTTATGGATCTCATGATAAATATTATCTTCCACCCAATGGCATACATTGAAATCAGGTCCAGTGCTATATCTCTGCACAAACAAATCCTAACCATTCTCTACCCAATTTTTTATGCTCCTAGATTCAGCCAATATGCCATCTCTATGCAACATCCTAGCGAATAGTTTGAAAAAAGGTCCCTGGAATAGAACAAATATTTAGTCTTTAATTTCCTAGCGTATTGTTATGCCAACTGACACCTCATTCAGTAGGGCTAAATGCTCTCCCAAAACATGCGTAGCTACAAGGTCCCTCCTATGTTTTTCTTTTTAATATGTTAGCATGTATATATATGATGATAAATTAACCAAGTATTCATTCAATAATAAGAACCAATTTCATACATTTAATTGGAAACACATGTAATAAGGAACATAAAAATTCAAATAATAATCAATACAAATTATACTATTAATTCACCATACTCAAACATGTCAATGATCATAATCCATCCACCAAATTCCATTATATTAAAGTATAACAAAATCTAAATACATTTGTTTACCAAGGCGTTAGAACATGTGCAAACATCAAACCCTAGCTAAACAACATAATACACTCCAAAACTATACTCTCCTTCTATGATGGTACCAAAAAAATAAATACATATATGGGTGAGGACTTTACCTTCAATGCATATGAACTCTCCTAATAATAGGCGATCTCAAAATAGATTACATGCATGCTTTACAAAACAACTAATAATAGATCATCCTATGAATAATACTTGATTTTATCCTATTAACAACCTCTATGCATGTGCTCAAATCTGCACTTACATTATCCATAAATTGATATTCTATAATGCCAAGTTATCATGTTACATATCTTTCCTTGGTCGATACTCCATCCTAATTTTCTATTTTTAGCCTGTAAGATAGAAAATTGGATGTGTCCCGAACTCTGTCCTTCTAGGTACAAACCTCTTGCATGCTATTCTAACCCCTTAACGTCTCCCTTATGTGTGCCCAAAAATTCCACATGTGGCTTTCAATCTTATTCATTTTATTCATCCAACATCATGACACCATTAAGTAGGAATGTTTCCTACTCATATTGAGAACCTTCAGCACAACGTTGTTAAAAAATGAAGACCTAGCTTCAACATATCACCTCAACCATGACATGTAAACACTCATTGGAAATCCATTGTCCCAAGTAACATCATAAACCAATTTATACCTCATGCATCAGCCCATAGATCCATCAAAACAACTCTTTCCTCTAGGATACTAGAAATTCCCATAAAGAAATATTGGAAATAAGACCTTCTCACACATGTGTTATCACTCTTAAGACTTCTTAATACATGGAATAATGTAAAATTTAACCCCTCATCACTATCTAATAACTAGGAATCATGATTCAAGCCAAGATATTTGTCTTTTAGACCAATTTCATCAAATTACCTTCATTGTTCTTAAACCCTATCGAGTAGTTCAACTCTTGACCTCATTATTGCCAAGAAAATTGACCTGTATGACTCAACCAAAACATGTAACAAGTAATTTTTTATGTTCAAAACACCTTCATAGTCAATATAAACTTCTACTTATGGAAAATATACCCATGAGCATCCTTTCACCATGACTACTACAAACTATGCATTAGACCTAAAACTAGTCTTCACTTTTGGACATGTGTAGTCCTCCAAATGGATTCACCATAGTCTAAAATAGCCTCAAACATCTATCATATCTTACCATCTACTCATAATATCAATTTAGACTATGGGTAAAATTGAAAACATGAGAAAAAATAAAAAAATTCTTAAAACATGCAAATATAAGTGTGCCCCACCTAATGTCAAGACTCCAAATCACCACCATCTAAAAGAAACTAGAGTCCTTTGCATCCTAAAATAATCACATTTTCTGATCTAATGAATTTTGATATCACAGTGTCTAGTTTTCAATCATCTCTCATGAACTAGGGTTTAACTAGGGATTTTGATCTATTTACCTTCTTTACAATGGTTGATAAAGCACATCACCTCATTTGATGTCATTCCAACTCTGAAACCTTCTTAGGTCCATGGCTAAACATACCTAAATTTATTAGTTCTCCATGTGAACTTTTCACATCCCAACTAATACAAATTATCTCATATCGAGCTAGGAAACTCACCTTCTTATGCTTGGAAGAGCTGAACACATCATAACTTGTAAAATATTGATCATACAAAACTGAATTTTTGCACACAAATTCATGAAAACCTCTCTAAACTTCCCAAATGTTCTTCTAATCATACTTGTCTCTACATCATCTCAACCACTATGAATTACCTAGCTAAGTCATAGAGTTAAGTCTAGTTTAGACCCAAAAAAAGTAAGTGAACATCATACGTGTGCTTCAAATATCTTCAAAATTCCTTAAAATTATTGATAAAACATATATAACTTGTATGCATGCCCTCATGGACCCACACACCTCTGTAACTAATCTTCATGCTCCATTAGGCCATCAAGCATCTAGACTAGGTCAAGTTTAATACCTACAAACCCTCCTCAACCCTGCAACCATATTATAAGACCTATATGAGTGTCTCAACACATCACTGTCATTATCTCCATGCATATCTATCATTCATGTGTCATCACCCATATTGACTAGGCCTCCTGATTAGGATTTCTAGGACAAACAATTCTCACTATTTACACTCATGCAATCATGTCGCTCCCTATATGCCCATGTCATCATCACTACAAGATTTCTCTATCAATCCTCATCATCAACCCTTTGTCATTTCTTTACTTGTACCTTTTACATCAATGATAACACACACACACACACATGCCAATAATATTCCCCTTTTTCATTGATGGAAAACAACATAATGCTTATCCCCTTTTTACACTAATTATAAAGGAATATACTTGTAGCACATAATATCCATATTAAACAACATATTAGGAACATATATTAGTTGGAAACACCAACCAAATACATCAAATAACATCAAGTCCCTGGTTACTCTTCTCTTAACTATGTTTTGGCTTCGTCATGTCATGATAGCATTATAGCTCCCCTTGTGCAGAAGTATACAATATCACACACAAATACATACCTAATTTGTAGAAATACACCATGCTTGGATCCTCGTTATATATATATATATATATATATATATATATATATATATATATATATATATATATATATATATCATTTGAAGACAACCACAAACAGAGTTAAACCTACTATATATAGACTAGTTACATAATTTAGGACCAAGATCCCTAAATCTCCTTTTTAGATCAATCTTTCCAAATTTCTCCTATCTATAGGAATCTATTAAACTCATGAAACATATCCTTATTTCTCCCACTAATAACATACCATCATTCTTTAATTGTCTATGAAAATATAAGAGTACATATCTTGAGCGAATTCCATGGAGATAAGTCAAAACTAACATCAGAGCCCTAAAACAATTCAATGTTCTTTGTCTTATTTTCATGATATTAAAGCTTACTTGACCATATGATTAGTTCCCACTGCAACTATACGTTCAAAAAACCAACAACTATACCAAAATAGCCCTTCTTGACACCTAAGAAATCGTTTAAAGATCAACTCTCCTTATGTCATGAAGTCATGTTACTCAGTTACATAGCTCTCCATACAAATGATTCTCATCATTAAAGTAGACCATAACATACTATACCCTTTTATAATGCATACTTATCACATACTTAACTTGTAAAACTTCTATATTTATATTTCAAGGATAATGACCTTTTAATCTCCTCCTCGACTCATGAAATCATACAAAACACCATGAATTTTCATGTAAATCCAATGATAATACATTCTTCACCTTATTACTCATAAATCATTTCAAGGATAAACTCAGAAACATACCTCAGCTTATGATGCATCTTTAGAAACTCTATAGTAATTCATTAGAATGTAAATCTTTAAGCTAGACTTGTGTATCCTTGAAAACCATATTTTCATCCTATAATCCTATTTGATACAATACTACAGATCCCAAACATCTGCATATAGTTTCAAAGCAATAATTATCAACTTAAAAAATGACATTTTGATCTTCATATACTGAACAGTACTTAACCTTCTTCATACTATCTCTATGATGCATAAAAACACTTGATACTTCTCAAAACATAAATCAAATACTGAGACACAACTGTTGGACAATGTGTGTAAGTGTTCTCATTGATGTCAAATATATTTATGGAAAAGGGTGTCATCTTATTGTATGAGTCTCCAAGAGGTGTCATTTAGTGTCAAACATGAAGGTTGATTGGTAGTGACCAAGTATGGTGAATTCCTTGGTGCTCCTAGATCATGGTTGAGATTGTATTTTTATAATATTAGTTATATTGAGTGGGTTCAATGGTTTCATGAGGTCATACATGGTCCTAAAGGTGTGTTATATGTGTCTAAGAGTCTACATGAGATCAGTAAGGTCAGTTCAAGTGAAGTCATGGTTGAGTTAGGTCATTCCAGGCCTATGCCAAGCCTTGGAGCTTACAGAATGGTATGGAGGTATGAGTTTTGTAGCTGATCAGTCCTAAAAAATCATGGTAGTAGTATGAAGTCTATTTATATGAGATGTATGATGAGTTTCAATTCAATACTCACATGTACAATGCATGTTTGAAGTCCTTGGGAAGAAAAAAGGTGGAGAAGATGGAAGATAACATGGGTAAGTGAGATTTTCTGTAGAGTTTAAAATGTATTTTGGATATTTTCTAAGTATATATAGGTATATGTTTTTTTCATGATGCTTCATGACAAGTTTCATGTCAAATTGAAGAAAATTTTGCAAGATACATCTATTATGGCAAAACTGGGTGTTCTTTAATGAAGATTTGAACTAAAAGTTTGCCGTTTGATGCTTTTTGTGAATTGTGTGCTTTGCATGGGACCTATATAATTATAGATATATTTTTTAAATATAACTAATATGGTTTATCAATAATAATTAGGAGGTTTGATTGTCATTTTTTTTAGCGATCGTTAAGAAGATAAGTTACTTTGAAACCTTAACTAAACCCTAGTTAAAAATAACTAAGAGAAAAATGAGTGTACTTAAACAATATTGATTTATTTTGAAAATTTTACTATTGAAGGTTGTAAATTACTCCTCCACATTTCTATAAATGTATATAAGAGTATGTGACTATATGTGGGCCCTACCTAAAAATGCTTGTTTCTGAATATCTTTTGTTTGTGGAAAATTTATCCAAAGAAGGTGAGAAATAAATGGAAATTGTTTTTATCCCAGGATTTTTTATACATGTCCATGATATTTTCAGATTACAATTGATGTGAAAAATAGAAAAGTGTGTGCTATTTATGAAGACTAGTCTTTGGGGCAATTTGGAGCAGCTTGTGGTAAAAGTGGAATTGCAGGAGCTACATGTGGTGTTAGGTCCTAATTTAAGTTGTTTTGTGATACTATTTCAGAGATATTTAAAATTAAACATCAAAATTTTATTTTTATAAGGTATGTATAAGTTATGACCTGATATTTGAGGGTCAAATCTGGGAGATGCCTAGTTCAAGAGGATCTTGAGAAGCTGTATGAGGTAAGGTGATGGTTATGATTTGTTCATTTTGGTTGAATGTCGCTGAGTGACTAGAATTATTTTTAAGGGTGTTCCATGATTTGGTTAAGTGTGAAAGTAAATTTTGAGGTGATGGAGCATGCTGAGCTTAAGGCTAGTTCTTGAATCCTATGAGGCTAAATGAGCAGCTATAGACATGGACTTGGTTAGAGGCCTTCCACTTTGAGTTGGAAGGAAATGAAAGATGTTATGGAAATTATATTGATATGGATTTCTATAGGTATAAATAATTTCTCATGATGATTACATTTGATGTTTCATCTAGCTCAGTTTCTAAGGAAGAAGGTTGCTTATATTTAGAAAAGGATTGCTCAGGATAGAAGATTGAGGTAGATGAGGCATGTTTTGGATTGTTTGATGATATATATAAGTTAGAGAGTTAAGAGGGATGGATTTTGTTCCTATTTAAGGCATTTTTAGGTCTTTAAATTAACAAAAATGGTGCAAACCATTTTAGTTTGTAAAACTAATTTCTGGGTAGCTCATTTTGGTAAAGAGGAAATTTGGTGTAGTTTGCAATATGGATGTTTCATGAACTACATAAAGCATAGATGTGATCTATAGTTCTAGGATATTCCACTAAGTTGTTAAATTCGATATTTGAGATGTTTTTTGGGTACTTGAGATCCATAGGTGATGACAGGGTCGTAGAAATAACTATTTTGTGAAAGATATGAGCCTTCTTGAGTGTGTTATGAATAATTTGATTGATGAAATCTAATCAATGATCATGGATGATTTTTTTATGTCATATTTATATATGTGATGAATTTTGGAGCTTGACTAATCATGGTTGTGGTGATTCTAGGTTTTAGCCATCCAGGTGATTGGGTTTTGAGTTGATTTTGAGTTTGTTTATTGTATTTGGGAATGGCCCACCTATATGGGTCCATTATGAATATTTTAATTAATTTACTGGTATTTTTTTAGGTTGTATTGGTAAATAAAAAAAATTAGGACTAAACTATTAAGTTTTTAAAATAAGAGAAGCATATAAAAGTGAAGTTTAAGTTCAAATTTGAACTAGTTGAACAAAAGGGGAAAATGTTCAAGGGAATGAATTCAGAGACTAGGATGAGTTTTAAAATATCAAGAGTGATGAGGATTGTTAGTGCAAGGTGCCGAGTTTATCCGTGAGAGAAGAAGAAAGAGTGAGCTAGGTGAATGATGGTTTGAAGAAGGATTGTGAGCTAAATTAGTGATCTCCATAAGTTATAGCAGAAAAAATATTAATAAATCTTTATCTTCAAATGGTTGAGTTGTTTCTTGATCATACTAGGGGATTGTATCCTACTTTTTAAGCTGGTGCTTTTCTAAATTATGGGTTTTTTCTCCTTGTGAAGTTGGTGCTTTAATAGATCTATTTTATTTGTTTAATATAAGCATATTTTAAATGGGTATTCGTACCCTTGAGGGATTACAACTAAAATTTGGTGTTCTTGTGTACTTTCTTACCTTTTCTCTTGTGTATGGTTGTTTAATTTCTTAAGTAAGAACACATATGGTTCATGGTTTATTGTATGGCTATATAAATGATCATGAATGATGAATTAAAAATGTAGTAAAGTTTTAATAGACAAATTCAATCCCTCCTCTTAGTATCTTCTGCTTCCAAAAATTGGTATCAAATCAGGTCATTGTAAGGAAAGTATGAAAACTTTAAGGAGATCCTCTTGAAGTAAAAATCCATGGTTAAATGATCAGATGTTGAAATATTCCTTAGAAAGAAGTATAATGTAGCAAAATCAATTATTTAGAGCTTGGAAGAAAAAATTAGTTGAATGGAAGATGAGCATGGTAAAGCCATTCAAGTTCTGAATTCATAAGTGGAGAAGGTGTCTAAAACCCTAAAATCCAAATACGAATATTTATTCAATTATGAAGATGATTTGATATCCTTAAATTCATATTTAGAGTATGCACATAGTAGGTTAAAGACGTATGAGAGGATAGAGAAATGTTCAGAAGCCTTAGATGATATATTGCGTAATCAAATGACAATTAATGAAAAAACTTGGATTAGGCTACAAAGGAGAGCATAAAGAGAAGCATGAAGTTGATAGAGTTGAGTCTAGAAATGTTGGTAAGGCTATGAAGGATGTCAAAATATATCAATAAGCCTACTATGAAGCCCAATGCAATGAAGTATACAAGTTAGTTCAATGGTGTTTGTTACTCTTGCAATACTTTTGGTCATAGAGCCAGGGAGTGTAGAAGGTCTATTAAGAATTCATTTCCATGGAGAAATGGTTGGCATAATCATTCATATCAGTTAGGAGATATTACATGTTGTAATTTCCATAAGAAAGGGCATATTGCCAAGTTTTGTCATCAATAGTCTACTAGTCAGATTTGGTGGAATGAAAATAAGCATGGGGTTGTGTGTTATAGTTGCAATTATATTAGACATATAGCTAGATATTGTCACAAAAAGAGTTCTAGACAAAGTGATGGGGTTTCTAGAGGTAATATTTCTTTATCTTATTTCAAATGTAAGAGGATTGGCCACATTACAAGATATTATAGAGTAAATACAAGCACATAGAAAAGCAAATATGATGCCAAGACTGATCATGTTTAAAAAGGAAGGGAATATCTTATGTTTTCTCTTGTCAAGAATGAAAAATATGGTTTCAAAGTTGCTTTCTCCAGTCATGTTTAACCTATCTCTCATAAAGGTCAATTTGTTATTGTATAACCTCAATATTTTTTTCTATCTTCTCAAGAAGACCTCAAGAAGAAAATAAGAGAAGAAAAGGTACATGAGTTGATAAATTTGATGAAGGATCTTTGTATCATGTTCCATGTGCACATTGATGTTCTATCTTTCTAGGAGTATATAGGTGTCATGGGTGCCTCAATTAGGGTTCATGGAATCATCCTTCATGAGATGGAAGCATGCTAAGGTATGTAAAGTGCATATTGTTGTATTTCATGTTATTTATGGTCTTTGTCAATCCATTTGAAGTTGTTTCTCCAAAAGTGTTGTATCTTTTGTGCAAGATTTAGTCAAAAGGTGGAATTTTTTTAAGTATTTTTTCACCAAGTCATGAGAATATATGTCTATTTATGACATTACTAAAAGAAAGTATCACCTTAATTTGAGAAGTTCTTGGTATTTTATCACTATGCTCTAGGTTTGTTAGGTAGTCAGAGTGTGTCATCAAGGTTGCAAGGTTGAGAAGGTATAAATCAAGGTCACGAGTCCTCTTCAAATTATGTTACATCATGTCTAAGGGGTCTGCATATCAGAGAGAGTAAATTCAAGATGATATTTATATGTGGATGTTGTTGTTAAGATGTTATTCTCATTGTAGTAATGGATTTTGATGATATTTTATGTTGGAAGTAATACGGTCGGTTGTTTATTTTGTATTCTTTGATTGGATATTTTGTATATTTGGAGAAAATTCTTTATTTTTCTGTCAAAATTTGTGGTAAAAACATCAAATATGTTTTCTTGGATTGACATTTAACATTTTAAAGGGCCAGATGCAAAGAAACTATTTAAATAAAATTATGAAAATTTGTGGTGCAAATGGAACTATGATCTCGAACCTCTTCACCATGCATTGATATATATATATATATATATATATATATATATATATATATATATATATATGTATATATATATATATATATATATATATGTATATATATATATATATATATATATATATATATATATATATATATATATATATATAGACACACACACACACACACATAGATAGATTATCACTATATGATTTGGGATTTCAGGAAAATATGTTTTTATCACTATTTGTAACTTCAACTGTGAAAATAGATCAATATGAAAAACCAGAGGAGAGAGTAAGCAATGGCACGATGGATCTTAATATAAATCACCCTAAAATTGAAAAACACAAAGTGCTTATAAATATATCTATATAGCCACCGGTGCAAAAAAAATAATCCATCCCCTAGAGCTCTGATAGCTGCAACTACCTACACTGTTGCGGCATAAAAATAGTTGAAAAATATCTTTGGGCCAGAAAAATTGATTGGATAAGGTTCTTTAGACTGATTTTATAAAGCGTAACTTCCTGATGGAAAGGAAGGTCTTGTTTTTTGTGTTTTTAGCTTTTTTTAAGTATTTAAGTGTTTGTATTTGATAAAAATATGGTGATCTAATGAAAATAACTTTTTAATTATGTATTTGGAATGTCTTTTCTTAAAACTATTATAACTTATAGAAACAATATTTCTATGATTACTTTTCTTTCGTTTCTGGCATTAATGTGAAATTACAAGTCCTTGATTTTTTTTGGTTTTATAGAGGAATCATTACATATCACAATTTAGCATAGTCTCTACCAACCTTAATGAATTTAGCGTGGTGAGGATGGGACAACTAGGTGCACAAGTTTCACACTACCTTCATTCATCTGAATCCTAGGTTTCATACCACCTTCGTACAACTAGTGCACACTTAGGGAAATTTTTTTGGGGTGTTACTGTCAAGTGGGGATAGCCACTTAGAAAACCCCTTGTCTTAAAGATTATTTTTAATAATATTATTCAGTAATTCATAGCCTTGAAAAGACTGAAGCGATATAACCGCTCACCCATCCTATATAAGTAGGATAATACCTCACGGGACTGTTTACTAGTGATAGTGAATTATATGGTGTTATTAAGAATATAGAACATTTGATCTAAGATCGAGCTACTTATGCGAGCTGTTATACATTGCAGCAAAAAAAAATTATTGTTTACTATGAGACCAACGAGCCAACTAGAAGTGCTGGATTAAAGTGTGAAATTCTTAATGTAAGACAATGATTTTCAGTGAATTTTTTCACTTTGGGTTTCTCCCCTTAAATATGGTATATCTTGTCTCATTTACTTTTAGTTATTATTATTTACTTTCATTAATGATTTTTTAATTGTTATATGCATATATAAACATCTGGTTAAATGTCTACACATTATAATCTATAGTCTTAAGGTATTTATTTTGTGGATCTATAATTCTTTAATTATATCTTCCGAAATTCATTCTATCATGGTATCAAAGCTTGTGATTATGTGTATGTAGAGCTAGATCTATATGTTTTCTAGATTGCAAGAGCAAAGAAGCTTGAAGACTGTTTGATCTACGAAACCCTAAAATTTTAGCCAATAACTTCAAGTTAAATCAGGTGCAAAGTTCTAATTTTCGTCCCCAAATTACTTGGATATTGGTCAATTTATTATTTAAATCCCGTCATATTTTTTCATCTGCTTGATCCTTGCTTCTTTATCTTGTTTCAATCATTTTCTATTTAAAACCATTGTCTATGAGATTATTTTAATTTTTCACACCGTTTATAGCTGTTAGGGTTATTTTTTTGAATCTAGATCCGAAAGATCTCTCTAGATCTAGTTATTTTGAAGTGTTTAAATATGTTCCTTTATTTTAAATATTTATTTGTCTCCAAATTTCTTTTACCAAGATAAATCCAATCATTTTTTTCCATCTAGCTTCATTTTTTCATTTTCGCAAAGTTTGGACAAATAAAATCGATCCAAATAGCTTCTCTATCCTCTTTTTTCATATTTGTGAAACCGTAATCAGTCATAGAGGGCCAAGTGGCTTCAATCTAACATCTTTCTATATTTGTGAAGATTCAACCAATCATATTGTGCCATCTAAATTTTCTCTGTCAGTTTTATTTGACTTCTTTTGACTGTGAATATTTAGCAAATCATATTACTCTAGATAGCTTCACATTTTTCACTTTTTATAAATCCCAAGCCAATAAAAACATCTCCATGTTACTTCATGGGGTCATTAATATTGTTTATATGATTTTCAATTGTAATCTAAGGCTTTATGCATGTCTCCTTCTTGTTAGACTTGACTTAACTATCCTATGTCATTTATGAAATACAACCCAATTAAATAGCTCCAAACAACTCTGTATTTTTCCATAGCTTGCATGCGTCATTTGCGAAGGGTAAGCCAATAATATTTCTCCAAGTATCTTTGTTTGTCACATTTTTCAGATTTGTGAAATATGAGCCAATAGAATTGCTCAATATTTTTCTTTTCTCAGTCATTCATTTGTGGCAGTAATTATCCAATTAGAATTTTCCACCTTTTCACATTTTTCATTATTTTTTCAAACTTGCAAAAAACGAGCCACTTAGAAGGCCCCATGTATATTTCATTTGTGTCTTTTTCTTTTTCATAAATGCGAAGCATGTCAAATTATTTTTTGACACGTTTCAAGTGCTAAGGTATCAGTCTTTGTAGTGACTTAGCTACTAAAATTGTCACACCTATCTTGTTCCTCCTTCAGACCCAAAATTTATATTAAAATTAGCTAACTTTTGTGGTTTTTAATCCACACAAAGTCTTTACTTAAAGTTAGGAAGAAACTCACAAAGTGTCAAGCCTTTAATCAATAATTTTTCGACAAGTGGCTTCTTTTGATTGTCTTTGATTTTGCATTATGTCAGAGTGAAAAAAAGTGATCCATTTAATTTAAGACTCATGTATTCATTTTATTAATTGACTTATGTCTTATTATCTCCATTTGTGAAATGAAAGATAATTGAAAAGTGACATGTATATTTGTTTCAGTCAGTTTTGGGTAGATTTGTGAAGTATGAACCATTTAAAAGGATCCACGTATATTTTTTGACTTAGTCTTTGTGGTTTCACTGTGAAGTGCAAACCACTCATCATTAAACATGTATTTTAATCCTCCATGCATTATACTCTGTCTTGATAGCGGTTTTTCAATCATTTTCTTCATACTACGGTTCCAAAAACCCTTTGTTTAGTGGATTTCCTAAAGTCCTTTATCCTGTGGATTTCAAATTAATCTTGTGGATTTTTTTTAGCTCATGTAACTCATCCTTTAGCTCACTGAGTTGATTTTCAAAAAAACTCACTGAGCTCTTGTAACTCGACCATGACTCTACTCTTTTAAATCAATCTTAAATTTGACCAAATCAAGTTATTTTTTTGTCTAAATTTGAGTTGTTTTCTTTTGTATAGCTATTAAAAATATATGTAGCTAGTATTTTGTCTATTTTTTCTTCCTTGACTCATTTTTAAAATCTATAATTGTTTCCATTGTTGTGTGAGCATTAAAAATGGCTAGTTCTGCTAGTTTTTTGTTTGATAAGTCTCAAATTTTGAATGAAACGAACTATAATATCTGGAGGGTAAGGTTAAAAGATTATTTCATGGATAGAAATCTCTAGGATCTTATGAATAGTATTGAAATATTTCCCACAGGGAGATAAGCTACCCCTTAAAACCTTATCTTCTTCTCTCAGAGATATCAAGAAGCATTAGAGATGAATTCTTGATGCATATAGGTCATATGGACTTGCCTGTAGATGTATGTAAATAATTAGAGATCATGTATGAAGGAAGTCGGCTATCTAAAATAATTAAACTAGTTTTAGAGATGTTTACATCACCCATGAAGGGGGGTGAGAAAATTGTCAACTATTTAGCTAAAATTAAGAAAATTAAATCTCAACTAGATGGTTGCAACTGTGAATTATTTAAAGATACACTTCTATACTTTATAGTCCAAATTAACATTAGTGAAAATTTTAGAAAATTATTTTCAATTCTTAACTATAAGTATCAAAATTAAAATGATCTACTTGATGGACACATTGTCTTCTTTGTTGATTCAAGAAGAGAGAGTAATGGAAATTTTTGATTCAAAATAGATTGTATCTCAAGACTTATTATCTCATAATCATAAGGAATCCCAAAACAAGTATAATAAATATTCTAATATGAATTATATCATTAAATCTAGATTTAAAGAAAATCATATGTCGAATCTTACCAAAAATAGTAAAAAAATTTAAAGTCAAGTTGAATGCAACTTGCAACAAGTGTGGAAAATTTGGGCATAAAGAGTATTATTATAGATTTAAACATAACAAACCAGTCAAGAATGCTAAAAAAAAATAATTAAAAATCAAAACAAAATTCAAAATCAGAAGGAAAAATAAGCAAATATAGTTGAGTAGTCTATTGCCCTATATACAACCCTTTAATCTTCAAATGAAAATGAGTGGATTCTTCACAATGGTGATTCTAGGCACATGACATGTACTCCTAGTATCCTTTCAGATGTTGTCATTTTTGAGGAAAATATCTATCTAGGAGATACCTCTATTAGTAGATTTGAAATTTGTTGCAATGTTAAGTTTTCAAATGGTGTAATTAAAGATGTCTCGTATCTTCTAGAAAGGAACGATAAGAATATTGTTCCAAGCCGCCATATTAGATGTAATAGAACACCACATTAAATTTTCAAAAGAGAAGAGATAAAATACCATATATGGCAATCCATCATAATCCATAATGGTCAATGCATTACAATAAAATGACTTGAATTAATCAATAAGAAAGATGTACATATAGGAGGAGGGAAGTGAAACTACTACCTAAATAAATAGTGAATAACTCCCACTAAATGATAATGGTAGTTAAGTTAACTCTAGAAGACTAGTAAGCTAACTCCACATAACTTGTACACCTAAGCAAGCTAACCCAACAAGTGGAGGCCTATCATAAGTGTAAGCATTATCTTAAAAAATAAATAAAAGGATAAATAATAACTTACACTAACACCCTCCTGTAAGAATAGCTTAGGTGGGAGAAAGAGAAGGTGGGTCTTGGAAACAAGGCCTAATAAGTTACCCACGTATAGTAACTGGGAAAATTGGACACTACAAGCTACCCAAAACCAATAATAACAAAGTAGAGATAGAAAAATCCCACTGCAAGATATCTCAAGAAGATCAGCTCCAAAAAATAATACAATGGTGAATAATTTTGGTGCACATTATGGTCTGAATCCACTTCTCAATCATAGAACTCAAAGAAACTAACACTTGGCTTCACCAGAATATCTCCATGCAAGGATATTGTCGATGGAGTGATGTCGAAAATGAAAAATAAACACCATACATAATTTTATCAACTACTACAAATAGGTGTTCCACAATCCAAGAAAAACCAAGGAAACAAGGCAAGGACATGAGATCCAAATAAATAGGAATGCCAAGATCCAAGAAAATCCAAGGTAACAAGGTAAGGCCATGAAACCCAAAGAATCAATATCATCACATAACAAGGCAAGTACACACATCCCAAAGAATCAGTATCAACACCATACCTTTCCATACTACTGAATGGGTAGAGTGACACCATAGATCTATATGAGTTACCAAAATCAACTACTTGAACACTGAAAAACTAACACTGGGCTTCACCAGAATAGCTCCCCCACAAGAGAGACTGTCAACATGCCAAAAAATAAAAGTGTGGAAAATACAAATATAGAATATCTCAACAAAAAAGAGAGATATAAATGTTAAACACACAAAATTTTAGGATGTCAGGCTCAACCGAAATTGCATCCACAAGTGATTACAACACCCTCCCAAATTTGACACTTTATAATTGAGTACATGTAAATAGTACAATGAGTAATAGTACCTTTAACATTTGAAATATGTGTATAAAAAATGTTGCCAATGCATAGATCTCAAAAAAATATACAATTTCAAAAAAAAAATTACCTTAATCCAAGCTACGGATCAAAAGTTATGAGCTCTAGAAGGTTTTTCTATTAAAATAATTTTTTAATGCTGATATTTTTTTAAAGGTACACATCACACCCAAATGTCAAAAGTGTAAAAGAGTGCATCCACACGATACATTTGCGACCAAAGGATAAAAGTTTGCTACCCAAAAACCTAAAATGTCCAGAGGGTAAATCATTGCGTCCAGAGGGTACACGCTTATATCCAATGGATAAAAGAATGCACCCAGAGGGAACAAATCTACATCCAGTGGATAAAAGATTGAAATCTGTAAAACCAGAAAATACCCATTAGGGTAAAAGAATGCATCTGGAAAGTACACATGCTTATATCCAATGGATAAAAGAATGCACCCATAGGGTACAACTTCTTCCCCTAGCACGAAAATGTAGATAAAAGACTACATTTAAAACACAAATATCTAGAGGGTAAAAAAATGCATCTGGAAGGTACACACTTATATCTAATGCATAAAAGAATGCACCTAGAGGGTATAGATCTATGTCTAGTGGATAAAAGAATGCATACAAAAATATAGATATATAGAGGGTAAAATATTGCATCTAGAAGTTACACGCTTATATCCAACGGATAAAAAAATGCACCCAAAAAGTACAATTTGCGTCCAGTAATACAAACTTTTTGCATCCAAAACCGAAATATCCTTGAGGGTAAAAGAATGCATCCAGAAGGTACACCTTATATCTAAATAAAAAAAGCACCTATAGTACATATCTGCGTCCAGTGGAAAAAACTGCATCCCAAACCAAAAACCCAGAGGGTACAGATCTTCGTCAAGTGGATTTAGTGCATCCAAAAATATGTATGGACCCAGATTGTAAAAGAATGCGTCTAGAAACACCATATCCAACCCTGGATAAAAAATACACCCAATTTGACTCCTCTCAAAACATGGTTCAAGTTTACAGTCGATTCTAGGGTTTTGACACCTTCCAAATCCAATTCTGTAACTCTTGTTTTGCATAAAAATGCATGCTACAAAAAGTGCTAACAAATTCTCCAATACATGAAAAAAATTAAACCCTTACTTGCAAAAAAAAACTTACAGATGGATCTCTACATCATCTATCGCTCTGATACCATGAAATGAATGATAAGAAGATTATTCTAAGTCACGATCTCAGATGATAATAGCAGCACACCACATTAGATTTGCAAAACAGAAGAGCTAAAATATCATATATGGAAATCCATCATAATCCATAATGCTCAATGCATTAGAATAGAATGACCATAGAAATTATTCAATAAGAAAGATGTACATATAGGAGGAGGGAAGTGCAACTACTACCTAAATCAAGTGGTTAATAAACTCCCACTAACTGATACTGGTAGTTAAGTTAACTCCAAAAGACTAGTAAGCTAACTCCACATAACTGAGTAAGCTAACTCAACCACAACTAGTAAGCTAACTCCACACAACTAGTACACCTAAGCAAGCTAACCCAACAAGTGTAGGGCTAACACAAGTGTAAGAATTATCCTAATAAATAAATAAAAGGATAAATAATAACCTACACTAACAACTACCAAACTTTGAATAATGAAATTTATAACAAGGTCTCAGATAACTAAAGCAACAAATGTAAAGTTAGTGATACTAACTAGATAAGTGGTAAATCACTACCATAATTTAAACAAATGTTAGTGCTTCAAACATTCAACTAAACATTGCTCGAATATCTTTGATATTTAATGGTAAAGAGATTGTGATACGTCATTTTTAAACATGATATTTAGCTTTGGCATGAAAACAATCAACAAATTATAACCATTAGATTTGAGAAAGTCCTTGTATTATATTTATACTATGAAATCTTTTTGTTAGAACTTCATAATTAAAGTTATATTACAAAACATACTTAAGGTGAAAGTAATCCCAACATGGTACCAAGTGTAAATATGCTCATTAGTGCCTTTGTCTAAAACATCTTATTTCCTAACTATCTGTATTACATTATAAACGTGATTCCTAAAATACGTGGATGGTGAATATGTAATATTGTTTTAATTTTCCATAACACAAACTATTAGCCAGTGTCCCTAAAATGTTCGTTAGTGTATGCTTAGTGATGATTATTATAGGATGTAAATGTGTCATTATTTCATTAGAATTCTATTCAAGTTAGATAAATTTTTTGTAAATCCAGTTGAAGATGCTTCTAATTTGGAAAGTTGGAAATACATTTCGACTGACAATGGAGGTGAATATCTAAAGAGTTTGATAAGAGAGTCAAATAATTAGGTCATGTGGGATTCAAAAATCCATATAATTATTTCACACTTCAGCATGATTGAATGAGTTATTGTGAGAAAATGTCAATAGATGGAAGTCTGAGAAATATCATATAGGACTACGATACATACTTCCAATGGTACCTATTTCCTATCTTAAATGTGAATGATTAGAAATAAAAATGCTACAATATTCTTGTATACGTGTTACTTAAATATCATTTATAGAGCCTCTGTACTGACTCATCCAACTTATGGAAGGATCACTTCAACCTTATTTCTTTGACCTATAGGAGATTCATACTATGAAGATATCTTTCTGTACATATTTCATGATTTATGAAATGATATGCATACATAATAGTGACCTAAGATTTAAACATCTAAATCCTGGGCATTATTCTTTTAGTTTGTTGGATGATGGCTGTAAAAATAAAGTAGACTTAAAAGATTGTCTCACGCCATTGAAGCAAATATTATTGTAACAACTTGAGATCATGTTGAATGTTTCTTATCAACCTTTCTCTAATGTTTCGTAAATGTCCTACTCTACCAGTCCTGAATAGAGTCGATAATTATTCTATGCTGGAAACATAATTTCAAGTTTGTCACATTAATCCTATATCTTAGATACAGGTCTGAGATTGTGGTTTTGAAGACAAGAGTTCAACCATTAAAAGTGTTTATCTTACTTCCATAAGGTTTTCTATGATATTCTATAGTCATTTTGTTTCTCAGAACCATTCTTAGAAACTAACTCTAAGTTACGAATCATAATTATAATGCCTTGACTAACCCAATTAGGGATGGTAGATACTTAAATCCTTTGAGGACATCCCAGTGCTCACAATGACAAGATGGCTTCACTTGACTTAATAAATTGATAATGTTGACTAACCTTTATTTCAATCGTAGAAAATCCACTCCAACCTCAGAGCAAGTAGTCCCTTCTCCTTCCAAAATGAAACACTATTTTAGTGGCGGCTATGACAGTGGTTGGTTGCAAAATTAGCAAACAGTAGACTCAATATGCATCCTAGATAGGACCCCTTTGTAATTTATGAAAAGTAAAATACCTTGTAGCTCATGGTTTATCGTAGAAACTTGGAACACAATATTTTGATACAAATCAATCACTCTTTATAAACTTAACCTAATGTAAGCAGTTCTACTTGCAATTGAGTCTTACCTAAGTATCATTTGCTTTGGTTTACTTCTTCACCAAACGTGATGCAAAATGAATTGTCTTCTTAAATGGCACTTACAAGAATAGAATCCTATGTGATTCATGCTAATCTTGTTTTAAGAACCTATGTACATGAACTTTTGTCTCCTACAAGCTTAAAAAGTAATTTTGCATTGTCAATTTGTAAGCTCCTAGATAGGATTCCATGCTAATTCTTAATAGGATTTCATATGCGCTCATTTATACTTAGTATTTTCATAATTTTGATTGGATAATAATGATTATATTATAAATTAAGTATAAATGATCAACAATGCATATTATCTTGCAGTTTTCATTTATGTAATGATGAATCTTTGTGCAACACCGTTTACTTAATTATGTGTGATCAAAAAATTTTTTTTAGAAATGGCACTAGATACGAACATCTAGACTTAATTCAATGTTGCTTGAATATCTACATGGCATTGTATGTATTATTGAATATCATTTTCCTGTGAATTAGATTTCAAAAATCATAAGTTCTCCATTGTATGCTACCCCCTTAATCTTTGTATGCAAACTATGAATGGTTTATTGTGTTTAACATGATGTGAAACAAAACAATTGTAGCTGTTGTGTTGATGTTTTTGGTGTGTACAGTGTCAATAGCCGTGTAATTGTCACAAATTGTGTTAAATTTGATGTTTTATGTGTGCTACATCATGTAGTTAACTAGTTACCTAGTATAAATAGCATGACCTTTATAGAAACCTTAGATGTGTATGTGTGTGTGTGTAGGATTGTTGTGTAATGTGTGTGTGCAAAAACCTTATGATGTGTCATGTGTGAAAATGCGTGCGTGCGTAAGCATGTTGTGATCATATTTAAGGGATCATTAAATTCCAATGGTTTTCCATCTTATTCTTGGCTTGACACATAATGTCTATAATACTTTTTGGTTCTTGAAATAACATTTTGAATGTATTGATCTTATGATAGCAAAGTATACTATTTAAGGATGAACTTTTCAAGTTCCGAACATAAGATATCATCTTTTAGTTTTTCTAAATTTTGTACACCTTCAACTTGTCCATTTATTCTATTGAGGAAGATATAAAATTTTGCAATGCAAAATAAGCTTGGATTTTTCTAAATTAATGTGTGATGATATGCGTGATACATTGTGTTAAGGGAACTTATATACTCTTACTATCCTTGCTACGTTCGAGTCAGTGCTACATTTATCTTGCAAACCATCATCAGTTCAGAGCATTGCAAAGGACCAAGAATATTGAAGTTCAGATGTATTTTATTCAATAAAAAGGCATAGATGGTGATAGAGAAATTATCAATTTCTAATTCTTACTGTTGATGAAGTTACAAACTTTCTCCTGGAGAAACTCCACAACCCAAAAAATGTTGTAAATTTAAATCAAGTTTCATACTTTATGAAATTAGTCCTGATAAGAAAATTAATTGGTAATAACCTGTGTATGACGATGTAAAAAATTAGGTGTATGTTACAAACGTCCAATACTTCCTCCATTTTTTAATAATTACAATGTGTCACTATAAGTTTAGTTTTTTGTAGATCCCAATGACAACTTTAGTTATGGGTATGCCTTGGTTTATGAAAAGTGGGATTTACAAAATCTGAGTGCTCTTTCGGGATTCCGTACATAAAGCACATGAAACATAGAGAATTTATTTATACTGAAGATCATCTAAGGATCCACTTTGCAGACATGTTGTCTTGAAATGAAAGTTTCTAAGTCGGTGCTTGTATGAATACTTTTGTAGAAAAACATAAAATTGGCATGTCTATTTTTTCTCTTCTCAACTTAACATTAAGGAGGAGTGTTGTGGTGTTAATATCAAGTTGGGATAACCACTTAGACAACCCCTTTTCTTAAATATTATTTTTAATAATTTTAGTTGGTATTTCATGTCCTTGAAAAGAGTGAAGTGGTATAACCACTCACCAATCCTATATAATGAGGATGATCCCTCGTGAGACTGTTTACTAGTGATACTGAATTACACAGTGTTATTAACCATATAGACCATTTGATCTAAGCTCAAGTTACTTATGTGAGTTGTTATACAATGAGGAAGAAGTCTATTATCGTTTATGGTGAGATCGAGGAGTGAAGTGGAAGTGTTTGGTGAAAGTGTGAAAGTATTAATATAAGATAGTGATTTTTAGTGGAATTTTTCACTTTGGGTTTCTCCACTTAAATATGGTGTCTCTTGTCTCATTTACTTTTAGTTCTTTTTATTTACTTTCATTAATGATATGTTAACTATTATATACATATATAAAAATATGGTTAAATTTCTACACATTATAATCTATAATCCTCAGGTGTTTAATTTGTGGATCTATAAATATTCAATTATATCTTCCTACATTTGTTCTAACATGTTCATCTGACTACTCCAAGAACTACCATCATATAACTGTCACAAATGTAGGGGCATTGGTCATACTACTCCGTTGGTACTCAAGGACATCGGTCGAGCCATTCCTCAAGTAGCAGACTTTCAAATGGGGGTTGAACCTTAGACCTCCTCTTAGTAAATTCCCAACTTTACCAATCAGCCAAGAGCCCCATGGTTATAATTTTTTTATGGTAAATGATTTTATCATATTAGACATATGAACTGGATTAGTGGAGGAGCACTTTGTCTAAGTGGGACATGGGAGTGGGCTTAGGTCTTGAATTTCTGTTGAGCATATAAACTATGCAGAATAATTATAGAGCTACATAGGATAAGTAATCATGTGAAGCAACCTAGAATTGACCAGATAACACCCTAGACGCATTCACACATCACTCAACCAAGACTGAGCACTCACCCAAAGCGTGCAAAGGTACCAAGTCCCTCTTTAGGGTTGCTATAGTAGGATGTTAGTGTGATGAAGGAAGAAACTTATAGATCCATAACTATTCCATCATTCTACAATGCATGCTATATTTAGATCTATGAAAGAAATAGCTTAAACAATAATCATGATTGAATCAAGAACATGCAATACTCAATTATACATAGGAATGAAAATCGAATTCATCCAATGTCTTCCATATATTAATAAAAGAGAAGCTCCTTACAAATAATGGTAGTCTATACTGATGCACACACGGATCTGATACAGTAATCTAGTCATATGAACATATCTCTTTATGCTTACATCTTACGCTCTACATATATCTATATATCACTCTTATTTTTTCTCTCAGGTAATTCACTACATATAAATAGGGTGGGAACTTTCCCTTCACCACTTATATATTCGAAAAATAGGCCGCATGCAATTAATAGCCATATACCATTTACAGGAAAAGGCACACATGAAAGTGTGCTATTTATCGACCTCTTACAATTAACTAAAGTGAAAATCCTATTCTTAGCTTGTCTTCATACAAAACAATTTGTTCTGATCCTCTAAAGATATACAATGTGTGGCACACACGTCTCTTCCTTGTTAGTGTGTTATGCATGACATCTTCTAAAAATAGGTCTTCATGTTAAAAATTGGCTAAAACCTGAATGTTGAACTTGCCCTTTGTGCCTGTGTTCTTCCTTTCCATTCATACCCTTAAATCTGGCATGTTTTCACATGTGGAGTTCTTGTGTGAGTTCTATCAAGTGTTCTCTGATCAAAATTACCCCACACTAATCTCATTGTCACCCCAATAATGGTTATCTCCAAAACTAAAGTAAAGAATAGAAGAATGGAAAGAATAAGAAAGAAAAAATGTAGATGAATAAATAAGTTTTATGAGGTAGCCTCCTTTGGATATTACATCTCAGAAAAATATCTCTAAAGTCATTTCTTCTTCGGCTTCTACCACCTTCTTCTTTCATTTTTCTTCTACTATAGTTGCCTTCTTGGGTGCCATTTTTACCTTATAACCGTCTCCTCTTTAAGTCTGTAATTTGTAAATCAAACCATAGCTCAATTGAATCTTGCCTTGGGTAGAAACTTTGTGCCCTAACTCCTCTATTTCACCTTGCTTCACTCAAACCATTCACCACCAGGGACACAAGCTTATTTTCACATAGATCTATTCATCACAATTGGTTTCCCACCTTTTGCACCTTAACCTAATCAGTCTGCTCTTTACACTTAGATCTTTCCTTAAATACTCTTAGTCGTAATGATAAAAATGAATTTACATCCCATCCTTATATAGTTTTTAAAAATTTTATGCATTTATTTCTCGTTCACCAACCAAAATACTCTCATTCATTGACCAAACTCATTCATTCTGCATGGTACATCTTTGTACCCTAGCTATAACCTTTTAGCACGCCTTCCTACCCTCTCGTCACAGAATTCTCTTTAATGCGCGCCCTTGTGCCTGAGTACCTCATCACTGTACCTTCTCCTTGTAATTATCATGGCCTTTTCTTACCTTGTGTTATATTTTCCTTTCATTCATCTCCATCCTTGGTCACTTTTGAGAAGTAATCTTCTTTTGACTTAAAGCACACCCATAGCAGCTTATTCTTTTCACCTTTCAATTCCCGCAGTCTTTTACTTGGATAACTACAACCACCCCACACTAAAAGTATGTGCATTCCTCTGTGCATAAAAATCTTCACATAGTAATTAGCTTCATGCGTGTAAGCATGCTTATTACATAAGAACAACAAATAATTTGACAAAGAATAACATTAATGAAGGAAATACATTAACGAAATACAAAATTGAAAACCTAATCTAAATGGAAATATTGCCTTATTAAAAACACCAAGAAGACTTATTTATACTAGGGATTCAACCTACTCCCGTTAAAATAAATGGGTAGCCATGTTCCATTAAGCACTTCTAACTTAAAAGCACTTCATTCAAGTATGTGAGTGATGACATATGGCCCTAACCTATGTACTTTGAACTTGCCTAGATGGCACAAGAACTTAAAGTCATAAAGAAGTACCATTTTTTCAATCTCAAAATTCTTATCCCTAATGTTTCTGTCATGCCATGCTTTCTTCCTTTCCTTTTCCTACTTCTAACTCCATCGTGTTATGGCTCATTTCTCATCTAGTTGAATCATCTTCTAAATACGCTCTTCTAAAGAGTTCTCATTAGTTAGACCTATAACACACGTAATGTGCAAAGAAGGTAACATAAATTCTATAGGGAGAAAAATTTTTGTGCCAAACACCAACTGAAATGGTGTGGCTTTGTTTAATATCTTATAAGTTGTTCTCTATGCCCAAATAAGAGCTAAAACTTTTTCCTCCCAATCCTTTCTTCCAACATCCCAAATTCTAGTCAATGTCTGGCTGAAAATCTTGTTGAAATCCTCAGTAGTTCCATTTTCTTAAGGGTTGTAAGTTGTAGTCTTATGGTGGGAAACCATAAACTCGTCTAATAGGATCCTTATGGTTAACTTTTCAAGCTTAAAGGACATCCATATCCTGTAATAACATTCTCCCATAGAAACCTAGTTGCTGTAGCCACTGTACAGTCCTTCGTAGGTGCTGCTTCTACCCACCATGTGAGATACTATGTGCAAGTAATGACATAGCACAATCCAATCCTACGCGTGGCTAGTGAAATAAGTCCTACAAAATCAATGGCCCATTTCTCAAATGGTTTTGCACTGATAATAGGTCTTAGTGGCATTTCATCTCTTTGTCCTAGTTTTCCTAGGTGCTGACAATGATGACACGCTTTACAATATTCTTTACAATCTTTATACAATGTCTCCCACTATAATCCAGCAAGTAGGATCTTCTGGGTAATCATATCACTTGTATAGTGACATCCTTTAATACCACCATGGGCTTCTTCCATAATATCCTTGCACTCATGCTCTAATACAGAACGGTGTGATAATTCATCTCTGCCTAACTTGTAGAGGTCACTACTGATCAACATAAATGGTGTCGTGCGTATAGCAAGATGCTTCTTTTCTAATTCCTTCATTCCTTCTAATGCTACACTAGTCTAAATAAAGACAACAATGTATTCTAATATGATGGTTTGCATTGTAGCCAATATAACTGTGCATATGGCATGGTTTCTTCAATTCTCTATGTTTCCTTTCCTGAGTTAATTCTAGGTAAGTGGTCTAGTCCAGATTTACTTTTCCCTAGCTTCACCACAACTGTGAAATCAAAATCTTAAAATAAGAGTTCCCATCTGCATATACGCCCCTGCAAGACAGTCTTGTTTACCAAGTATTTCAATGCCATGTGATATGTATAGAATAAAAATGGTGTAGCTAGTAAATATTGTCAAAACTTGTGCAATGCATAGATCATTGACAAAGCTTCGCACTCTGTAGTTGTATAGTTCTATTAAGCAGGAGTCAGCTTCCTACTAGCAAAGCAGATAGGATGATCAACAATGCCTTCTCTAGGTTAAGCTAATATTATGCCAATGGCCATGCCAAAAGCATCCACATGTACATGAAATGGTTTGTCCCATGAAGGAAAATGTAGGATAGGCGCAATAGTAATTTTCTCTTTCAAAGTTTCAAATGCATGCTGTTGTGATTCTCCCCAATAAAATGTACCTTTTCCTTTCAGTAAATCCTCTAAAGGTGTGGAAATTTTTCCATATCCCTTTATGATTTTTCTATAATATCCTATGTGACCTAAAACTCCACGCACCTCACTCTAGCTGGTAGCCACTTCTAACCCTAAAATGACTACAACCTTAGCTTGTTTAAGAAGAAATCCCTCCTTACAGATTATGTGTCCCAATAGTATTCCAAATGGTGTAGAAAATATGCACTACTTGATGTTCAAAGAGATACTCAATTGTCTGCACCATTCAAACATTAAACACAAATTTTCATAGTGATCCTTAACAAGCCCATATATTATCCAATCATGAAGGTATATTTATAAGAAGTCATGAATAAAATATTTGAATGCATGAACAACTATGCGCAAGGATACAAGAGGCACATTTTTCAATCCAAAAGGCATCACAGTATAGGAAAAACTACCCCATTCGGTAGTAAAAGTTGTCTTTTCTTGATCCTCATGAGCAATCCTAACCTAATGATACCCATAAAACCCATTTGTGAAGGAATATATTTCACACCCTGCAACTCCTAGTATTTCCTCAGTAAATGGTGTAGGGAATGGATTTGTTACACATGAAGCATTCAGCTCCCTGTATTCCACACATATTGTAATTCATTCATCCTTCTTGATACTGATCACAATTGGACTAACCCATTATGACCCATCAAAGGGCTTGATCATTCAATATTTCAACATGTTATCAATTTCTTCTATTACCTTTTCATGCAAATTATGATTCATTATGTAATGTCTCTTTCGCACTGGATGCATACCTTCTTTAAGTTTTATCTTAATTTCCAAAAGTGATTCATGCATGCCTTTAAGTTCATTATACCCTCAAGGGAATAAGTCCTTATAATCCTGTAGTAACTCAATCATCTTTTCCACTTCCAACTCAGACCAATAGTCTCCAATTATTACCTTCTTTGGATTAGCCTTTGAACCTATATTCACCTTCTTTGTCTTCATGGGTTCATGATAGGTATGTGTATCCTTATATGCACTATCCAAGACCTTGCACACCCCTTGTGAATGTTCAATATCAAGGTTCTCAACTTCCTCATCAATCACGATGTAAACCATCTTTCCTTTCTCTTTCTCAAGGTAGGCGCATTCAAGTAGTATGGAGTCTATTTCTTCTTACTTTTCAAAACACACCTCGGAATTTGTCTCACCAAATAATTTTTGAATATGATATTTTGACTTTGCACTATCTCCCATAGTTAATCGCTTGACAAATTTTAATTCTTATTCTACTGGAGGTTTAGTCGAGAAGAATTCAAACATCTGGAGCATTCCTGCAATCAAATTATGCCAATTCCCAGTCTCTCAATGTAGTTTGGCATATGCATAACACGTAAATGTGCATCCTTGTAGAGTGGAATACAATTAATGCACCCAAAGTGAAGGTGGTAATGCTTCCTGTCCTATTGTTAACAGTCTCTCACATTGTTGAATGTGGTGTTGAACAATTTGATCACCATTATAAGTGCAAATTTTTGTAGGTGAATTGCTTCTTACAAACTTGATAGATAAGGTGATTATGATCTCCTTCTAATCCATAAGATTATCTCTATCAAATACCCACCATCGCGTTGTTGTCCCATGTAAGACATATGCTAACATGTCTCTTCTCCTGACCTCGACTATCCATTGTGCCTCCATGGATTATAAGAATACAGGAATATTTTATGCTCCTATATACCAAGGCACTGCACTACCTATCCGTCGAACAGAACGAATTCCATTCTTGTGTGCAACCGTGCTTTTTACCTTGCATCCTACTAGTTCATATGTACTATGAGTCCAATTCTCACAAGCAATACTCATAGCATCACTAATAGAGTGAGAATCCTCCCACTGTAGGATGCCTTCCTTTGATGGCTCATTGACCTCTTTGTCTTGAATAGCATGTACATAGATTCTATTTAATTCCTCCTCACTTAGAGGCTCAACATACGGTGTAGACTTCTCATCTGTCAAAGGTATCACAACACTTTCCTCTTTGTTCTCAAAGATTATATACTCCTTATTGAATCTCAAGTCAACATTATTCACATAACACTAAGGGATTCCAAGCAAGCATGGAAATATGTCTACTTTTGCAAGTGCTAATACCTCAAAATCCCTAGTAAATTTGGCCCCTTGTATGGTTATAGATGCATCTTTCAAAACTCCTATGGGGGTGGCTTTAGTATGGTTTTCTATAAAAATCACATTAAATGATGGTTGTAATGGAGGCCTGCCCATTTGTACGCATACATATAATGTTAGCACATTTACTTCTGCACCTATATCAATCAATATGTTGCTCAGTAGCCATTTATCCACAACAACATATAGAGTAATTTCCTTGTCATACTCAATGCTATCAGGGGGAAGATTCACATGAAGGATCTATCATCTGGTCTTAGTACTTATGTGTGGAGTGTTCCCTTTTAACCAAATTCCTAATAGTGGAATGAGTTTCTCTTGGCACAACATTTTACACACTTCTCTCAGGTCATTGATATCAATTTGGATTATCTTTGATGCTTTCTTCTACTCCTTTAAGTATTGTATCTCACCCTGAATATTCCTTAGCACTTCCATGGTATCTTGGTAAACTTCCTTCTGATGAGTAGTATCTTATTACCTTACATGAAAAACCTCCTCCTTGGTGATTGTATGCTTCTGGTGTAATGCCTCTCTTGTGCGCACCAGTTCAGCTCATGTAGTAATATTCACTATAAATGCCTCAGGTCATGGTGTTATCTTGGGCATCCACTAATCTTTGACCACGTGTTGGATTCTAACCATCCCGATACATTTGTTTTCCTACTTATGCTATTTACTAAAATGTCCATATAAGTCCGGGCACTCCTCACAGCTATGATTCCTTTTACAGAAAGAACGTGTAAAATTCTGGGGACATTCGTGCCTATAGTGGTTAGGAGATCTACACATATAACATGTTCCATGAGGGAACTCACCTCTTCTCCACTACGGCCTCATCCTCCATATCCACCACGATATCCACATCCTCTTATATGACCTCCTTTAAAATGACCCTCATTCGTATCATAACGAGGTTGATTATGATCCTGATCCTAGTTCTCATTCTTACCTTTAGAATTATCTAGTACACTTGTCTGTCATACCCCAATTTTTATAGCATCATAGATCTGACCAATCAATCGAAAATCCTCATTATCATTGGTCGTGGACCTACAAATTTTGTAAAATCATGATACATTCTTCCTTATTGCACACTGTAACAAAGGATAGTGGCTAACATCATGATTCAAATGAAAAATTTCATAGTCTAACAACAATGAATGTATAGATCTAGGAGGGCAACAATCCTTAGTGTGACCTTCTACTTCATAATCGGTACACTAGATCTTTAAGTGCGTTTCATGATCTAAATTTTCTGATAACGTTTCTAGTTGTTTTGCCATGGCTGCAATCTGTGCCTCTAAGAATGGAATAACATGTAGGGCTTCCTCTAATGCTTCATATGGGTCAATGCATGTCTCATGATACAATGATCTTATAAATGGTGTAATAAATCCTCCAACAAACCATTGTGTATGTTGGTTGGCATGAATATCATAAGACAACCTAGATAGAAGTGTCTTAAAATGGGCATCATACTCATGTACACTCTCAGTAGTGCCTTGTTTGATATCTTTAAGCACATTGATACTCATTTACTCAAACTCCAGGATGTAGAACTCTTTTAAGAAATCATCCTTCAATACTGCATAATCCATGCAACTTTGATTAGGCACAAACTTCCTATACCAGCTGTGTGTACTTCCCTATAATGTAGTATCAAATTGACTTACCTTGCACTCAAAATCAATGATCCCTTTCATGTGCCACAATATTTCACACATGTGGACATGCTCAGTAGCATCCTCTATGCCTCTATACATTGGAAGGTGAGGAGACATCTCCATATAGATATTTTGTGGTTGATGCGGGCCTTGACCACCTAATCTAGAATGTCCTGTGTTTCCTCAGCCTCCAAAACCACTAGATCCACCAGAACTAGAACCACCTATACCTCCTGATCCTCCACCTGTAGTAGGAATATGACCTGTATATGTACTCCCCTATTCTCCAACAATAGTACTTTACTGAATGCCTATAGTTTGTGAGGTAGTTCCACTTTAAGAGGTGAATCCAACATTTTGTGTGCTCATGTTCTATGAGGATGATGTGCCTACAAATGTTCCTCCAAATAATATTGAATTCGTCTAACCTACCATTAATGTACTTACTCCTTGACTTACTCCTACTCTCCTACTTCCCAATTTAGCTTGTTGGTTACTTGTCATACTAGATACGAGAAAGCCAAGTACAAGGGTTAGCTCACCAGGTGGATTAAGATGCGCACTCGTGCCCCAAGTAGTATTTTTTGGCACACTTTTGTGTGAAGCCAATCTATCATGCTTTCCAAGATGAGGGAGTTCCTGATGATGTGGCTTCACGTCTTCTACATGAGCTTCAAATCCTTCACAAGACATCTCTCTCCTCAACAAAATACTTTCTGAAACAGTACGCTACTTCTCTATTTCCATCTCACACACCTCATTATACTTAATCCACATTTCCTCTCTCTTCATTTCTACCGCTAGGTCTGCCATCTTTCACCCCACCTAGTCTTGCCCTCATGTGTGGTGAAGTTAAGTTAGCCATCGTTTTACTCTATAGGTTCAAAGTTATAATCAAGATCTTGATCAGCAGTGGAATACCTTGTAGATATGCTCCTCTAGGATAACACAAAAATAGGAATTTATCTACCTCTGGGAAATAATACATCGAAATTGAATATTCTAGAGTATAACTATTTAGAACACCACAAAACCACATATCCATAGAACAAGTCCAGATCAGATCAACATCATAAATGGCCTAAAATTCTTCCTGTGTCCAAAAAAGTGTGTGATACCTCCAATCCTACTTAGATGCATAAGCAATCAACCACTCATATAATTCTACTAGAAATATGGCAAAAAAGCTCTTATATAAGCTTTCATATAGAGTCTGTTCTACCCAAGTGTGTGCATTAAACTCAAATCCACTGCTAAACCACCATGCATATTCCTCCTCTAGATCATGTATCCATTACTCAATACTTGCTAGGGTTAACCGGTACGTCTTCATCACAAACCATCCTGAAAACAACTGATAAAGATGTCCCGGAAATGGAACTAGTGATACATCCTAGAATTTACTAGATAACACCCTAGACACATTGGCACATCACTCAACATAGATTAAGCACTCACCGAAAGAACACAAAGTTACTAGGTCCCTCTTTAGGGTTGCTGTAGTAGGATGTTATCATGATGAAGAAAGAAACATATAGATCCATAACTAATCCATCATTCTACAATGCATGCTATATTCAGATCTATGAAAGAAAAAGCTTAAAAAATAATCATGATTAAATCAATAACATGCACTACTTAATTATACACAGGAATCACGCTTAGATTCATACAATATCTTCCATCTATTAATAACATAGAAGCTCCTTACAAATAATGGCAATCTATACTGATGCACGCATGGATATGATACAATAATCTAGTCATATGCACATATCTCTTTATGCTCACCTCTTACACTCTGCATATATCTATATATCTCTCTTATTTTTCTCTCAAGTAATTCACTACATATATATAGGGTGGGGAATTTCCCTTCACCGCTTATCTATTCCAAAAATAGGTCGCATGCTATTAATAGCCACACACCATTTACAGGCATAGCCACACATGCAGGTGTGCTATCTATAGACCTCTTACAATTAACTTAAGTGATAATGCTATTCTTAGCTTATCTCCACGCAAAACAATTTGATCAGATCCTCTAAAGATAGACAATGTGTGCCATGCACGTCTCTGGCTCGTTGGTATGTTGCGCACACCATCTTCTAAAAATAGGTCTTCATGATCAAAATTGGCTAAGTCCTAAATGTTGAACTCGCCCTCCACGCGTGGGTTCTTCATGTCCATTCGCACCCTTAAACTTGTCTTGTTTTCACGTGTAGACTTCTTGTGTGTGTTCTATCAAGTGTTCTTTGATAAACGTCAGGAAAAAATTCAATACTCTCCATATATAAAATGTACAATAGATAAGATATTATACAGCCAAGGATATAGAAAAACAAATCCCTAGTAAATAGGAACGTATACACTGGAATAGCCACAGGTAACGTAATAACAAACTAAATTTTTATAACCATATAACAATTATGTGAGCACAATAATAATTTCCTAACATTCCCCCCCTTAATGCAAACATGGGGAAAAACTGATTTGTACTACAATGTGCCACTACATAGCCTGCTCATGATCTAGATGGTTTTAAGGACAATACTAAAAACCCCTAGATGGTTTTTCCAATGGTTAACAAACATCCACACAACAGATTGTTTTTTAGTATAGTACCAACAAACTCTGGTTATTTTTTCTAGTAGATAACTAACAACCATAATATCATGACGTTGCAATAGTATCATCAACTCTCATCACTATCTCACTGCAAGGAATAACATAGGAAAATATACATAATGTTATTGCTCATACACACAATCTAAAAACTGGAAATGGAAGATTGGATAATCTTCCCCCCCTCAATGTGATATTTCCACTTATTCAAACAAGAACACTACACAACAAGAACACTCCACACACAACTGCAAGAACTGAAAATCAAATACTGAAAGAAAAATACACACCACAAACTATCACCACAACTTCATGCATCCCCATCGTTGGTGACTAATGAGAGGTTGTTGATTGACCTCCAGCCTTCATTGCCTCCATCCTCTAGTATGTTTTACTTAGTAGAGAAAATATTTAGAATTATCACTATTGTCTTCAACTATTTTTTATTCCTCATAATTAGATTCATCATCTATACCCATATTTGATTCATTCATTTTGATTATTCCATTTAGAAGATCACGAGCTCAGATTTTACAAAATGGAGCTTTATGCCCCTTTTTCTCGCAGTAAAAACATGTAATTTTATCCTTATTTTTGGAGAAATTCTCGTACTTCTTTTTTAAGTACAATGCAATTTCTTTTTCTACATTTTCTTTAGTCCTTTTTTCTTGGCTAGAAGGGCTGATATCATATCTTCAAATGATTATAAAGAACTTTTTCCAAGATTGAAAACAACATTGTTATATTTAGAAGACAAACTATTTAAAAATATTTATTTTGCATCTTCATCATCAACCGAAGCTTTGACTTCTGCTAATTTTCTAGTGAGAGCCTGCAATCTTTAATATGACTAGACATGGTGACCCCATCATTCATTTTAAATCTAAACAACTGGATTTTTATAGAAAACTTGACATTAATTACTTTTGCTCCAAATAACTTATTTAAGTTTTCCCACATTTCATGGGATGATTTATCAAGATCAACATAATGTAAATCGGAATTTGAAAGAGCTAAACAAATAATGGCTTTAGATTTATCATCCCTACTCTCCCATTCTACTAATTTAGTTGGATCTGTTGGTGTTTTTTCTTGTCCATTTACGATCCTTCATTAACTGCATTCGAATTTTTACCTTCCAAGAGTGGAAATTGAGACTAGTAAATTTTTTTATTGGTACATCCATTTTTTGTTTGAACCAAAAAAAACTTTTCCATAAATAAGCCACCTATTATTCACCTAAACACAAGTCTATACTAATGACACTTTTAATGACAAATCATAAAGACTATTTGACAACAGAAAATGAAAATGTGGACATGAGTATACGAGGATATAAAATAGACATATTATACAAGTGAAAATGATAACTACATGAATGACATCTCAAGACTTAAATTTTTGATAATGAATAGTTGTATAAAGACAAAGACAAGGTTTGCATAGCCAAGTCGAATTTAGAGAATATAAATATATCCTTGGACAAACTGGTATTTTTGAACTATAAAACTCATACTTTGAGATCATATAAAATATAAAATAATACCTTTATATTCAAAGACTAATATAGATAAAATTTTAATACAAAACAATTGGAATGTAAACAAAAATGAAAAGACTCGCATATCAAAAAAGAGACATTTGGTTTAACTACATTGATAAACCATAGCCTAATGAATATATGTAATGCTGAATAGAAGTAGGGAGAAAAAATATGTAATGCTTATATGAAAGATAATTAATGAACTCACCCCATCTGTGACAGAGGTGAGAATAAGAAAATAATAATGTAAGATACATAGTCCAATGTAAGAGCAGAGAACACAAATATCCTTAACATTATCCAGATGCATTGCCAATGTTCAGACTATAGTATTCGCTGAGTGAGAAGATATGTCGACACAAGTTCTAACCTTGAATTTACCTTTAACATAATAACAGAAGATGTCTATTACAGATTATTGCACATGGCGTGCATCTCAATCAAGGAAAAGAACAAACTTCATATTGATATTCCAATGACGTGGTGCTCACAACATAGATCAATGTAATGATGCAACACGTTCTCTTAGAGTTTTACGTGTGACAAATATTATATTATATGATTTTCCTTGCATACAAATTAACAAGGAAAATTTGTAGAAAAGGATCAGTTCACAAAACAATCATAGAAACAGACTCCCATTATTGGATTCATTCGCTCCGATAGCAAATATAAACTATGCACTAGAATTACAAAGCTACATAGGATAAGTAATCAGGAAGATATTCAATATTCTCCATATATAAAATGCACAATAGATAGGCTATTATATAGTCAAGGATATAGCAAAACAACTCCCTAGTAAACAGGAACGTATACCCCGGAATAGTCACGGGTAACGTAATAACAAACTAAATTGTTATAACCATATAACAATTATGTGAGCACAATAATAATTTCCTAACAGATAGAATCATATTTGGAGCACCCCGCTATATTCTGCTTAGTCCATATGGATTATTTCCATCCTACCTCAAGGTGTCCCCATGGACACTTATTGAAATAATCCAATTAACTAAGTGGGAATGGAACCGGGGTTAATGATTACAAACTACTTGCAACTCCTCAATTTTTTTATTAGATAAGGTAATAAAGCATATTTTGAAGGGATTGGGAACCCTATAAAAAATGAAAGATTAGCATCAAGGCGCAAAGGTCAAACATTAAGGGATAAGTCCCATCTTGGCCTAAGATGAAAGAAACAGAAAAACTAGAACCCCAAAGAAGGAAGTGCCAAAAAGAGAAAGGGCCCCAAGAAATAGGTAAGTCAAAGAGACTTGGCCAACAATAAAGAGAAAGCCTAACTACCATGATTATTCCCTCTTTGATATCTAAGGCTCATCTTAGTAGGATAACTACCAATTTTTCTTCTCTTTTTATAGTTCACCATCTTTCAACCATCACCCTCATTAGGATTCAAATGATCATCAGGGTGGAGTGGTAGCCAAATTTTAAGAACCTCCTTAGTTTTAGGATTTTGATTCTACTTAGGACTAGGAGAATGGGGTGAAGAGGCACAAACCTTATATGCCATATGATTTGAAATCTTAGCCAAAAAAGTGAGATAGGGGGCATCCTCACTAAACTTCTATTTGTTATCCTTAAGACTAAATAATAAATTTTTAGTATCATTGTCCTCATGTTCGTAGCTAACAAGATTATATGGATTAAAATCCTTTCACAAAGAAACCCATTCTTTAATATATATTTTTAACCATGTGACAATAAGAAGCCATATTTCCTTGAGAAAAAAAA
The DNA here is from genome assembly GCA_019776745.2 of Taxus chinensis. Lineage (NCBI taxonomy): Eukaryota > Viridiplantae > Streptophyta > Pinopsida > Cupressales > Taxaceae > Taxus > Taxus chinensis. The sequence continues at coordinate 187,333,772 of CM034147.1, forward strand.
TGTTCTGTATCTAAAAGGAAACCCGACATAATATAAATTTTGTGTCCATATTGAATCCTTCACATTGAGTTCCATAGTAGCCAGGAATTCAGAATTCATGTCCATATCCACAAGTATGCATGCATAAGTGGTGCGATTGAAAGAATAGATTTTGGGGTTAGTACCTAAGAATTTACCCAACGCATTTCCCATAGCTCTGAAGCAATATTCATGCAAGAAGTTCAAGGGAATGAAGGTAGCGTTATCTTTACTATTCTTGTATTCAATGTTTTAGTAGAGGGATTAAAGTGAAGAAACCATGGCTTCATGAGAAGGAGATGCGACTAGAATTCCCAAATTTTCCCATAAATTATCTCCTTATTAGAGGAACTATAAAAAAATACTACAAAAATTCCATGGGAAGAGGGATAAATATTAACTTTACCTTCAACGAGAGGGTGTCATTGTTCATGGATTCACTTGTGCAGATAAGGGATCCCAAGTCATCCACTATTAAACAAATGCTTGTAAACAAAAATTACTTCTTACTATCTTTTTCGTGTCAATCACTCTTCCCTTCTTGGCACCAAAAAAAAACATACTTTGATACCACCTAATAGAACAAAGGGATGAGAAAAACTAGGAAAACACCATAGTTAGTTTAATAATCACAAAAACATGTAATTCATCTCTAGGATTCTCAATTCCCAAACAATGCAAAATCCCAAAAATCAAGGATATGTGGATTTAGAGGCTAAAATAATTGTGTAGATCCTTCAAAATATCTATTCTTAATTATAATTTCCATCAATAACATTCATTAAAACTTTAATCCTTTATTTGCATCATTTTTACTCTCATGCTCAAAATTAAGCTTCTAGTCCTCAAAATACACAAACCTTGTTTTATAGCATTGTACACAAACATTCACCATGCATTGAAAACATTTTATCTACCCCTTTTTCCCATGTAGCTCCTCAAATTTTTTTAAATCCAAACTTTATTTCTATAACCTTTTATGACTAATAAACCATCCACAATTACATCGAAAGTCTTCCATGCTTGCTTCCAAGAAAACCATGTTGGTTGAAAACTATGGAATTTCAAGATGAAAGAAAAACACTTCTAGATACCCAATATTTATTTTGAATTTTATGGAAAGAAAAATTTTTGGCTGGAAAAATTGGTAGGTTTCTGCCAATGCTTTGAGACTGTAGGTCCCTCTGTTTTAATGATGCATATATATTTATTATGCATGATGGAAATGAAATTCAGGATTGGCATAGATTGCAAAAATCCAACAAAAAAAACTCCATTTAAACTACGGAAAATACTGTAATTTCTTGCAAGGGATGAATTTGTTGAGAAGGTGGGAAATGGATTGGGAAATAGAAAGGGGGATTAATATTGTAGGTAAAAAATAAGATTTCTGTAAAGGTTAATCATAATCTTTCATCACACAAAACCAGAAAGAAAAAAAAATGATACTAACACCAAGACGAGATAGAATTATGAACACAATATCATTAAATCCCTAATAAAAAAAATCAAGAAAATCCTTTCTTCTTCATTGATACTTTAGCAAAGATGTACCAAGATGAGAATATAAGAACATTTGAGGAAGGAGAATCGAGGAAGTTTTCTATTGCTTTTAATTTTTACAAGTATTTATCTATTTTTGAGCATACATAATTGACAACCCTTAAGAATGAGGGTGCATTTACAATTTAAAGAAATAATATCCACGTACCAACCATGGGAATTTTCATTTTCCTCTTACAACATAAAAATTTTCATATTCCTAAGAAAAATTTAAGTCACATTTTATCATCTAAGAGTGACTTATTACATTACAAACTACTGTCACATTTAAACAAAAAAGACAAAATAGGAATAAGAAAAAATGAAAAGTGGAACACCCAATGAAGAAATAGAACATAAAGAGAGAGAGAGAGAGAGAGAGAGAGAGAGATAATTAAGCTAATGAATATTCCACCCTCATTGATTCTACCTCAATGCCCGATTGATTATTTCCGAAATACACTAGAAAAATTTGCAATCCTTTAAACTCTTTACTGTACTAGGCCACCATAAGTGCAAGTTTGTCCACTTGAGGAATGCAGACATAACTCAGGGACTCAAGTAAATCATATGAGATATCATTATTGTTCTTGATTTTAGCAAACCATTAATGATGCTTCTCTGCAATGTTTGAAATTGTGGCTCTGATCTCCAAAAGAGAGTCCAAAATATCTTCATTGAAAGAAAAGGGGTCCCCAACCTTTTTCTATACATACTCCTCAAATGGTTTCAATAAATCATCTATAGAAGTTCTCTCATCAATGGTGGGCACTCATATATTTTACATTCTAATGTTGACATTGTCTTGTATCTTGAAGGAAATATCCTCATTTGAGTCCAACTCATCAATAACCTAATTCATCATTTCATATCGAGAGGAAAGGGGCCTCTCCCACACATGTGAAAAGTTATCAAATGGATAATTAAAAAATTTCCTATTTACCAACACCTGGGAATGAGCATTTCCCATCTCCATCACCAGTCGATGAACTTGGTACCATATATTATTTTTCCTTTTCCAATCCTTCCCTTGTCATCCAAAGTTTTGAGGAAATAATGCATTGTTGCATGGTAAAATTATATTATTATATACAACGTGTTAGGATGTAGGACACACACGAGACCAGTGTGAAGGGGCGTACATATGAAGTATGGGATAACACGAGAAGGTTCACACCTTAGCAGGGTAAATTTTGGAGTTAGCTATTTATTTTAAGTATAGGATAAAAATAGAAGAACTAAGATAGAGTGAGGACAAAGAAATTATTCAGATCCAGAGAAAAGCAATGAGATTTAGTGGTCAAATAATTTCTATTTTTGGATAAAGAGTATGTGGATTGAATATGAAAGGACATACATGGATCAAGCTATTAATAGGATTAAATCACATCTTATTTAAAGGATAGTCTATTATTAGTTATTATATAAGCATGCATATAGTCTATTTTTAGCACGCCTATTATTAGGAGAGTGTATGGGTGGTGAAGGGAAATTCCCCACCATGATATATCTGTTGTATGTTATTGTTTTGGTATCACCTATGATCATTCATGTCTGATTATTGAGAATCTTTGTATGCGATTATAGACTAGTGTTTGATACTTATGCATGTTCCATTGCTGGTTATGGTAGAGTATTCAAGCTATGTTATGTAAGACTTTGTTATAATTTATTATGGAGGATGGATTATGATTATTGATGTATCTGAGTATGGTGAATACATGGTACATTTTATAGTAAATTCTTGTATGATATGTTATGCTTTCTAGTTATATTTGGTTCATGATAAGATGTATGTAATGTTCTATACTTGAATGTTTACTTTGATAATGGATATTATGAATATTTATGCTAACATCTTAACAAGTAAGTCAAAGGAGAGTCCTAGTAGCTTCTGGCACTTTGGGTGAGCATTCACATCTGGATGAATGAGGTGGTAATGCACATAAAAATTGAGTGATAAATAAAAGACTACATTTTGGTTCCCTTGATGGGACCTCTTTTCAATTTTTCTTCCATGATGTTGCATACAAATGGCATATCGATTAACTTTGGAGAGCATTGAAATTTTGGAGGAAGATAAATAAGATAATTTTATGTAGAGGAATAACATTGGACATGATTTCAATGCATGATGGTGGGTGGAAGATAATCTTTATCATGATCTCTATGATACGTTCTTCAATGTATTTCTAGTAGAATTGTATGAGTGGCTGACAACATATGCATTAGGTAAGCATTAGAGTCCAAGGCCGAAGCTTTGGATGCAAGAGGATTACCATACAATTTTTGATGCTGATGTGGATTGGAATAGAGTTATAGACCATTTGTTAGCTAGCGTGTTGCATAATTATACATTTGAGTATGTTATTTCTACTTATTTGTGTTAATAGTAAGTTAAATTCAAATTTTTGTGCAAGCACATAGGATATTATTTATGCGTTATACCTTTTGGGATTCAAATATTGATTATAGAACTAGATTTAGAGATGCTTCTTATGGCAAGGAAAAACCCCCTTCACGCATAGGGCTTGGAGTAGGCGTGGAAAATAATGGCAGACTTGGTAGAAAAAATACAGAGAGTGCAAAAATGACTCAAGTATAATGAAGTGTAGGAGAGGGAAATGCCACATGCACGAGACATTAAGGAGTCACTCATGTTGAGGGGAATGATGGCTCACAAAGTTTTTCAAGCTCTCATGGAGGACAAGGAGCAGTTACATCTAGTACTCCCAACTTTGCGAAACCGTAGAAGAATCCCCGTCACCTTCAGATGAGAGCACGCTAGAGGAAAGAATGAGGACCGTTGGTGTGCATGTTATCCACCTAACCCATTCTTGGTCTTCCAAATTCAGAGGTAGTAATTGTAAAGCAAGATAATACAGGTTAACAATTAAATATGGATAGATATCATTTTGCATTCAATTTAGAAGGGAATCAAGTTAGTAGTGTTCCCATAGTAACACAATAGGCAACAATGTTTTGGATTTCTATTACAGGTTTGATTTTGAGAGAATCATTAGGACATGGTATTGGTGTACAAAAAATTTGGAGAACTTCGGTGGATGTTGTAAACACATAGATAATAGGTGTTTAATTTAGTACTACAACTAGGAAAACTGGGATTTTATCATTTGGTCTGCATGCCATAGTTGGGGGCACAAGGGGATCAAAAGGATCATGGTAGCCACTTATAGGAAATACTTGTGGGAGTTTTAGCTTTGGATCTAGTGGGCAAGGTCCACACCCATAAAAACAACCTCAATAACCACTACAACCACAACAAACACCTCATGTCTACTTGGAGATGTCTCTCCAATTTCCATAATTCATAGGTAATGAAGAAGTAACTGATCATGTGAATAAGTGTGAGATACTATCACGTGCTAAGGGAATCATGACATCTAATAGAAAGAGAAGTCAATTTGTAACAACACTTCAAGGGCATGCACATAACTGCTACAAGAAGTATGATCCACATAAAAATGTGGTGGACTATAATGCTTTGCACACTGCATTTTTGTCTTAATTTCAAATTCCAAAATTTGAACAAAAAAGCATCATTGCACTCAAGGATATCAAGAAGGTTTTATCTGAAATTGTGTGGGATTACGATGCATGCTTTAAGATGTTGTTTTCCAAATTGTATTATGACAGTCATCAAATTTAGCATGCACAGTGGTTTATTGAAGGACCTCTGAATCCATTTCATATTACTTTATCTCATAAGACGTATAATAACCCATGTGAGGATTTGGAAGCATCTATATGTGTTTAGGTGGTTGAAAGTATTGATACTTGAGTGAGCATATTCCTAGAGGTGTAGATTGCATCCATGACGAAGTAATTGGAGAATCTTTCTACTAACTCAACATATGACATGTGCAGTGGTATATGGTGCACTAATTATGAGGTTGAATGATGTAGTAAGGGTAGTTTCCCACACAAGTCAATATGCACATTATTACTAGATTGTGAATTTTTTCACCTAGACCATGATGTCAAGAATTGTCCTCTTTTGTAGTACTTCAAAAGATGGTTTCCATGGACTGTAAGATTTACAAGGCCCATACTAATAACACTGGTGGTTGTAGAATGATCGATCACGTCCATGAAGCCATTAATATGGGAGTACACAAGACTACTATGGGAAGTGGATCGAAGGAATATGGAGGAAAACATAGTGAAGGGTGAAATAATGAGGATAACAAGAATGAAGTATTTCAAGGAGGATATTAAGGCTGAGGTTGTGGTGGTGGTAGAGGAAGATTAGTGAAAGGAACTTATTATATTTGTGGGTCTCCTAATCATTATCACCATGATTTCCTATAAAATATGGCTTTCTCACAGTGTGGGAAGTAACATAATCTAGAGGATTGTCTAGATCTATATGAACACATGAGTAAAAAAAATTACTACAAGGGCATGGGGTTGATCAAGGTACAACACGTGAATATTTAATAGTATATGCCTAAGAAGATTCCTTATCTTGATTTATAGAGAGTTTTTGTTACCACACACATTGAGGTTGTGTGCACACGTGAGCCTTTGAAGGCTAAGATACTCATCACACGAGAGGAAGTGATAATTTCCATGTATCTAGACACATCCTATTAGAAGGAAGTCTATCAGGATACTATGGGAGTTATTAGGGACATTCAAGGAGAAATTCAGTGTCTAACTGAGAAGGCATTTAAGAGAGAATGTGTGAATAATAATTACCTTTTGTACAAGGATTTAGATGACTTAAAAAAATGGGTGTAAGATGTTATGCCAGGAAAATATCATCCCACTACTTAGAGAATGGATACGAGATAAGGTACCACATGTTATAGTTGAGTGCAAGAGGAAGATATTTAAAACAAATATACCACCTCATGATCATGAATTTGACAAGGATATTACACTTGATGTGGTAATTGATGGGTGGTTACTATGCAATATTCGAATAGACATAGGCACAGAGGTGAATGTGTTGACTTTGGATGGATAGAATAAGATGGGAAGACTAACCTTGTAGTCATCTTCAAATGTGTTTTATATGGTAAAAAATACTAGGGCTGTTCATATTTTGGTACTGAAGGATGCATCGATTACTATTCATGGAGCCAAGTTTACTAGAGACTTTGAAGTGTTGGATCTTATTAAAGGAAACAACTTTCTAGCATTACTTATACAGCCTTGTTGTTATCCGAATAATGATGATTTGAACTTTAACAAGAGATACATCAGTTTTTATAAAAAATATGAGAACATGATCATACCTCTACATGATAAGAATCTAGAACCTTATGTTGATCCCTTGAGTTAATATGAGCTTAATAGAATTTATGCTCACATAGTGTGCAACCCATAACATGTGGAACCATCAAATAAATGTGTACTTCAGTGGGAAGAAACACATTTTGTAATTGATACTACTAGTGTTGCTAGGAATAATGGGTGTATGGCACATACAAAATGGTTAGGCATGAGATAAAAATAGAGTTACTTGGATGATTATGTTATGCATGGGGAGAGAAAAGGCACCAAGGTAAACTAGTGAAGGAAATCCTAATACATTTATGTGCGCCATGGAAACTCAGTGATAGAACGAAGGAGATGGAAGAAATAAGTTGGTGTATGCTTTGTCTGAGATAAAAGTGCGTTAATGGGAAACACATAGAGATAGCCTTTTTGATGATAATAAGTGAGTATCACCTTTTCTACTAGGTTTACTCAGAGAAATGTACCTACACAAATATTTGAATATCAAGGGAAGTGTCCGGCCTCTTTCCTCATCCATAATTATGAGAGACTATGTGTAAAAGAGAAGGAGGCATTACCACCATCAATTTAGGTACATAAGTTCTACTCTACATTGCACGGATGCACGCACACATCGTATGTCCATGAAAAACTAAAAAGAGAGACCATGAATTGGTATTAAATGAGTGAATTTATGATTCAAACTTTTATTATTTCTTTACTAAGAATCCAATCCATGAAGCACTACATATCATGAAGCACATCACTTTGCGAGATAGAGAGAAGGCTAAAGAGCTCATGTTATAACTTATTGGTAAACTTGATTCTGAGGCGTTCCCTAATCTTGAGAAGATAGAAGAGGTATGGATGGGTCACTTCTAGAAGGAAAAAGAAAAGGGAAAATTGGTATACATGATTGATGATAAGGAATTTGTGAACCTAGATATTAGCCAAGTTAAAGGTGTGCGCGAGGTGATGTACACTAAAAATGTGAAGTCATGCATGTAAAATTCATCGATGAAGACTAAAAAGGTTAACATTGGTACTGAGGATGATCCCAAGGATGTAATTATTGGTGATTATTGAATAGAGTAAGAAGTAGAAAATATTATTGAATTGTTGTAAAAATTGCATGAATTATTCCCATAGGGTTATCATGAGTTGAAGGGGGTACACCCTTATTTAGTAAAGATGAAGAATATCATAAAAGAATAAAAATTATCGGTTAGGAAGATACCTTACATGATGAATCTTAATATGTGCATCAAGTTTAAGGAACAAATTGATAAGATGCTCAAGTTTGGAATAATTGAGCCTATTAAAGAATATGAATGGGTTAGCCCCATTATAATAAGCATCAATACGGATGTGAGGAAAGGGATTTTTGTGGACTATATCGAACTTAATGTTTTATTTGTAATAGATCCTTTTCCCACCCCTTTCAAAGAGGAAATCCTTGAAGGATTTGTTGGTTGTGAGATATATTCTTTCACAAATGGATTTTTTAGGTTATAATCAGCTGTGCATCATGAAAGAAGATCAAAATAATAAAAATTTCACAACTAAGTGGGGAATATTTTCATATAAATTTATGCTGTTTGGATTGAAAAATGCGCTAACAGTGCTCTCAAAAATTGTTGTGAAGGCCTTTCAAGATTTTATTCACAAGTTCCTGTAGGTGTATTTTGATGACTAAATAGTATACAGTTTAGTTAAGGACCAGTGTGATAATCTGAGGCTCATGTTTGAGAGGTGCAGGAAGTTAAGCATCTCTCTCAACATTAACAAAATCATCTTTTCTACACCTTATGACCCTTTACTTGGGTACATCCTTTACAAGGAAGGATTGTTGGTAGACCCAGCCAATATAGTTATGATCTTGGATTTAGAAGAGTGTACCAATCTAATTGAAGTGTATAAATTTATAGGACACAAGTTTATATAGAAAGTTTATCAAGGGATATGCAAATATTTCCATGCCTCTAGAGGAGTTTCTTAAAGCTAAAGGGAAATTTTATTAGAGTGGCGCAAAATAGTAGACATTTAAAGAATTGAAGGAGAGGCTTACCAATGCACCAATTTGTTGGTTTCCTTCATAGGACAAGTCATTTCATGTTCATGTGGATTCTTATGGTATGGTGATTGGTACAATATTGGTGCAACTAGGTGAAGTAAATTTGGATCATCACATTTTCTTTGCAAGAAATAAGTTGACATCCACAAAGTAGAGTTTCACAACTACTGAGCACAATGCTTTATCTATGATCTAAGTGCTGCATAAGTTCACATATTACTTGTTGTAGATCCCGTTTAGCTGATATAAAAATCATATGGAGCTGAAGTACTTATTCAAAATTCATATGATCTACATGTTGCATAAGTGTTTCGCAAGGGTGCAGGGTAAGTGCAGCAAGTTAGGGGGCCAAAAAGGGGTCATAAGTGGATGTCATATTGAAAATAACAATGAAATCTAAACTTGTAGGGATTATTAGCAATGCATTCACTCAAAATTAGAAAAAATTATAGAAATATGAATCGTAGCATCCAAAGTCTAGTTTCTCAAATACTATTTTTTTTAAAAAGAGACAATTATCTCTATATTAAACACTCCAAATTCAATGACTTGGTTTTTTTAAAATCCTATAAGATTGTAGTCCATTTTCCCATGATTTGGATGAAAAAAAATGATATGTTTTATTCCTTCATAGAAAATTTAGATGTCGTTGTCTATCTTGGGTTAGATTTTATTTTGTATTTTTTCAGCAATATTTTTTTAATGATTTTTTCTATGAAAGTGGTATGAAAATGTAAAGAAAATGGAGCACTTTTTGTTTTCCCACCATACATTCATCAAAAAATATTGAAATATATATATATTTTTTTGAATGTGTATATAATTTTTCCACAGTTATGATAGTATAGGTTTAATGACATTATGACAAGTGAAATAAAAGTTACAATATTTAATGTACACATGAACATTCATGGGAAAAAGTGTCTTAAAGACCTACTATTAGTTAAAATTTATAAAATGATATTTATCATATTCTATTCACCTTAAAATCATTATGTCTACAAACCTAATAGTCTCCCCTATGTGATGGTACCATTTTTATGACATGTTCTTGATTTTTCCACATGGTTCAAGTATGCGGAAGAGCACATTTGATGTTTTGTTCTTTTTGATGTAAAATTCAAGATTTGATGTCCACTTTTTGGTCCCCCAACTTATTGCACTCACCCTAGATTTTCATACGGATACTTTTGTTTCAAGAGATTTACTTCAAATTTGTTGTCAAGATGGGGAAAAGAAATTTTTGGCTTGACCATTTATCATAGATCAATTATGGCAAGGATATGGCGATTATTGAAGACACTATGCTAGATGCACAACTGCTCATTTTGAACTGTGTGCCCAAATATTTGGAAGATATTTCATTTTTTTGTGCACTCGATGAGCGCTTGAAGGTATGAAGAAATTGGAGAACAACAAATTGCTATACGTGGAACTCCTTATCAGTTAATTGGTAGAGATTCGTACAAGTTGGGCCATCATGAATTCTTGCATTGTTGTATTCTAGAGCATGAACAACTCCATTATGGAAGAATTTCATGGTGGAATAGTAGGAGGATATTATGTAGGTGATTCCATAACGCATAAGATCCTTATGGATGGAATTTGGTGGGAAACATTTTAAAAGGATGCTAAGACTATTGTGAAAGTATGTGATCATTGTCAACACCTTAGGAAGATTGGACATAGAGATGAGATGTTGTTGCGACCTATAGCAAGTATGGAGCCTTTTTAAAAGTTATCTATTGACTTTGTTGGCCCTATTTCACCACCCTCACATAGAACAACCATGCTCTACTTTATTATATGTACAAACTTCTGAAAATGTGGGTAGAAGAAATTCCTACAAAGAATTGTACAACAACCAAAATTGTAATATTTTTATGGGAAAATTTTATTAGCAGGTATGGCTACCCTTTAATCTTCATTTCTTGAATGAGATAATAAGTATCCTAATAGCATAATTTATGGTGGAACAACATAAAAATACCCCTTATAACCCACAGGATAATGACATTGTAGAAGCTTTCAACAATATCTTGGGAAAGATAATGAGAAAAATCTATGATGTTGGAAGAAAGGATTGGGATGATAAAGTATCAATTGTCTTTGGGCTTATAAGACCACTTATAAAATATTGAATAAGGCAACACCATTTTAGTTGGTATTTGGCATGGAAGTAGTTCTACTAGTTGAATTCATGTTGTCATCACTGTGTATTGTGCATGCAAGTGGATTAGATGATGAATAATCTATAGAAGAGTGCATTAACAAACTAATGCAATCAGATGAAAGGCACACCATTGTAAGTTGGATCTAGAAGACTAAGAAGGAAAGACAAAAGGCTTGACATGATAAGCACATTAAGAACAAGACATTTGCACTTGGAAATATGGTCCTTATCTATGACTCCAATTTTGTGTGCTACCCAGGGAAATTGAAAGTGCATTAGTTAAGACCTTTTATATTAACCAAGATAGTTGAATCAGGTGCATGTTAGTTGTAGGTGCTAGATGGCACTATGTTACCTAACTACTTCATTGGGAGTAGGTTGAAGCCCGAATATAAATAAATCTTCTTGGTGTTTATAATAAGCTAATATTGTCATTTAGATTAGATTTCCATTTCCTTTGTTTCTTTCCAGTTGTTTCTCTTCTTTATTATATTTGTTTCCTTATTTTTGTAATAAGTGTGCTTAGGCATAGGAAATTGATTACTATGTACTGAGTTTATGTGCAAAAGATCAGACATATTTTTAGTGTGGGGTAAACCAGGTACAAGTTTCAGAAAGATAAAATTAGTAGCATTGGGTTTTATATACAGGTAGACACATGCAAGGATGCTCTTTGAACAATTAACGTAGAAGAGAAAGGTGGTATCGGTGCTAAGGATGATGGTGCTCATAAGGAAAGTGCTCAAGATGAAGACTACAAGTGAAAAAAGGGATCACACAGTGTAACGTGAGGTAGGAATAAATTTGATGAACTAATAAGTGTATGCCACAAAGGGTTATATAATGCACCACATAGAGGAATGCACGAGGAGGTATGTGGTTTGGAAAGTAGTAAGTATGTGAAAAGGCTATGATTGCAGTGCATGAAAGGAAGGTGAGTGAAAAACCAAAAATTGGAAATGATGCTTTATTAAGAAAATAATTTAAAATCTTTAAAGCAAGAAAAATCATGTTAAAAGTGAAAAAGTAAGTCGGTGCAATATGAAAAGGTTATAAAAGGGAGGGAATCAAGTTATTTTCTACCTTACATTTAATAAGACTTAAGAAATTGAGCTATCAAGTAATTTGGTGTGATATATTGAGAGAAGTGAGAAGAAAACTAGAGTAGCATGCATAAGGTGTTTGTGTGCAGCTCCTTGTGGAAAAAAGTAAGTTTTAACTCAAATTTGATTGTAGAAATAGGGCACGAGTAGAAAGGGTTTTTATAAAAGTTTAAGAAGCTAGGGTTTGCAGTGCTTGAGTAGTGAGGTAAGACTAAATGTTGTAAAAAAAATCACCTAGGGAACAAGGTTGCATAGGTAATGGTACTAAGATGGTCAACTATGGGATCCCAGACTTGAAGTAGGAAACCTAGCACAAAGAGGGTCAAGGTTGAAGTTGAAGACCCATTGGAAGATATATATTCATAAATGTAGTACCCCCTAGAGTGATTAGGGTTTAGACGTGGAATTTACATTACAAAGTGAGAACAATGAATTCAACCATAGGGATCCAAGAAATGAAGAAACGTTGAAGGTGAAATGAAATTTTTCCCCTTGACAAAAATACTATAAATTCTTGAGAAAAAAAATTAACTACAAAAGTATAATACATTTTTCTAACATTATTATGTTGTTATATATCGAATTACAGATATCTATACGTTTCTACTTAATTGAATGAGATAAATTGAATTACAAAACACATTTTATTTAATAAAATCAAGAAGAACTTTATAACATGCAGACATAGTTAACAGGGTTAATTAAGATTAAAAAAATGATTAATTAATTTGGATTAACCCAAAGACTTGTGGCTTCATTCCATGTATTTTCTTAATAAATTTTCCTTATGGACTCTAAGCTTCCGGAATACCAAAAACTATATATCTTCTGGTTTGAAACTTTTGCAAAAGAAAAGGGTAAAGACAATTGGTAATAATCCATTGGTAAAGGTAAAATAAGTCTGACACTGCAAAAAGAGACACATGGAACCCTTTTTACTAGTTTTTATTTTGGATAATCACTAATTGATTTACAGGAGTCCATCACTATGAAAAAATAGTTATATCTGTGGTTTTATTATTTCATTGCACTTCATACTGAAGAATAACTAACAAAAGAACATATATGGCTTTAACTAAATGGTTTGTTATTTCGTAACTGACATGGGCCTAACATTGTGAAGCTATTGTTCATTATCTCAGTGGTTAAACCTTCACCATAGTCAGTAAGTTGAGAAGTCAATAACACACGAGCTTCTTTCATTGGATACAGATTTGCAAAAGTACCAATACTCTAACCCTGCGAAGCACACATGTAACATTTTAATTGGCTTGAACTTCACAATTTTTTATATTGCACTATGTTAGAGTGGACTTAGAACATATAATTAACTACAATTAAGGGCACTTTTTGGTCAAAGGTATAAAATAAAGTAATCACACTTTGAAGAGAGAGAAACACAAAAGACACAAGTATAAAATGTAGAAGATAGATAATTTAGCTTGAAACACTATTCAAATTATAGAAAATTGATCAAATACAATAGAAACAATCTTATTCTATTTTAAATTTAACATATTCTCCTTTTTTATAAAACAGAGATATTCATATCAAATTTACGTATTTCTTTAACTGATTACCACAATTCAATGCTTCTGCTAAGATAAAAACATATTTTACATGTTATGCATAACAAATATACTAAATACATTCATTTTCTAATTTATTCTAATAAACAGAAGAATAAATTTGTTCCATTAAATTTTTACAAATATTTATAGATCTTTTACAGATTTTAACAAGAGATAAATTATCCGAGACAGTATTAAGGAATTCTAACACAAAATTTC